>VXAY01005285.1:471145-504650 GCA_013399855.1 Oxyruncus cristatus | reverse complement strand
TGTGTTTCTAAGCTGTCTGTCCCAGGAAAAAAAAAAAAAAAGGGGGGATTTATTTTTTCTATTAAAAAAATTAATCTGCATCTTTTTTCCTACCCCAGCCAAAACCAACCCAAACAAAAACAAACACCCCAAACCCCCATAACCCAGCAGTGTTTTATTTTGGCAACAAAGCTGTGTACAGAAGCACTCGTAGTGAAGGTGCTGTGGTGAGGGAAGGCAATACTTCCATTACAGTTGAGGTGTGAGTAAAGACTGCGGGATCTGGACATGGTCTGTCTGCTCAGCCTTGGGAGCAGCCTCCTCTTCGTGGCAGCACGATGTGGGAGTTTGTGGGATTGAGGATTTGGGGCCAGACTCTGATCTCACTTCTGTTGGTGTGATACCACAGGAGCGAGCTGGGTCTTACTGATAAATGGAGGACTGTATGTGGCTCCTTTGTTGCAAGGGAATGTAATACATACATTGCAAATTCGCCTTTCAGTGTCAGTGTGAATCTCTCCCTTCCAGAGAGAGGGGCTCTGGTCGATAGACAGAATATTGCCCTTGAAATGATGAATGTTAATTGTAGAACCCCACTGATGGGGTGCAAGGGAGAACAGCATTTGCCCATACACAGGTTAATGCCTCAGGATTGGTTGCAAGTATTTCTCTGCTTGAAAACATGTCAGTGGGCACAACTTTTGACCCCGTCAAGCTTCTGCATAAATTCTGAGAGTCACCCATTGCTTTCAAAACTAGGCCTTCCCTTCTTCCGTGGAGCCCCATCCCTGCCCGCCATTGGGCCTGCACATCCTGCCAGGGCTTCCAGTCAGTGGGGTGGCTCAGGTGCTCCTCTCTCCATGGAAAAGTGAGCTTGGAGCTGTGCTCCCGGGCACCTGGGAGGGGATTTGAGACAGTAACTTGAGCTTAGGGCTTTAATGACTGCCAACCGACCAAACAGCTCCTGGACATGTTCTTACCAGCCCAGTCTTTTTGTGGATGTCACTGCCATTCAGAGGAGGCTCTTGGCAATTTTCTGTTTTTATGGTCATGGCAGGAATGATCTAGAAGTATTTTTTTTGTGCCTAGACCAACTGGTTTCCAAGTGACAAAAGAGTCACTGGAGCAGGATGTGGAATGAGGAGCCTTGGTCAGAGATGGACCTGTGTAATCACTGTTTGAATTAAGCTCCAGGCTCCCAACATAGATTTGTGTTCTCATCCTCTGTACTGCTGGACGTGCTCCTGCCCTGCTGCCCTGCTCTGCTCCTCTCCCGAGGCTTTATGTGGAGAGGATGTGCATGGACCAAAGCAGTGCCACGTGGAGGGGAGGACATGAGTCCATGTTTCTTCATCCCCTGCCTGGCAGAAGTGATTTGCTGCAGTTGTGCCTGCAGAAAGCTGACATCATGTGAAGGCACTTATCACTGGAGATATGCTGATAGCAAACCTGCAAAAAACCATGGAGTAGCAGTCCATGTGTCCTTTGTTTATAAGTAGTCTTTTATATGTAGGCATTTTCCTTCCCTTCTGCTTTCTCCTTTCTTAGGAAATGACCACAGGGTACTGACCTCTGCTTTTGTGCTCACAGAAATCCTTTCTTTCTCTCTCTGTTTTATTTGTCCTCTGGCTTTTTTTTTTTTTTCTCAATTTTTTTTTTAAATGCAATTTGGTTTTCTTTTCTCATGCTTTGAAAAGGTTTGGTTTACCCTTCCTCACTCGTGCCAGCACAGCTATCCATCACTACCCTTTCTTCTCGAGCTGTTGCTACTGGGGGGGTTCCCTTATTACTACATTTTCCATGCATTTTCCCCCTTCTTTCCTAAAACCAGTTTTGTGTTTTATCTGTCTCATACTTACCTTCTTCCTATATCCTGGCAAAATATATTAGAGGTGCCACTTACTTTTCCTCTCTGATCCTGCTCCACAGCCCTCAGAAACAGCAGAAAGGGGAATTCTCTTCTTAATTGTATTAAAACAAACAAACAAGCAAACAAACAACAGAGACAGTTTCTTGAATGAAGGAAGAAGAAAACCTGCCAGGGCAGAAGGTACCTGCAGCCTCCAGCTCCTTGTGCAAACTCAGATCTGGGAGGCAGAGACATGAAACCTTCCCCTCCTGGTACCTGTTCCCTCTGCTTGCACGAAGGAGAGAGGGGCCAAGATATTTCAGAGTGTAAACTTGTCTACTAGTAATTACAGGATCTTTGTGGATTTATATCAGCCGAAAATCAAGTCTCAGAGTTTTATGTGGTTTGAGTTCTTTGTGGAAAGAAGTACAAGCATTCACACAGGCCTGTCGTGACACTTACTGAACTATTTGTTTTCTTGATGTCTCAGTACCAATATGAATGTGGAATTGCTGAAATTATCAAAATATTGACATTAAAACCCGATGCAAAACGAGACACTGTTGTCTGTGAGTGGTGTGGCTTGGGGTTAGTTGCTGCTGTCACCCGTCACTGCCATCAGAGCCCTGAGTAAAACCGGGCCGTGGAAGGGGGAATCCCTCTAGTTCCCTGCAATGGAGAAGAAAAAAGAAAAGGAAACAAAAAAAGGGTGATAATTTCCTGACTGCAGGAAAAGAACTGCTGGGGTAGAAGGGTTACCAAGGCCTCTGTCTCCTTGTGTGTAGCTGAAGAGAGTATTCAGAGAGTTCAAACACAAGTAGGAGATCTCTGAGTGCAGGAAACAAGCAACGTAGCACGAGGTGAGAGAATTAAGCACAGAGCAGGAGGGCAGTTACCCCGTGTGCATCCACCCCAGCAAGGGAGGTATCCAGCAAATCCTTGAAAGGGATGTCTTACAAAAGCTTCATTATAAGCTCTTGCTAATTTGAGAACTGTCGGGAATGGCAGTATTATTTTCCACTCAGCTGTTGGGATCTCTGTGTGTGTGTGTATCTGATTAAATGGCACCTTCCAAAAATCACGAGCAGTCCCTGATAAAGCCTTTGTACGGTGCCTGGCAGAAGGGCACCACTTGAGTACAAATAAATGCTATTTTAATGTCTTTGTTGCGTAACAAAATCACAGTATTGTGGCTGCTGTGATGGGACGTGAGCAACTGTGCCTGTTTGCTGCCATAAAGGTGGTGGATTCACAGCAGGGTAACCCATTCCTGGTGCCTTCCTGCTGGAGATGGGCTGAGATCCACAAAGACCTCTGAAAGTACTTCTAGGTCGATGTTGGGAAATACTGGAAGAATGCAAACCGTAGGGAAAACCAAGTGCCTTGCATTTGAAGTTTTCCTCCCTCTAACAACATGGAGATTGTCCTGATGCTCTCTTGGAACTTGCCTGGTGACAGTGGGATCTCACGGTGGGTTCCCTTTAGCGTGGGAAATCAGGCTGCTGACAGCACCGTGCATATTCCGCACTAAAAGGGCACCTGAAGAGGCAGACTTGGCTGCAGCTGCTACCTGGAAATCCAGGGGCCGTTGTTTTCCTTATTTCATCTGTTGCTAGTCAGCTGGAAAGCACAGTGACCTGTGAGTAATGTGGTCATCCCCAACTCATGCTGATAAAACCTTTATGCTGCTGCCTCTTGCCATCTCTCCTTCTCTATCTCTCTGAGATGTTCTGATCCAATCTTGACTTCCTTTGAGGTAGGGCATTCTGTCTTAATGCCCTGACCCCCTTGGAGAGCCAGAGAGAAATGATTTTGAGATGCTTTTTTGTTGTGCTTTTGCCTGATAGACTTGCCTGCAGGGCCTTTGTACCAGCGAGAGGGGATGTGGCTCTACGGCCGCCCTCTAGGACACTGCTCCTCTCAATTAGTGGCTGCTATTGAAGGCAGAGAAAGGGAATTTCCAAATCCCAAAATACCAGTTCGGTCCTATGGTCAGCAAGCCACCAAGTGCATCCTAGAGGAACCTAAGAGTTGGGAGGTAGCAAATCTCAGTTGCTCTTTGCTCTCTGCACCTTCTTGGCAGTACTACCCATATATCCTGGCTGCCACCAGGCAAGTCAGTCCCTTGGAATATTTGTCATTCCCGAGTTTGGTTGTGCCACTAACAGAAGTTTCTTGCTTTCTCTTTACAGATCAGTATGGTGGATTTTATGGAGAATATCCACAGCTGAGGGATAACTGTGAACTTCCAGGTAATTGGCATTTCCTCTGCTTCTTTCATGAGCTGCTCTGGGTGTTGTGACCTTTTCTTTGATTTTAGGCTGCAGTCCTCTCTCCTAAACCCCTAAATTGGGCACCTCATGATGAGACTGTTGTCCTGAGTTGCATCTTAGAGTTACTTTGAAATGCAAGGTGGAGGAAGTTCTGGTTACCCACTCAGGATCCAGCTCTGCTGTCCCACCAGTAGAGTTGGACCAGAAACTCCAGACTGCCAGTTCGTATCTGAGGGGATTTGGTTGCACTTTATAACGGGATAAATAGTTGAACATTTACTGGATAAAGAGCTGTCTTTCTGACTCTATGATTGTGCCATAATTTAATGTGCTTAATGGTGGAACTCAACTTTCTTGTCCCAAGACCAACACTCTCGCTCTTGGACTGGACACAGGCCTCCTCTCTTTCTCACCTTTTGAAAGGGCTGAGATTTACTGTGCATTTTTGTAGTAGATCTTAAACTGTTTCGTGCCTGCATTAGCTTTGCAGTGTAATGAGAAACTCCAGGTCAGGTCAGGGAGTGCAACAGTGGGGACCTGCAGAAGGGCATTGGGTGTGATGGCTTGAGAACCACCACATGATGATAACATGAAACCCCAGTCCTGCTGCGGTGCCAAGCCCATGGCAGTAGCTTTGTGCACTGCCTGACAAGGTTGTTGAAGACACAGCTTTAGGAGTCAGATAAAAGCAGAGTGTTTTTCAGCTTGGCACCCGTCCATCCTCGTTATGATAATGTCGGCATTGTGAGCTCCTTGGGGCAGGGACTGTGGCTTTCCCTGTGTCTTGAGACTCTCCAAGATTGTGGCCAGCATTCTGTGAACCAAAGCTAATAAATCAAAGCCAGTTTTTCCTCATGCGCTTCAAAACCTACTCCATTTTGGAACGAGAAAACCACGTACAGCTCACTGCAGGCTTTGTCAAATTATTCCTCCCCTTCACACTTGGACTCTTCTTCATTTTCCACACACTTAATACTCACCCAGCTCCTTTCTGTAACTGGCAGCTGATCCAATTACACACTAGAGGTAGAAATACTGAAGTCTTACAGTTCAAATGTGGAATGATATGCATAGTCACTTTGTCACTCAAATCCTTAAAAAAAAAAAAAAAAATAGAAGGAAAGAAAACTCAGACTAGCTGGCCATAATTAAGGGCAGAAAACAGAGCACACAGTTAATATGTCCCTGGTTTGCCAATACTGGGGTGTCACAAGTACCAGTCAGGAAGCCAGAGCCATGTGGCTTCCCAGATAAAAACGCTGGCTTTTTACTTCTGGGGCTACAGTTCAAATCCAGCTTAAGGTTCTAAATTAAATAAGACCCTTAACCTGTGCCAAAACATGGGATCCCTCCAGGTCAGAGCCGAGGTTATTGGCAGGTCAGTGTGATTAAGGCTGTGTTCCGTTGCCTTCGGCACCCTTAATGGCATAAAGAAAGGAATTAAGGCCCAAACCCTGCCACGGCACCAAGAAGCCTGAAGTGTGTGAGCACCAGCACCCAGGCATGGAGACACGGAAAAAGGAGCCCCCGAATTGTCCAAGGGCAGGAACGTGGGCAGGGCTGGGTCCCTGCACTGGAGGTCTCGCTGCTTTCTGCTGTGAGGCACTTGGTGCGAATGGACTCATCTGCTGCTCAGGGGCAGCAGAATTGGGGGGCAGGCGGGTGGTGCTGCCTTCTGCCTGTTTTCTGGGCTCCCTCATCCGCCTTCCATGGCACTAACAGTGCAAAACTGTAGGCACAGTCACATGGGGGATCCCAGTGGCACCGTCAGCGTGTGCAGCACTTGGACTGTGTAAGGCACAGGAGCAAAGTTCGTCACTGGGAAGGATCCCGGTCACTTGGTGGGGATAATAACGAAGGCCTGACAATCATGACCCCTTTGAGTTGGAGGTAGAGTCAGGATGCAGCCATCTGGTAGCAAACAGGTACCCCTTGCCTGCACTGTGCCCTTCGACTGCTGCGTGTGATGCAGGCCTGCTTCCAGAATCCAACCAAATGGGAGAATTCTGGTTCCGATTCTCGGCTGGATCTTGGCTCAGGGACCATTTTGCACTCAGCAGAACAGGCCTGTAAAACTGCAGAGCAGCAGCAGAGGATCTACGGCACTACCAAAACTGTAGGAACCTTCAAAGCCTCCAAGCTCCTCCAGCTCCCACCAGAGAGCTCGAGATGAGAATCCCACATGACAGAAAACAAGCAATAATTAAAACTCCCGATTTTGCCCAAAGAATTCCTTTGTTCGAGGTATGTAAATGTCTTCGCCCGCCTGTAAGTTATTTCATTTTTGATAGTTCCTTAGCTCAGTAATCTGAGCTTGGGAATAGAGGAGTCTGAAAGGAGCGTTACTCTGAAACAAAACACCTGTCTTTCAGTCAAGACTAAATTGACAAGCAACAATTTAGTTGTCTAAACTTGGAGCTTTCAGGATTTCAGACTACATAAATGTCAAGATGCCTAGGTAGGGCTCAAAGGTGAGCGACAGTGTAGGCAAATATACATTGGAACTTCAATTATCCAACCCGGGATCACTCTCAGTTACCTGAAGTTTAAGCATGTCTTCCTTCACTCTTGATTTCTACATTTTTCTGTAAAAACCCTCTGTACTGAGCCACCTCTGTCTTTGCCCAGCAGAGTCTGTAAACTTTTAAGAGCCCGTCTCCTGAGGAGCTTAGCGTGTCTGCCAGATCACAGCATCAGCAACCCCTCTCTGACAGAGCCTGTAATTATCCCTTCATGTTACCTGCTACATTGGGATAGAAGAATTAAAATAAATAAATCACTGTTTTCATCTTTGTTGTCTCCAGCTCCGCTTTTCCACAGGCAGGGTGTCAGTGAGGCACCTGCCCCCTCATACGCTGTTGTACCTGCATGGAAAGGCCTCCCTTAAATGATTCCTTGTAGGGAGATCATGTCCCCTCATGAGCAGCCAGAGGGTGGGATGGACTTTGCTAGTTAGCAAAATTCACCATTAGTAGTTTGGATTTCAGGGACCAAAATCTTCCTTTTGTTGTTCTCCCGTGACATCTTTGACACTGGCTGATATCCAAGAGCCAAATATGCCTCGATTTCCACAGTTTTGAATCTCAAAAACCTGCTGAGATCCCAGCCAAGACCCTCAGAGAAATTCTGCTTTGCATCTTCCTGACTTCGACACTTTTTCTCAATACATCCCTGTTACTTTTGAGGGGGGTTGTTGTCATTTGATCTCGGGGAGGCACCAGTGCACATTTGCAGGTCCCTGCACCAACTGTAGAACTAAATCAAAAAGCTCCGAGTGGCAGAAGAAAAGTGGCTGGCAGGAAAGTGTGTGAGGCCTCTTAACCTCCTTTTTGCACCTTTTTATTTTCCAGCCTTATTTTCACCCCATCGTTGGCTTTTAGTTGCCACTCTTAAGTTTCTCCCAGCACTTCCTAACATCGTCTGTTCTCCTCTCTATGGCAAGTTGTGAGGGGAGTCCCTCTCCTGTTCTCCTTGCTCTTCAGCAGGCGTTCCTCTTTATCCTTCCGGGGAGGAATCTAAAACTGGGAAAGGAGAGGAGATTTTTGTTTCATCCCCAAAGAGCATCTGAATAAGGCAGACCCTGGTGTGAGATGAGGGGTGAGAAACGCTAATCTGGGCTGTGGCCCCTTTCCAGGGCCACGCTCCGTGCTGGCACTGTGGGATAAAAGCTGCTGTGCAAGTGCTGCCCGCTCTGCAGCGGAGGATTTTTTGGGTAGAACGAGCACCCTGAACAATAAACCACCCCCCCCACCTCCCCGAGGAAGAAAAAGGGGATTTCAGGCCAGGTCAGGGAACGTCTGCCTTCCCTTTAGCTGAAGGCAAAGAGCTTGATCCTACCAGAACAAATGGCATAAGACATGGAGGATCCAGTGTTGCACAGGAAAATAAAATCCTTTTCTCCGTTGAAAGCAGAGTTGCACAACTGAACTAGAAGGCAAAATGCAATCCAGTCATCTGTTGCTTTCGGGGTGGGAAGAAAGCAAAATTAAATGGGGATAATAAATTGTAAGTTTTGTGGGTAAAAGAGAAATCTCATTCCCCTGGCAGGAAACTAATATTGCAAGGAAAATATAGCAACAGAAGAGGACCAGACAGTGCCCATTTCAATATTTAGGAAGTTCTATTTTGTCTTAGGTGTTTCCTGCCCATCAAAAATTGAAATAAATTAAAGTTGCACTTTAATTGAATTACACAGTGACATCAATTTAAACATTAGTAAACAGATGCAATTTTGTGCAATGCTTTAAATTGCGTTTTCTCACATATGCATTTAATTTAAATTCATTGAGATAGTTATTTGTGTTAATAAAATAATTAAAAGCAGTTATTTAAGACTAACTATGAAATAGCTGTGTAACTACCTATATTAATAAGACAGTTAGTTAAGGGATAATGTCTATTGCTTTATGGTGTAATTGCAATAAACAGCTGCTGAGTTTGATTAAGAGCTGAAGTGGAGCTAAAGTGTTTGAGCAATCTCAAAAGCTATTTGTTGTAAGTGTACTACAAAGCAACAGCGATTATTCCTATTATACAAAAAGCCACGGCATAAACATTAAAACATAACACAGAAGTATGATGCTTTTTTCTTGGGTGACTCGAGCATATGGACGGCAGGGCTGGAGACGGAGAGCTGGGGCTTTAGTGGAGAACAGGCTTGAGGGGGCAGTAATTCTGCTGCACAGTTTTTGCTCATACCCAGAATCTCACCCCTGTGTGAGTTCGCACCTGAGTGGCAGGAGGGGCACGATCTGTGCTTGTGAGCTGTGTTTTTTCAGGGGTGGCATCATCTGAAAATCTTTAGCTGGATCCCTTTGAAATTTTATAGAAAATTTCCAACCTTGGCTCCAGGTCTGACCTAGGAATTTCTTCAGCTTTTTGTTGGCATATAAAGAAGGAGAATCAGGCATGTAGTAAAAACCCTTCTGCAACTTTGACCATGAAATGGCTGCTGCCACCCCATAACTCCATCATTAACACATGAAGCAGACACTTCCTGGCCCCCAAGCATATCCTGCTTTATGGCACTGACACAGACCTAAACCACAGACCATTAATTTCAGAGGGATCAGGTAAGCAAAGAGGCATTCCTTGTACTGCTGTTGTTATTTACAAACTCCACGTTCTCCTGCTTCTGGGAGATGGACTCGGACATAAGACATTTGCCTTTAAAATTTCTGCTATATGTTAGGGTTAGCAAGTCTGGAAAGAGGTGTTTAATTACTTAAAAGCTCTTTTATTTCACCTTTTATTTGAGTGCACCCTTGGATGGAGAACTCTGACGGGTTGATTGAGGTACAGACAGACAGGAGTGGTCAACTGGAGTAGGTCAAGTCCTAGAACACGAGTTTGTGGGGTTGGGAGGTTAGAACACGTCCTGGGTGCCCTGCTTCAGGTCCTGAGCTCCTTTTCACATCACTGGCACGTGGGAATCACTCAAGCAGAGTTCTCACTTTCACCCACGTGCAGACAACCTTGGGAAAGGTGGGTGAGTCCGTCACTGCTCTAAACCAAGTTCAGGGAATACGTATCCAAGTCCGTGAGATCAAAACCCACCAGTTCGTTTGCATCGAGGTTGAAGGGTTTCCACGTAACGAACGTCAGAAGTTCAAAAGGGGAAGAAAAAGACGGTGTTAGCAGCGCAGTTACACTGGTTTCCTCCCTTTACACCGTCTATCCCAGAAGAGATGAGGTATCTTGGGCTAACCAGTCCTGCGTGAGGGCTTGGACAGGAAAAGGCAGCTTGGCAAAGTTGGAGCACAGTGATTACTCCCAGTGCCAGTTCGCTGCTAACCTGCTGTGGAATGGGTCTGCTCCCGGTTTATGAAGGAAGCAGGCTTGCAGGTGGCTGGGTACCGAGGGCGTGTGTGCCTTGCTGGGCAGATCCACTGCTGTGAAAGCAGCGCTGCCGCGAGGATCTGCCCAAATAATGCCGGGAGTGGAGCGCGGGACCTGCTCGGCTCTGACGGCTCCTACCTCGGGAGAAGCTTAGGCAATGGCAGGAAAGCCCACCCAGTGTACTCGCCTTGTTAAGCTTCTGGGGCTCGCAGGCCTTCCTAACTCTGCCCTGGGGAAAAACTGTGTAACAATGGATAAAAGACTTGGGCCTCCCAGCTTAGTTACAAAGGATTCTCTTCACTCATCCTCTTAGTGAGAAATCCAGTTGAATGCTTTTTGAAATCTTTCAAATATTAAAAATAAAATAAATCTTCTTATTCTGTTCCCCGGCAAGATTCTTGACTGCAGTGCCATGTTGTCACACACTTCAGGTCCTTTAAAATGTCGAAAGGACCCCCCTCAGTGATGTGGCTGCAGCTAGGTACGCAGAGAAAAGGTTATTCAATTCTTTGTGTGCCTTCAAAAAGTTAAAGAAGAAAGCCCAACGAGCCCTGAGAGGGGGAAGATTCAGTGGATGTTAAAATAATTGGGTGTCAAGCTGCAGAAGGCTCACTGCCACTGCCTGGCTTGGTTGGGATCTGCCCT
Source organism: Oxyruncus cristatus (assembly GCA_013399855.1). Classification (NCBI taxonomy): domain Eukaryota; kingdom Metazoa; phylum Chordata; class Aves; order Passeriformes; family Cotingidae; genus Oxyruncus; species Oxyruncus cristatus. The sequence continues at coordinate 494,066 of VXAY01005285.1, read as the reverse complement.
GGAAAACAGCTAGTTTGAGGTTTTTTGTTTCAGCCAGAGAGAGGGAACTATTGCTGCTTCACCTGGTTACAGGAATCCTTGCAGTTTGTAGCTCTGAACAGGTACCGCAGAAAATACTTGTCAAATCACTTGTGAAAAGAACCGAACGCTCTTTTCAGCTGCCTGAGAAACTGGTTTGCTTTCCACTTCCTTCTCTCCTGAAGTGTTATCTGCTCCCTTCCCTTAGAGCCACAGTCAGCCCAGAGACGCTCTACTCCCTCTTTGCACGTGCTTTTCAACCCAGAGGGGACACGGTACTTCAATACACGCTGAGGTCACTTAAAATCTGACCGAGTTGGGGAAATGAAAGCTGTCCATGTGTGCCGTCATCAAGGGAAACCATCAAGTGACTCCGCTCCTTGTGATCTTAGAAGTCAGGTTTCCTTGCACAGAGATCTTTGACCAAGCGCGTTGTTGTCATTGCTTTGCAAAGCAAATTTCTTCGTGGGAAGCTCTTGCTGGCACTGGTGGTTTGTTCTCTCTGCCTTGCTGTCCCTCTCCCCTCACAAGGAGCTGCTGAATATTCAGCATCACCTGATTTTAAACTCTTTCTTTAAAGTCTTTGGTGCTTCTCAGTCATTTCAGAGATCATGCTGGTGTGTTCCTCTACCACCTGCAGTTAGAGCACATGGGAACTTGAATTTTTTAATGGTAGGGATTTTTTGCTAAACTTTACGTTTAGATTTATGAAAAAAAACCATCCACTTGCCTTGTTAGGTTTTGGTTGGGGTTTTTTTGGGGAGTTGGGTTTTTTTGGCATCTTACTATCTCTGAATTTAGCTTTGGTTCATTAGTAAAGGAAATAAATAGCCACATTTCTTATTATTCCCACTATTACAGAGTGTATTCCAAGCCCATACATATCCTGCAGCTTGTTAAATAATTCTTTATCCTTTAAGAAATTCCCATTAATCTCTGACCAAGAAGAGCAATAATAAGTTAGTTAGTCATCGTATATAAAAATCTGAATCATTTTTACAAGTATCTTTAATGGCTTCCATTAATTACGTGTCTTCATAAAAAAGCTGCCCTTCTCAAACACAGCATCCTTTCATTCTTCAAGAGCATCTAATTCCTGAAACAACGGAAATTAAGGCACTGATGCTTTGTTTGGGCAAATTAAGCAGAAAAAAAAATACTCACAGAGCTCAGGCAGAAGGTGCAGGAATCGTGTGTTCTATTAACTTGTCAGCTACCTTGGTATTATTAGCAAAATCCTACAAGTCAGCCCCGCGCACTGCTGTGATTAGTGCTGCACTGACAGCAGAGTGCTCCGTGTGGACTGGGCTGGGATTTTAGCTGCAGCCCAGGCGAAGAGGAGATGCCTTCCCTGCTGCTCCTGGCTTTGCCCCACGTGTCCTTGGCTCAGGTTTCGTGGTGGTTGCGTGGTCAGCAAGGACACAACGCACCCTTCCCGCCCCATCCCGCCCCTGCCTGCCCTGCTCCAAGGAGTGCTGTGTGTCCCTGTGCTCAGCAGCACCAAGGGGCGTTTGTAGGGTCAGGTGATGTTTTAGCCCACTCATTCTCTGATCAGATCTGTATTTTCGAGTGTGAAAAACATTCCCACCAGGGCTGGGTGGGCAGGACCAGCCCTTTCGAGGGCAGCTCAGACTTCTGGCGGATGAACGTGGCTGTGAACCCGCGGCCGGGATCGTCGCGTAATCCCGCCCTTTTTCCCTTGCTCTTTGTTAACCCAAGTATTAGTTTGCCACCTTAAACCCACAATAAAAGACAACATTCATTGCCCTGCCATCAGAGCTGCACTGGACAATGTTTCCAAGACTCTTTCAAAAGGCATCTCCTCTGTGTTCATCTGTCTTCCTCTGAAGACACCAGAGGCCCCGAGTAACGGATAAAAAGGTCAAATGTAAAACAGGGGCCGCCTCTAACCCTCCGTGGCCTCTCTAAACCCTTCCATAGTCCACAGGCTGAGAAATACTGAAAGAGGAAGGATGGCACTGAAGCCTCTTCCTCCCCTGTTTTATTTCAGGTCAGGTAACCTTGCTCACTCTTGTGCAAAGCCTGAGGAGCTCCAGGAGGGATTTAAAGAAGAGATCTTCCTCTCCTGCTCAGGTGAATAGGCATGAATTAGACTCCTGGGAGACTGAAGCAGTATAAATACATAAGGAAATCTTTTGATTACACATAGTGTTAAAAATGCTAAAAATACTTCTACTGCAGTTAGTTCTGAATTTTTATGTATTTACTTATTTATCTTAATTTATGCTAATTTCCCCCCCCCTTCCCTGGGAAGGGAAGACTATCAACAGATAAGGGAGAGAATTTTGTGTTTTTGTATGCAGTATGAGTCCAGTACTTGGCCAAGACCCAGATCTATTGTGGCAAGAAAGTAATAGATGAACTAACTAGGGACTCAGACTCTCTGGCTGCCATCCAAGAAACATTAAAAAATGTAGTACTGCACATAACAAGTAGGAAGATGCATGCAAATGTTGATGTCTTATTGAAAACTGTTAAGTTATTAATACGTTGGGTTTATAGACACACATTTGGATTTTAAAGCCTGCTGTCCAAGTTCATGCCCTGGCATTACCTGCTGAACTAAATGTCTGAAATAATATTTAAAGCAGTGTCACACTGGCGAGGTGGTTCTGGAGACAGTGACATGTCTGGGTCCCTGGGCTGTTTCTTTCGGGAGCAGCAGCTCTGGAGCAGTGGCAGTGGTGCAGTTCAGCTCTCAGGAAGGTTTCTAAGCAATGGTCCTGCTTTGTTTCCTCACTGTCTTTCCCCCTGCAAAGAAGCAAGTCGTGCCTGTGACCCTTCGGGCCTTGAGGGTTCGCTGTCCGTTGGTTCATGGGAAAGATCATGGAATCATTGAATCAGATGGGTTGGAAAGGACCTCGGAGATCATCAAGTCCAACCCTTGATCCAACACCACTGTGGTTCCCAGACTATGGCTTTAAGTGCCACGTCCAGCCTCGTCTTGAAAACCTCCAGGGATGGAGAATCCACCACTTCCCTGGGCAGCCCATTCCAATGGCTGATTACCCTCTCTGTAAAGAATTTCTTTCTGATATCCAACCTAAACCTCCCCTGGCACAGCTTAAGGCCGAGCCCTCTTGTCCTACTGCTGGTTCCTGGGAGAAGAGACCAACCCCCACCTGGCTACACCCTCCTCTCAGGTAGTTGTAGAGAGCGATGAGGTCTCCCCTGAGCCTTCTCTTCTCCAGCCTAAACAACCCCAGCTCCCTCAGCCTCTCCTCACAGGACTTGTGCTCAAGTCCCTTCCCCAGCCTGGATGCGGGTCAGGAGCTTTTTTTTCATTGCCAGAGGTGTCCTTGCCATCTTCCACGTTGATCTCAGCGTTCCTGAGCGTCTCCTGTTGCACACTCGGCAATATGTCCAAAGTAGGTGTGATCCCAAAAGTGCAGAGAAGTGCATGGAAATGAAGAGGCAGGAAAAGGGGCGAGCTCCGGTGGAGACAGTTCGTGGGAGCAGACAGTGCTGTCCTGTGAGGCTCGACAGGAAGCTGAAATGATAATTTCTTTCTACCGCAGCAATAAGCAAACAGTTTCAGTGGTTGCACTTTATTCACAACCATAACTATCATCACTGACATTCACTAGAGGTGTCAGATCCCTGGGTTTTGTGCTTTTACAGTAGTATTTTATCTCTTTCCCTCTAGAATTATTACTTTTTTAGTAGGGAATAGCTTAATGTTAGGGCTAAGAGGTGAATGGTGGGACTTGGTTTTCCATTTTTTTTCGCTGACCTGCCTTACTCCCTATTCCCATCTCATTCCTGCTCAGAGCTTTGCCTGAGCTGGAGGACCAGTTTCGTGGTTGTTGTTGTGTGAAGTGAGCTTGCTCGTGCAGTGGGGTTTTTTTCTAATCTCTCAACTCTAATTGTTGCATGCAAATTGTTTAATAAATAATGTTGGACAGAAAAAAAAAAAAAAGAAGAATAGATATTAATTAAGGAAAGGATTTAGGCTGACTCAGTCTCATACATGAGACAAAAGGTTAAGTAAATGCCAAGGCTGCTATGCCTCTTCAAACAATGAATATTAGTTTTAGAATCATTAATGTCTGCTTAGAAAACAGAGTCGTACTGGAGTCTTGTATGCCAAAATAACCAAGGCCAGGGCTTTTTCTTTTCAATCTGAAGCTAAATTATTCTCCAATAGAGGGCTAAATGTATGCAATTAACAGTGCTAGGTAGGACAACAGGGAATGGCACTTTTAATATGTAGCCAAATTGAGATCAAGTTTTTCTTTAAATCTGGTAACTTGGACATTTAATATGCACAACTGAGCCTTGCAACAGAATTAGTGAAAAGAAGCAGATAATTAACTCCTTCACTGCTTGTCAATGGAGACAGAATGATTAGTCTGCTGTTTACTCATTCCTGTCTTCTAAAGTTGCTGGATCTACAAAGGCAAAGGTTTTTTTTCAAGTGCCTCCCATACATGGGCAAAGATGAAGACAGTTGTAGTCTTTATTAGAAAATGCAAAAAAATGCTCTGTACTAGACAAGACACGTTACTTACCGCGTTGGCATCACCCTTTTAGTATGAGTGTGCCTCACAACAGTAATAATATTTAATTCTCATCCAGAGGTTTCCGAGAGATTGAATGTTTTTATTCCAAATTTACTGAAGGAAAGTGAAATAAAAGGTGGTGAAGTTGACTTGCATAAGGTAACGGGGCAGATCAAAGGACCTATGAGTGTGAAGCTCAGCTCCTGAGCCCTAGGCAGTGCTAAACAGGATATTTCAGGGAATTTGATTGGGATGTCTCTGAGGTACAGGTTTTGACTGGTCAAGAAGCCAAATCAAATTGTCCCCGTGTTTCTAGGGTTAGTTTGACTCTGCAAATTTGAAACCCCTAAAGTTGTGTTTTTACTCCTGTGCGTATCTGAGCTAAGTCTGCACTGCCTTGCTCTGGGTTTTGGCAGAGTTAAAGGAAAAGGGCATCATTTTCCATGCCATGTAGCACAGCCTTTTCTCCTGCTGAGGAGGCTTTCAAAGCAGAGCCTTTAGTGGCAGCAGTGACTGCCCCTGAAGTCAACAGCCACCTGCAAGTAAACCCTCGGGTTGGAAAACAGGCCACTTAAATAGCTCCAGTTTTGTTTCCAAGGCTGAAGTGCATTACAGCTCTCATTTAACTGAGTAAATACTATTACGCTGAAGTCCTTTGCATTGTCATCAACAGGAGGAGATAGCTTTGCTCTAGGGCTTGTTTCAGTGAAGGGTCCGTGCTGGAATGTGTTGTATTTACATTTCATATTTGTGCCGTGCCTAGATCTCCCTCTCCAGTTTCTGGTGCTTGGTGCTTTCAAGAGTGAAGAAAACATACCTGGAGAATGGATGGGCCCATCCAGGGACACGTGCCCTAGCCCAATTCTGAGCCTTATACTTTCCTTTTAGGCTTTTCACCTGCTAGTAGTAGGAAAAAGCGAAGCAGCAGCCAAACAGCAGACTGTCCTTTTTGATATTGAGCTCCTCTCTCGATAAGGGGTTTATTAGTGTGTGCTCAGGCTTGACCCTGTATAAAAGATACATAAGAGAGCTAACATATGGGATATTTTAACTCTTCATATTTAAATCGTCTTTGTTAAGACCATTTGGAAAGAATCTGTCCATTTTCTACTTGTTAAGTCTTTGTCTTTCAAGAATTTTATTTCTGGAGGGTCTGGAGGAGTCCAGCTGGCTCTGTCCTACCCAGCTGGCCTGAGCACAGGTGGACTCCAGCAATCTGAAGGTCTCTTAACACAGTGGTCCTGCAGGATCTGGCTGAGGCCACCTAGGAACAGCTTCCCTGTGGCTTCAGTGGCCTGTTTCCCCCCTGGGCAAATATTTGATTTTGAAAACATTTAGCTTTCACTTATTTCACCGTGTGTTCATGCCAAAAGCCCAGGCATGCCCTTGTATTTGCTAAAGGTCTGACTCTGGCAGCGTGGCGTGGGAGGATCTCCTGTCATGCAAAACCTGAGGTCAAACTGTCCCCTTGCATTCCTCAGTGCTGCCTTTACAGCTGGCTCTGAGGTGATGTGTTTGATGCCATCAGAGAGAAAATTTTTGGGTTGCTCATTGTTATGGCTTAGTCATGCTCACGATTTCATCCCCCATGGATAGACCTCAGAGCTCGCTGTCTATCCTGACAGGCACTATTCACTGACTCATCCTGCACCCATCGGAACTGCCCTCGTGGCAACGCTGTGTGACCAGGCTGGGGCAGGCAAAAGGTGCCCAGGTCCCTCCTCCTGAGGTCAGTAACCACAGATCCTGCTGCTGTAGCGACAGGGGCTTCTGGGATATACATGTACATAAAGATATGTGCCTCAGACCAACAGAAGGGAATCAGGCTGTGTTAGTGTAAGACTGCTCGTGGAGGAGTCACTGCCAACAGGGCCCTCAGTGAGGGCAGGCACCTGCTGCCCCAGCTGGAGCCAGCCCTTCATTGATCTCGCTGCCTGCTCCAACCCTCTCTTCCCTCCCTCCAGGCTGCTCCAGGCCTTTCTCTCAGTGCCTTTGCAGCCAGCTCTGATCTGTGCTCCCTCAGCTGCTGCCGGTGCCTCCGAGCCCGCCCCTGCTGCCCCGCTCAGCCACCGGTGCCACTGCTCGTCCCTCCCACGGCTGTGACCTCCACGGCCCTGCTCCTCTGCCCCCAACTCACCCAGCACCCTCAGGCCCCTTCTCTCATCTTCTGCCTTTCCTTACTCCGTGCTTCCCCTTCCCCAGGTGAGCCCTGTCCCGCTGCCCAGGTGTGACAGCCGTGACAGGCGCCTTGGCACCGCTGCTCCTCTCCCCGGCAGGGCAGGACAGGGCAGGACTCAGCCCTCACATCTCCCTGGGGTGCAGAGGTGCTTGTGTTGAGCTGGCTCTTTCCTCAACAGCCCCCACCTGCTTTTGTAGCACAACCCATCCCATCCATCAGCCCATCTCCAGGTGCTGACAGGCTGGACAAGGGCCGGGCTCTGCTCCTTGCAGTGTTTAATCCCAGCACCAAGCCACCAGGACACCGTAGACCATTGGGTTCCGCTCAGGCATAATCCCGTCATTACCACTGATTTGTTCGCTCGCGCTCCCCACGGAGCTTTTAATCAACTCTCCATCTTTGTGCCTTCACACCTTTACGCTTTTCATGATTGGCTCTGCTACCTTCTGCCTCTGCAGTGAAATAGCACCATAGAAATCCTCCTGCCTCTTACATACATTAACAATCCCATTTCTACTCTCTCTGGTCCACTGAAGGGATCTCCCTCGCCCACAAAGACACCACTGTCTCTGGTAGGCGCACGGGGAATAGCTTCTATTCATTATTCCCAAAGTCCAGTACAATGGGTTATAATTAGTTACTGGCCTCTTTGGTTTACCCTACCTTCAAAGGCTCTTTTATAGTTTAAAAGTGAAGGGAGATGCTGACATTAATTTTGGCTGTCTCTCCATAGTATTGTGCAGAGAAGATAAAACTAACGCGCAGGTAAAGGGATAAGTAACTCACTAGCCAAAAAAAAAAAAAGAAAAGAAAGCAAATAGGGTCATCATCACATTCATTTCACGAAAGTAGGGTGGTGTTGGGGAGAACTCATTAGCCTTTTTGTTCTGCATTATCACCATCATTTATCAGCAGTTGTATCACTTGTCACAGCCACTATCCTTTCTGGCATCCAGTGTGGGACCAAAGGACTCCCAGAGAATGCTGAGTTTGGACGCCAGGGCTGTGCTGTGTGATGCACTAGGCACTGTATTAATTGTGGCAGATAGAATTTTTTCCAATATACTCCTAAAGGGACACTCAATAAAGCAATGCCGTGTGATTTACCAACTCAAAGAAGCATGGACGAATAAAACCACATCATGGGCCTGTCCTCCTTTCCCCTAAACCTTCATTTGGTTGTTTGCGCTGGAAGTGTTGCAAGTTGTTTGAAAACAAAACAAGCCCAGTCCACAAGTGAAGAAAAAACAAACATTAGACTAATGAGTGCACACAAACACAGGCTGCTTTCAGTGAAACACTTCCGTGTCCTTACGTCTCCAGTGATGGAGGTCTGTTAAATCTTCAGAGAAATCTGCTGCTCCTTTAAGCTGTGACTCTCTGGTCACTTCTGTGCACACATGCACAGTCCTCCCCTGCAAAGCAGAGCTTGGGAAGTAGTTTTAGGAATCAGCCAGGAGCTCCTCCACTAACCTGGTCCTTTAATTACCCAGTGGTAAATGCCCACCTCGTGCATCAATGCAGAAATATGTGGGAAGGGAGCAAACTGCAGCCTTGTCCCAGCAGCTGGAGTTGCAGTTATCGGTTCAGCCAGCCCTGAAAGAAAGTATCTGATGTACAAAAGTGGTGCACATCCACCATCCCATCTAAGAGGAGGGGAAACAGCATCTTTAAATATTTTGAGCATCAGAGCAGGATGTGCAGGGGCTGATCCTGACCCTCTAGACATGGGCAAGTCAGTGAACCTTGTGACTCAGCTGCTGGGAGCAGCAGCATTTGCTTACCCCACAGGCAGATTGTGAGGATTAATTAATATTTGCAAAGTGCTTTGAAGATGAAAAGTAGCATGTTAAGTACTATAAAGTATTATTAATAGTGATAACAAACCGATAATTTTGGAGTATATGAGTCTTTCCTTAACCTTTTCTAGCAAGACCTTACATTGCAAACAGCTGAACGAGTGACAGCACCACAGCCAGAGTGCCTGGTCCCCTGTTTTCCGAAGCACTGGGGTTATGCTGGTTGAGCAAGGCACTAAGGAAGTACAAACCACATTCCTCTTCACCTCTGAAATAAGCTATGCTGTGTTTTAAAGCATGGCGTGACACAATATACTTTCTGTGGACCGAGCTAATGTGCCAGGGATGATTCCAGCTGTTCAGTGTGTTGGAGTGGAGCAAAACAGCTTTGGAAACATTCTGGCCTTTGGGGGTGTGAGGGGTTCACCAAAGTGTGAGCCTCTTGTGGAAGGGTTTGTTGTCTGCACTGAAGAGGGAGAGGTGCTTTGACCCTGGGCAGCCTCGCTCCGTGCGCAGCCACGGGGGAAGGTCGAGGGCAGGAGGGAGCCACGGGTATGGGACTGGATGCTGCCAGTGATGGCTCCTCCTGTTACCCCTTTGGATTTCATGCCAAGAAAATCAGGCCCTGGTGTCAGCCGCAGTCAGGAGGAAGTCTGTCAACGTACTTAATTTGAAACAAGACACAATTTCAGGCTTGTATGGCCCGGGTCCTTAAGGCCAGTTTTCTGGCATTATGAAATATGTTTTTCCTCTGAAAACGTTGAGATCTAAGAATTTCGTCTGGAGTGTAAACAGTAGGAGTCTCATGAAGAGTAAAATTTATTTCTTCGCTTGATAGGGTCAAGTAACTCTAACTGGGATTAGCTAATGTTTCACAGAACCTGATGTTTTTGTGGCTGGGGAATCCCTGGAGGAAGGAAGATATCCACGTTTGATGAAAAGCTCCTAATAAAATTAGATACTGCTTCTGAGCTTATCAAAGGAAGATGGAAAGTAATGAAAATTAAAAGTGCAGCTCTGGAATCTTGTAAAGTCCTGACAAGATAGCAATCTGGAATCCAGGGTCCATGGGTTTTTTCCCTTTTTCTGCCCCATCTCCCCATGTACACACAATCCTGCACACACTACCTCTGCTTTTTTCTCCAGTCAGATGACCTCAGTAATGTCCCTCTCATTTTTCCTCTCTGAAGTCCCACCTCTTAACCCCCAGCAGAGCCAAAAAAAACCCAAAAGGCCCCCAAAAAGTCCCTGCAAACAGGCTGGGATAACTTGCCAAATCCCAAACTTCCTCTGATGAGGTGTTGCTAAAGACAGGAATCACCACCAAAAAAGAAGGTTAAGCTCCAAGAGATCAAATAAAGTTGTCCTGTTCCCTTAATTTCTTTCAGAATTATTAAGTGAAGACCTGGGACATTTTCAAAAAAAGCAGGAATCCTTTTAGGAAAGGGAAAAGGCTCCTGGCTTTGATGATTTGTTTGTGGTCAATAAGCAAACTAAGGGGCCAGTGTTCTTCATGACTTTTACATGAGCAAAGTAGACAGTGAAAGAAAAGTAGAAATAAGAAAGGATGTGTTGAAGAAGGGGAAAGAACTCTCAATACTGCTAAAAATCTGTATATTTAACTGTTTGCCTCCCTCTTTGCAGGCAATTAACCTTTTTTGCTCTCTCATAGACTGGAAATAGGAAAGATTTTCTGATTGTTTGTCCCGTGCCTGTTTTCTGTGTTCCTTTGTGAGACCGTTATCAGGGAACTTGCTTGTCAGAGACACCAAAAGAAATACTCTGCACTATTCTTTTCCTTTCTGTGGGGCTGTCCCAAGATAACCTCTACCACTCTTGATACTGGTTTCTAACAGCAGAGTGTCTGCTTGAACAAATGGGGAGGAATCCGTGCTGTCAAAAGCCAGGTGGGAATGGTGGTTTTATTACTGTCTGGGGTACAACAGGGATATAAAATCTAGCTGTCCAAAATCTGGAATTTGATCACTCTTTGGATCATTGCTGATACATCCTAATACCTGGAGCTCTAGCAAGGACACTGCTCAGGTTTTCTTTTATATTTTCCCCCTCCTTTTCCCCCCCAGGTTGCTTTAATCTGTAATATCAGCGATAATCACTGTGGCATTGTTGCCTTGGCATTCTTGAAGAGTTAGGAGTGGACTGTAATTGAAGAGTTCATTACCAAGATCAGCTGGCTCCTTGATTACAGTGGCAAGGTGAAATATATATCCTCGCCAAAAAGCAACTGCTAAACCTTTAGAGAAGTCACCCACTTTTCACTCTTTTTCATTAGGACCCCGACAAGCTTGTCAGCAAAATTAAAGGTATGTCATTCACATCGTGCATGCATTGCAAAGGACTATAAACCTGCCAACCTCTTTGATGAAATAAAAGGGTTTTATTTATGATTCATGTAGGAATATGAGGTTATTTTTATTCTGTCAGTACACTAATAATCAGACAAGAGCTCAGGAAATGAGAAGGCAAACTGACAGGGAAGGTTCTGATAAAGGGGAACCCTCCAGGGTATTTTGCCCCCTTTGTAATCTCCTCTTTAGTGCGAGGTTATAAGCATGGCATAGCATGATCTTGCAACTAGCTTGGCTCACAGGAACAAAGAGAGTAGCTACCTAGCAGGACTTGAGCTATAATTCCTCCAGAAAAAGAAAATGCTTCCACCAGAGAGGTCTGCATTGCCGCACTGATGTGAACAGGAACTTCCAATCCGGTTTTCCAAGAGCACAGTGAGTTGTAAAGAAACCCTTCTTTTCTACTTGCTTTCCTACTGGGCAACATAACCAATCTTCCCAGCAAAAGAAAAGAGACTGTAAACCTCATACAGAGCCACTGCAAATTTGTTACCTGTTTGCTTTATTCTAATTTTTACGGGACCCAAAGCTGGGCATTTTTCCAAGCGCTCACAGTCCAGCTCAACGTGAGATAGAGCAGAACAGAAAAGGGAGGATGGGGAAGTCCCTGGTCAACATTCATGCCAGCAGAGGAGCTAAGTAGCAGGCTCCATTTCAAACCGTGTCTTCCCCGGGATGTTTCAAGTGTCTTGGCAGTTTGAAGCTGCTTTAGTTGTGTCCCAGCTCGGCAGAGCCTCTGGAAGTGCGTTCTGTGCTCCTTGGTGTAAGCTGTCATTCATCCCACGAGCGCAGCCATGATTATGGAAACACTCCTCGTGAGTAAAAAGGGATCACTGTGTTAGCTGGCTGGCCTTAAGTACGGTGGTTTGCTGAACAGTGGCGTGCTGGCAGGAAAACACAGCCTAGCAAAATATATGCAGGATGAAGTGAAACAAAGTTCACTGGAGGAAGGAAAATAATACTAATCCTTCATTCAATAAGCAGCGAGTTAAGTACATTCTGCGTGTGGAAGAAATGTAAAAGCCAAGGGAAGAAAGCACACACGTAAAGGTGATGGGACTGCCTTCCTCTCTAAAGACAACATATGGGGCATTTAGGTATTAATAACACGGGGAGTTATACCCAAGCTGCTCACACGAAGGTTTAAGGTTTCACAGGGCTTCGGGGTGTTTGAATTCCCTCTAACCAGAGAATCCCCTGGAAGTGAGGGACAGTGGTAACTTTTCCACAGATTGGTGAATCAGTGAACAGACATGCAGAGGATAACAACCAGTGTTTGAGATGGGATTATAGTCACCCTTCAGTGCTGTCATCTCTGTGATAATTTTTCGCATTCAGACTGGGGCCTCACAAAGGTTTGGGAGGTTTGGGAGACTTGGCTACATGGGACTGGCTCTGTAAAGGTGATCCAGGTATCAGAGACACACCAAGCAGGTACAGTCTGGTTGCTGGACTTAAAACTGGTCTCTGTGGTAGTTTTGGGATACTCCAGAGTGACACCTTCCAGACTCTTGTTGCTTGCCCTGTGCCATCCCTACTGATGCTGGGATTAGGGGTAATTTGTAAGGCATGTGTTTCTTTTAATGGAAATCATAAATCACAGAGGGCCTCAGAGAAATATAGAGCCTGATAGCACTGCTGCCTACAGCATTTTACCTGTTCCTTTTCTTTGCCTCACGGTGCTCTCTGGGTAGTCCCTTGCCTTCTCTTGCCATGGATAGACATGGAATCCGCCTTTCTTCTTGTTAGTGTGGAGATTTTCCTTCCTTTGTTTGTTTTTGCTCCAGCAGAAGGGTTTATAACAATTTGAAATTCTTGATGGCAAAACCTGCTGCCTTTAGCAGGGGAGCTTGAGGACAGAGGCAGTACTTGAGAGTATTTGAAAATTAGATGTCAGGGGCTGGAAGTGGCGGGGTCCTGCTGTTTGCAGAACACTTGGTGCTCGTCCTTGCTGAAAATCTGGCCAACTGGCGAGAGCCAGCCGGGTTTTTGACTGCTGTGTGATGTTGAAAGGACACAGAGTAGCCTCAAGGTGCTGCTGTCCCTTTAAAAACCTCCTTCTGTCTGTTGACTCGGTGATTTACAACAAAGCATAATTTCATTTCTCTCAGCTAATTACGAACCGCTCCCTTCCAAACTCTTGATCTTTTCACACAGCCGAAGGCATCGCTTGCAAAGCAGGCCCAGGATTTGGGAATCTGCACCGCTATTCCCGTGGCAGCCGAGTGCTTCTCCTTGTCCCTCCCGAGCCTGCCATTGTGCTGGGAAGTGGAGCAGGTAACTATTCCATCAGTCCGAGATTTCCTTCTCGTGGAGCACGGAGGTTCATTATACCCACTTTATCAGCAGTACGGTTTACTGCCGAATCCATGAGAGATATTCATGTGAAACATGAGCAGAGAGAGAGGCATTGCATCTTTTCATTAATAAGCCCTCTTCTGGGATCCGGCATTAGTGAGATTCAGCGGATCATAGAGCACAGGGGTATCATTTTTACATGATTACTCTAAATTCTTAAACCAGAGGCTTAAGAGAGAGGCTTCTCACAAAGGCAGCTGTGGGAATTGTTAAATGATTGGCACAGCACTCACGATGGGCTGAACCACTCCGGGTACCTCCAGTCATGGGGGGTACCAGCAGGCGTTTTATTACCTGCCATCAAGGGAAAAGTGGGAAAGAGGGAGTCTATCAGACAGAGGAAGATGTGCTAACCCTGCAGAATATCTCGGTAGTTCTGTCTCTCCTCCTGAACAAAACTCTTGCCATAACAGCGATGCAGGGCGTCATCCCACTGCAAGGCTAAAGCTGCTCCCTTCCCTTCCCGTATCTTCCTTGTGTCTGCGCTTACTTTTAACCTGTCTGATCCCACCTTGATTAGTATGGCTGCTGAAATAATCCCCCTGCAACCTCCACCCCCAAATAATTAGCTTTTGACTGGGCAGAGGGTCATTTAATTCCACCAAACGCGACACTCCTGAGATATGTTGTCTACACAGGATAGACCTTGGGTGGCTCGGAGCAGTGGTACACAGCCAGCAAACCTCTGCTAGGTTGTGAGGGGATGGCATTTACAACAGAGAAAGGCATCTGTGCATTCTGGAGACCTACATTGTCTTCTTGATGCCGTATTTCTTCTGTGATTTCATGTAATTCCATCCAAAATCCTTGCATTCCACTCCCACCGTTCGAGCTGCTCAGTCCCTTCCTGCTGGGCTGCATTCAAACCAAAATCAGGAAGTTGATGTGGCTGAAATAAAAACTCTTTTTTTTTTTTTTTTCTCCCTGGATTAGTTTTCAGATGGATAAGTTCCTCAATCAGTTCCAAAATACAGATGCACAAATGCTTATCCCAGCGTGAGAAAAGGGACCCCACAGGGACCGAAGGGACTGGGCTGCTTCTGTCATTGACAGCCAGAAGTGTTGGCTGAGCTGTGGCTTCCAGTCCCCATTTAGGAAGTGGAGATAATAGTAATTCCTTATTTCTTGACTTCTTATGTTGGGGAAAACTGTCAGCGTTTGCCACATATGTTTGCATTTGTCCATGGAGCTGGGTCACAGAGCAGGCACTGAATCCATGCAGGCTGCACTGCCTGGGGGGGTCGCTGTGCAAGGAATGAAGCTCCAAGGAGCCCTTTCAGTGGGAGGTGAACTTCAAAACTGATACAGTGAGTGGAAAGTGTGATGCTGAACTGCAAACCACGACCTGTGAAGCTTCAGTGCTCTCTTCCTCAATCTGTACCTGCCCGACAGCGCCTGCTCTGACAGCAGCAACTGCCGGAGTCTTCCCAAGGTATCGTTAACTCTGCAGGAGGAAGGTGACCACTGCTGCCTTTACATTTCTGTGGTGAGTGGTAGCAGGAAAACCCTTCCTCAGCTATTTCTCCAACATGTTGAAGTCCAGTTGCAAAAACCTCCCACTTCCCAGTCAGCCTGATCCTGACTGGTAATAGCTAGAGATTGTTTTCAGCTCCAAAGTTTAAAAGAGAGGAGAAGGAGGAGGTGAAGGAAAAGGAGAAGACCAGAACAGACCTATAAAAGCAGTAATCCATACTGGAGATTTCTGAGGTCTCCTGCCATAAACTACTTTCAGCCTTGGTGTAAATCCATCAATTTTCAGGTTTTGAGCTACAATTGATTTTAGGCAGAGCTGCCCCTCTTTCAGAAGCCTTCTTTCAATCTGCTGCTTTCTGCAAGTCTGAAAAGAAAAAGAAAAACAAGGACCAAGAGGGCGAGGTCATGTGGGGGGCTGAAAAACCCAGATCAAACAGCAAAGAACACCCGATTAGAAGCCAACACATTTCTCTTTTCAGTATCTCTGAAATTGTTTGGCAGACTTAATTAGAAACAGGTGCAAGCTATAATATTTATTGCAACAATGCATCATTTTTGTCTGTTTCCAAGGTCATTGTTCCAGCCAATAGGAAGCCAGCAACCCACAGGGAGTATAACTTAGTCTATATGGGTAAAACGTGAATTACTTAACCCTTTATCTAATGGAATGAAATACAACGTTGCACAAAGAGCCACGCCGGCAAAACAGAAAATCCTGGGAGAAATCTTTCCTGATAACAGGTTCCAGTGAAGTAAGTGACATCACCAGCTGAGCTAATAGCGAGCCTTGGGTAAAATGGAGAAGGTACAGATAAGGACTGAGAAAAACATGGTTTCTTTTTTTTTTTTTTTTTACTCATGCTCTTTCAAAGGCCTGGGTTCATGTAGAATTTGCTGCAGTGGGAGACCACGACTGCATGTTATCTGGTGCCTACTGTACGGCTGGGTCTCATCCCCGGCGTTGGGATGAGCTCAGCAATGGATTTCTTTGGATATGGTTGTCTCCAGAGGGACAGGGCTGCAGATGCACCTGTACCAAGGCACCCAGCTCTTTGCAGTGCCAGGTGAGCGTGCCAGGGATTTCAAGCGAGAGAAGCCTCAGAGAGAAAGGTGTTGATCCTTCCTGCCTTTCAAAGCTGCAGATTTAGGGAGACGAGCTCCTTGAGCTTCTCCCTGGCCGAGGGAGAGTGTCCCAACCAGGATTCACCCAGTCCCACAGCAGTTCTGTTGGTTAACAGTGACAGTGCCCTTGGTTACAAAAAAAGGGCCCCATTTTCAAAGCCTCCACTTAATTCCCTCATGTGAGTTTTTCTCATAATCTTTGCATGACTTCTTTGTGCTTCCGTGCTCATTTGGGAGTCAGGATCTTCTTTTAAATTCTATTTTCCTCCTTTTAAATGTGACAAACATAAATATGGAAACAAAGCAGCAAACGTTAATAGGAGAGGTGTGTGAAATTGGGGCATTTTTGCCCTTTTTGCGAAAGCCGCAGGAAGTTGCCAGTATTTCTGCAGACGGAAACTATTTTTTCCACCCTCAGATCATCACACAGCATAAAATTTGTGTGTCTTTGGCTA
Source organism: Oxyruncus cristatus (assembly GCA_013399855.1). Taxonomy (NCBI): domain Eukaryota; kingdom Metazoa; phylum Chordata; class Aves; order Passeriformes; family Cotingidae; genus Oxyruncus; species Oxyruncus cristatus. The sequence continues at coordinate 477,770 of VXAY01005285.1, read as the reverse complement.
GATGCAGGAAAGTACAGACTATCTCTTGGGAATTTACACACTCTGCGCCCTTCCTTGTTCTGGCACCCACAGCTCCCTGAAAGACACCTCAGCATCAAGTCCTCACCTTTGCCCAGATTAACTGTCCTGTGTCTGCAATCAATTACTAATGTTACGTGTGATCCCAGGAACCATTCTTAAGAGAACATCATGTGTCCTTTAAATTCAGAAGTAGAATAATCCAAACACATCATACTGATGGATTTGGGACTGAGTTCTGAGGGAATGTGTAGGGAGAGGTTTTTTAGAGAGCTCAACAGAAGAAAAGATTATTTTTGAAGAGAACCCCTTCTCCCCAGCACCCCCAGCAATGTCCCAGCACTAAATTCTTGGGAAGTTCAGACCTAGTTGGAAACTTGGCAGCTCAGCATCCTTGCTGATTTGTTCCCTTCAGTGATTTTGCTCTCTCACACTTCTTAACTGAGCCTGGCTCATGGCTTGCAAATCCTTTTAGTGGTGGGCTGGTGCACTTGTACATCATCCTGTGCATCACAGCTCTGCTTAGATAATCTGATTCTTGAGGAATTTGTAAAATCCCCTGCTCTGTGTCTCTCTCCTCGTCCCCAGAAGCAGAGGGCTCGTGCAGGGCTGCTCTGAACCTGGGAGTCTGTCACGTTCTTCCAGCTGAGGCTCTTGCCAGCTTGTCCCAGGTGTGCACAACGAGGAGCACAAGGAAAACAAGGAGATTGTACTTGTCCAAAGCCTGCTAGCATGGCAGCTGCCATCCTGTGGAGCATCCCTGTGCCAGGGGAGCCAGGAAAATTAGGGGAGGGCATCAGAGAGCCTCCCTGCACTCGTACAGGCATTTCAAGCCCTTCAGGAGTGCCCAAGGTGAACAAATGCGTGGGGACAGGAATGAACAAGCAAGGAGTGAGTGAGGGAGCTGAGCAACATGTGGAATGACCGCTTGGGACTTCTAGGAACACACTGGGGACAATGGGAATGGTGATCCTGAGAGGCTCTGCTCAGTCAGGCTGTTTTGCTTTGTGTCCCAAGTGCTAAGCCATCCTGGGATTGTATTTAACTGGGAATCAGGCAGCTCAAGTTACAGGTGAACAGCCTTCAGTCATGGGACATTTCTGCATTGTACTTAACTGAATAATACCTTGCCTTTCTTCCTTTTTTTTTTTTCTTTTTTTTGCTCATTGATCAAGCTGCTTTTGAGAAAAGTGATACTTTGCATATCTGGCTAAGTGCTGTTAACAGCCTCTGCCTGCGGTTTGTTAAAATTAAAAAAAAAAAAAGAAAAAGAGAAAAAAAAAAAAAGAAGTGTGATCTTGCTGGAGAAGTAATTTGCTTCTCTCCAACCAATGATGGCTTGCACTTTATGCAAATTGGTATCTAGGGACAACAAATCCCATTTAATACATATGCATAGTTCATAAAAAAAACGACGTGAGAGAAAGAGAAAAAAGATAAAGCAACGAGTCAGCAAAAGAACAGGTTCCGAGGAAATTTATTGTCCCAAATTGGACATTTGTAACAGATGATGTGAACAAGTGTTAACTTTGTTTTCAGCAGCTCTTCACGTACATTCACTAGACATCACACAGATTATGTTTTAAGGATCTGAACTGTAATAAAAAAAAGTGTCTGTGGGCTTTGGAGTGTTGTGTTCCATATGGTTGGGGAAGTGCGGAGTTATTGCGACAAGCATCTTGTGAAGCTCATTACGCACGGCGGTGTGAGATGCGAATTGCTGTGCATCGCTATAGGGTACGTACATGACATCCCACAGTCAGCAGATAGCAACTGGAAATGAAAGATATGAAGGCACAGAGTACAGCTTCAGGGAACATGTTAGACAAAACATCTGCTGGTATCAGAAAGCTGCATTATCAGATCATTGTGGCCATGAATTTTTTATAAAGACTTTTTTTTTTCTTTTTTTTTTTCCTTTTTTTTTTTTTTTTAAAGCTGCAACTTTGAAAGTGACATTTTGCGAGAAAGTTTTTGATTGAAGTGTGATGTCAGGAGAAAGGCCAGTCTAGTTTATTATCTGTGTGAGAGCCAACGTTGGCAGCCTGAATCAGCTCCTTTCTCCAAGCAGTTGCGTTGGCCATTGACGTACTACAAGAACTGTTTCTAGACAACTGATAAACCCTCGACCCAGGTCACAGGTTGGAGCTTTAGTACCAAGCTCCTCAGCCAGGGGGTTTCAAAGTTTCTGTTCCTGTGGCGTGGCTGGGGGCTGCTGAACAAAATTCACCCGAAAAGCAGAGCCTGTCTGTTTGGAAGGTGGAGCAGAGCAAAGCAAAGCTCAGCATCCTCACCTAATTCTCCCTTGAGGGCACCTGCTCAGCCTCCGGGTACCTTGTCCCCACTGCAGCCCTGAGGATCAGCTGCTCTGTCAGGGATGGCCGTGACTACAAATCCATCACATGTTTGTTGCTTGTAAAACCTTCTTAGCCCCACAGGCAGTTTCTTGGGAGCGTTGCCCTGAGCTATGGACATTTCCCTGCTCAGAGGGGCCTCCTACCTACTTAATGTTCCTGACAGTTCTGAGGGCAGCGAGATGGCACGAAATGTATGTGCATAGTGTAACTATTTACGTTAAATGGACAGGCATTTTCCATCCTTTCACCTCTCCTGACCCAGCTGTGAATTTTCCTGCAGCAACAGGTACCAATGGAAAACCTGTCTCTGGTTTATCTGTGGATGGTCTCTCTCTCTGTCCAGTCAGCTGCCTCAAAAGTGCATCCCAAAGTTAGCAAACTGATTCCCTGAGCTGATTCACCAGTAGTTGCCTCAAAGAAAAGACCAAAATTACCCTGATTTTTTTTGGTTTTTGTAAACCTTCTCTCTGTTGATGTGTAAGAGGGTAGGAGAACGAAGGGACATGTCCAAAAGCATCATGATTTATGAAAGGCTTTAGTTGTCGGCAGCAGTTTTTTGTGTAATGCTGGTCATTAATGTAATGGGGCTGCAGAGATAGCCCAGAGATGGTTCACCCTCTGTCACTGGTACTTAGGGAACCTGGAAGTAAGTGAGGGATTGTGCTGGGCTGACCTGTTGCTGAACAAGGCAGTCATGAGGTGAGGGATAGAGCTGCTGAGAGCAGCTGCCGGGAGGGATGAGCCCACCCAGGCCACGGCTGGAACATCATTTTCCCAACTGCTGCCTTGGAGTAGCATTTAAAACCAGCAGGTGTAGAGGACATGCAGATCCAAGTTTGGCTGTGTCGCTTACCTAGACAGGAACTACATCAGGAAGGTAATTCAGTGTTCTTGCCATTGTATAAAAATAACCCTAATGGGTTTTTGTGATTGCTTCCTTGGGATGACAGGTTTAGAAAATACTTAAGGATAAATTTAATGAAAAAAGAAGCAGATCAAAGCTGAGTGGTTGTTTGCTGTTTTGTCGTTGTTGTTTTTTAAAACCTGTTTAATTAGAGTTTGGATGTTGGAGGTTTATTATGAGTGGAAATTTTGATTTTAACTTGCTCATGTATGTGGAAAAGCAAAGCTGAATGTGGGTCTCCTTTTCCCAGAGGCATCTCCACCGGACTGGCTTGTAACTCTGTGTTCAGGTGTGAAGCTCCCAAACCCTGGGATGCTCTGGTTTGGAGGGGGACGAGAAGGAAATCTGACCTTACCTGAATTTCAGTAATCAGGGAGATCTTTATGGCTGTAAAAATGGGAATCATAGCCTGCTGCGTTTTTAGTATTCTTTAAAAGAGTGAAAAGCTCCTTTATCTGAAGCTCCACTGTTCCTTTACTGGCTGCACACCCACATCTGCAGGGAGCCCGAGGAAGACTCTCCATTGGATTCCCACTGCTCAGTGGGAACTTGCCTGGGCTAGCTCCTCTCTCCACATTGGAGATGTTTTCCTCTGTACCTGTGTCCCAGCATCCTGGTAGGAAACAGTGTGTGTCCGGAGTTAGGAGGCTGGCAGTACTGCAGCCCCTCAAAATGAGACATCAACCAGATTTCTTCTAAACTGTTGTTGTCGTATGCAGTGACCCAACACCGAGCAAAAATGAGTCCTGCAGTCAGTCCTGTGTGTACAAAGCAAGCGGAAACATTTAAGTGCCTCTTTGGGCAGGCAGTCAGGTACTGCTTCATCCGCAAGCCAATATATCAACATTTTCTAATGGGTCTGTGCTAGTGCAGTAACTATGCTTTTAATTGCAGAGGCTGAAACGTGAACGTATAGTCCATCCCCTCCTTTTTTCCCACCTTTGCTTTTAGTTTGGGTTTTCACCACGTTCTTGAAAGATTTCCTTGGCTGTTCTTCAACTTCTCTCTGTCTCTGTGTGCTCTCCCTGGGAGCAAAGCTATTTCTGAACAGGTAGTTGTTTCAGAGATGGAATAGGTATGATTTCTTACAGAGTAGGTCTGGATGTACGTGTAGAGAGATATATATATACACACACACACGTGCATATGTATATGTAAATTTGGCAATGTATATAAAAACTCTGCCCCATCTCCAGATGGCTGGAATATGGGAAGCTTGTCCCTGGCACAGGCAGCGTGTGCAGTCAGCAGAGCAAGCAGAGGGGGCAAAGAGCTGGCACTGTGATGTGGCGGGAGAGCGTGGAAGAATATATGGACATGCAGCTAACGAGAAGGGAAGGGAAGTGGCTGCAGGGCAGAGAGCTGTAATGGGTCCCAAATGTGGCGAGCACATATGCTGCCATACAGCAAATGCAAAGTGCCACCACTGGTGACAAGTGGATTGCACCTAAGGAAAACAGCTGTGCCAAGCGCCCAAGTCCACAGTCAGCCTCCCGACCCCGCGTCTCCCCGTCTGATGTGGATTAGACTGGTCAGGTCTGGGAGCCTCTCTGAGCCCACGTTCCACGGAAATAATGGCTCAGTACATCTCTGACATACCCCCTGCACGGCTGCCCGTGTTGCATTTGCAATCTTGCATTTGTGAGATTGTTTTATTTTGGTTTATCTTACTTAATTTATTCTGCTGTGCTCGGTACCACACAAACACTTTGATTGTCTGTGTAGATCATTGCATGGTTTAGTGCAGTTCTGTGTTACAAACCCTCCCAACGTAACCCTATTATTTGTTAATAACTTTTCTGTTTTGAAAAAACACCCTTTGACACCTGAGCTGCATCTCTCCTGTTCTTAGGCATAAATATAATTGTCCCTGGCGAAGAGCCTCCCTCTGACTGGTCCTATCTGCTCTGTATGTATTTGAATATATAAAATATTAATAAATGATGCCAAATGTTTAATCATATCCGTTTGACTCTCTGAGAGTCGGTGTAGGCTTTCTGTGTTAACTGCTTCTGTGATATCTACATACTGCTGACTTGTTGTTGATCTCGAGTTTTTAAAGCAAAATAAAACTGAGGTTTGCAGTTGGATTTGAATTAATCAGGTCTGATTAGACAGGAATAGATCAAGCTGCTCTGGAAATCCCCGAACCTCTCTAATTCAGTTTTCATGTGTTATTCAGAAAGAAATAGCTGATAGCTTAAGTGAAAGTGCTATTTATTTAACACTGTTTTTTTTCAGAGTGGGGCATTATGGTGATGATCAGGGTGTAGGAAAGAAAGCATTTCATTCTATGAAAAAACAGATATTTTAGAATGGAGTCACCTGCTGGTAGATCTCATAAATGTACATAAAAAGATGCTTCCTAATATTATTAGTTCGTTTTTTTTCTTCACATCACCCTGACTGTCCATCTAGAAGCTTCGATAGCTGGAGCCACAAAACCAGAAGACTCTATTTAGTTTAATAAGCCAATTTAAAGAGAAAGGTTGGCATTATGTATGGCAGAGGACAATTATGCAAACTAAATGGTTCTTCAATTAATAATGAGATCCATGAAAGGCAAAGGAGAAAGGACCCTCCTCTCAGGAGGAGAAGGCTCGTGGTTCCCTGTGCACAGCAGGGTGTGCAAGGGTTGGGATGTGGAGGGACAGGGCAGGGGAGCTCCCAGCCAAAACCTGAGGGGCTCTGCCGATGGTGGGACGTCCCCAGTGGGAATTTTGCTTTCCTAAACAGGTTCTCCTCTGATGGTGTCCATCTCACAGAGCTCTGTTAGGAAGCAGCAAGTGGACCTGGGCTGTGCCAGGACCTGCACTGTGAGTACAGTACAGTGCTGGAGGCACCGTAATCCCAACCCACTCCTCCCTTCCTCCTCAGCCTCTGGAAAACAGGCCGGAGAGACACAAACCTAATGCCAGAGCCACCAGTTTGGCTTTTTCGTGCAGCTTTTATCCTTCTTTTCAATCCCTGACTGTTGTGTGCCAGAGCAACAAGCCATATGTTAAAGATGTTAAAGAGCAAATACTTCGCAGCCAGTACCAGCATGTGGAGTCGTGGGGAAGCGGGAATAACGCTGGGAGAGGGGGGAAGGAGTGATTATCTGGTAGTGATTATTCGGGAGGGCAATAGTGGGAGGTGCTGTAAGTGACAGGGATTCACTATGGGACGCAAATCACTTAAGGCAAAGCCATTAGGATCAATTTAAAATACCAAAGAGGGAGGCTAAAGTGACAATAGCATATTTTAATTGAAATCACAAATATCAGTCTGCAAGATAGGGTTTAAAAGACCAGGCAGAGTTACTTTGTCTGAGCAGAGGAAAAAGTTTTTCCATTTTTATTTAAAA
>VXAY01005285.1:386927-471117 GCA_013399855.1 Oxyruncus cristatus | reverse complement strand
AAAAAAAAAAAAAAAAAAAAAATTCAAAGATCCAACTGGAACTATGTTTTTTTTTAAAAAAAAATTAAATCCAATTTATATTTTTTTTTCCTATTTTAGTGTTCTCTTTTCTCTTTATGGTCATGTTATAAATGGAATTAACTACATTACTAATGCTTTTAATTTGATTTTAATAGAGCCTAGGGCTGAAGCATGGAATCAGCATGTGTCCCATTAAAGGAAAAATACAGTTACAGGGACAATAAATAGCATGTCCAGATAAACACATTTATGCCTTAGTTTTATTTATTGAGCTAAGTAGCCCATGTACAGAGACTGGGGTTTTTTTCAGACACTTTTCCAAAGCTGAAGTCCATATGATGAGATTGTTACTGGTTTTGGCAGCAGCAACGTGAACTTGGTAAAAGAGCCTGGCATGGAAATCCACAGAGTTCTGACATATTCCATTTGCTCCAGACTCTTTGATTTCTGCTCACAGAATCTGACATGTGTTGGGCATTGACCTTGCTCTTTTAAATAAGCTTATTTTAGAGGACCTTTGCAGAACGCTGTGTGTTTGGCCTCGATGTAAGCTGTTAGGGAAATGTAGTACAAACACAGAAGTTGTATGTTTTGAATGCCAGAGATGTTGAGCTGCAGAGCAGTCGCTAAAAGCCGTACTTCTGACTGCTTTCTCTGCCCTTAACAAGTGTTCTTAAAGAAGAGAAAAAATTATTTATCCTGCATTTGTGCGAAGGTTTTTTTGTTTATTTATTTCTAGCAGGGAGCTCAGGACCAGACTTCTTTTTCAGTCTGAAATATTCCCATTGGACTCTCAGACCCTCAGTGGAGTGAAAGCAAACATTTGAAAAGTAAGTGATTGTCCCAGGTCAGAAATTCCAGAGGGATTATTGTACTGTAGAATCACCCCCCATAAGTGTCTCTGAATAGAGGCACTGGGATGCAGTCCCCAAAGCTTGGCCTTTCCTTTAGGGAACCCCCTTCGCTCAGTGTGTTTCAAGAAGAGCCACAACGTTCAGCGTGGAGCTTTGATTTCCATTTGTCACAGGGGAGCAGCTGGTACGAGAGTTCACAGTCAAAGTGCTGCAATCTTGCAAATGCCAGCTTGCAGCACTGCGCAAGGAAAGAAATCAGTGGGCCCCAACATGGCAACACTCTCATGAGAGGGGGGTTGAAATAGGTATTGAAAATGCCCTGCATTCAGCCTCAACCTGCTCAAGTCACTAAAAACTCCTGTCAAGAGCAAAAGCAGAAAGAAACTTGGAAACACCGTTGGGATGTTGATGTGGCAGACACATCCAGCACCCTTTACTTGGGCTTTGAGGTTTGGAGCCTGGAAATTTAATCAGTGTCCCTGGAAAGGGTTGTTGAGTTTAGCCATATCTGAGTAAGTGGCAGTAATATTCTACACATAGGAAAACAGGGATCAAATCACAAAAAAAAATGTCAATTTGAATTTGTGGTCGTGTGTGTAGCTCTTCAGGACAAAACCTGGCTCCATGAGCAGCAAAGAGAGGGAGCAGGGCTGTGCCAGAACATTAATAACCCTCTTCCTTGGCCCATGGACAGCTCTGCACACTGGATTCCTCTCAGAGAGCTTGGCTCAGTTGGCTTCCCAAGCACACAGGAAGGGCATGAAGACCTGTCTCTGCTGACACTGGGTTGAGAGGCTGTGAGGGTTTGACGTGGAACATTTCCTTGGCTAAAGGAGTCAGGAGTAGATTTCTTTACCTCTCTCTGCAAACCCCTCTCCCCGATTCAGCAGCAGCGAAGGGAAACCCTCCTGTTCCTATGAATAATTCATCTCCAGCACATACACGGGGTTCAGAGCCTGACCCAGCCAGTTTTTTAGGGAAATAAGTGAGCATCATACCATCATTGCCAGTGCTGGTGGCTGCTCCATGTAGGAAGAGTTGGAACTGTGCCACCAGTCAGCAGGAGGGACGGTAAAGCTGCTGCCCCTCCTGCAAAGGGGGTCTGCCTGAAATTCCCTTAACCGTCACTCACGGCCTCGTTTTTTCAGGGAAATGGCTTTTATTTGCTGTGAATCCTTCATACAGAACAAAAACTAAATAATGTAACATATTCTGGGTTCTGGGCAGATAAAAATTGAAAGGGCTGGGGTGTTTGTGCAAGTGGAATGATAGTAACAAGCACCACATGAGGTCCCCGAAGATGGTGTCAGGGGACTCGATCCCCCACAAAATGATGAAAGACTCTGATGTAATGGTGTTTTGTGAAACAATTCGAACATAAATGCCTCTTTCCTTCCCATTAACAACCGGCTGCCATTGTACCAGGATTTTTTATTTTTTGATATGTATTTTGAGCACACTGAGACCAAAAACTTCCATTGTGATAGTGCTGCAGGAAGGTTGTGGTGCACTAAGAATTGAAATGCAAATCGCACTTAGACACAACCTCCTGCTGAGGCCCAAATTTTTATAGATCAGGTTCTGCAGTCCTGATGAAGAATCAGTGACCTGCCTTTTCTGGGATTCACAAATTAGCTGCAGTCTAAGGTATCATTTCCTACGACAGCATTGTAACTTGCCAGATGAAAGTTTGTCACTGAAGACCATCCCCTGATCTTCCACTAATTTTTCCAGCTGCAGTGCCACTAAGGATCCTTTCCCACACAATGCCAACACACACATCACAGCTCCCCACTCTGCAACATGCTCTTGCTGAATATCAACGTACTGTATATATTGATCCTCTCCCCCGTGCTTTTTTTTCCTCCCCCAGTGTGCAGGTGGTAAAATATGGGCTGCCGTGAACTTCGTGATGCAAAAAAAAAAAGAAAAGAAAGAAGAAAAAGCTGTGGTTTGGAAGCTGCTGGATAGCAAACTGCAGGCTGGGAACGTGGCTGCTGGAACCACTACAAGGAGAACAGGGCATACACACGTTTGTGGATAATTCTGTTTGCTAATTGCTCATGAAATTTCAGGTAAGGAACATCTGATTTGTTATAATAGGTAACATTGTAATAGGGTTCTGCTTTCCAGGGTGGCTTTTTTATTATTATTATTATTGTTATTATTTTTATTGCTGTCATTACAAATACAAGGCTCTCTGTGACTGGAAGAGACTGCACAGAGAGGCTGGGGCAGTGCTGTGAGGCAGCGCGGGATGTTTTTAGCTGTGGACATGGCAGCAGTAACAGCCATGTCTCCAGGCCCTGCCATATCCCAGGGCAGGATGTGTTCCTGGCTGGGAGAGGACAGGTTCCCCTTCAAAGGGAAACTGCTCTTCCTTCCTTCCTTCCGTGCCTGCTCGTGCCATCCCTGAAGCACGGGATCCATGACCAGCCCACAGCAGTACATAGGAAAGTTAAAGGAAGCAGATCCTGCCCTCCTCTTCTAGAAATGGGGTACGAACCCATTGTTACGGGGCATCTGAATGACAGCAGTGCTCATTTCTTAACAATTTCGAGCCGGTACCTTAAAAACAAGGAGGGAGCTCTGCTTCTCAGTGCCCTGAACCACTGAGGCCTCCCAGGAACTTTTCTGGTCACTCCTTTCCCTGCCAGCTATTGAGAGGTTCTTGACTCTGCAAAAATGTGCTGAAAATTATCACCCACAGTGATCACAGGCTCAAGCCAAGTCCCTCCGGTTTGCATCCGCTTGCCATCCTGCAACTTTACCTAGTTCTACTACATACTACTAATTAGCTACCAGCTAATACAAATAGCTAGCACTGCTGCAGCATTTAGGAGTTACACATTAATGAGAATTAGCATTTGTTGACGGCCATGGTGGGAGTTGTCTGCGTGCAGCATTTCAGGGGTCCCCGTTGCTGTAATGTTTGATTGCCTCCTCCGGTAATTACCATTGACACTGAGCAAGTTTTTCATAGGTCTCACTTGGCTGTGCAGAGCTGAAAGACATATTGGGCTCTGTGCTGAAGAGAGAAGAGGCCAATAATAATCTATTTCCCAGTAACATCCCTTCTTCTCCCCACTCCCCTCACACGGGCCACGCGGTGCCAAGGGGCGGAGTTGGCTCTGCTGCCGCACTTTTCGGTGCTTTGTTGTCCCATGTGAAACTCTCTTTCACTACTTTTTGAATATGTACCGAACAATTTAATCATTTTAACTTAAAGTCAATTGCCTCCTTCATTTGGGAATATGGAGGTAGTTGAAACGCCACAGAACTTTGGCACACCAGCAGTAAGTTAACTCTGGTGGGCCTTTCCGTGCCTGTGTAAAAGAGGGTGCATAATCGGAATTAAAGGAGAGGGAATAGGGAGAAATACAGGCCCCTTGTAACTCTTGCAGGGAATATGAGCACATGGCTGGCACTTCTTTAGGAATACCAATTGCCTCTTTGGAAAAAGAGGTGCTGGGGAATGTCCCTGTCTCCCTGGTCAGCTTCCTGAACGGGCTCTGCAGAGAGAGGCACGCGTGACACATCCAGCCTGCGGGTCTGGCTCAGCCTGGCGCTGCAAAGGGAGCTTTTTCCATGTGCTGCTGTGGAAAGGAAGCTGCTCTCACCCTCACCCTGAGGAAGATGAGCTATATAGGAATATACAAGGGGCTTTTTTTATAGCTCGGGGGCCAGAAGGGGAAGCAGTGGTCATGAGCAGAGACTGGAAGTTGGCTTGTTAAGTAAATCTCAGGCTGTAGCTGGTTTTAATTTATTTTTTGTTTTATGTGCAGGAGACTAGGCCTTGCAGGCCTGGCTAATATCAAAGCCTGGGGGTTTGTAGATTTTTAATCAAGGTCCACTTTGGGGGGTTCTGCTTTCGGGGCTTGTGGAAGTTTAGGATTTTTTTGTCGTGTTTTTCTTTTTTTCTTGCTGCAGTGTCTGGATTTCTTTAGTTCAACTTTTCCATTCTTCAGACTTGAGCCAAGTGAGCAATTTCAAATTACCCAGCACTTTCCAGAGAGGCTTTTTTTGTTGTTTGTTTTTTTGGTTTGGGATATTTTTTCATTTTTTTAAGCAGACTTGCAGTCCAGGTTCTCTGAAAATCCCAGGTGGTATCACAGTCCTACCCCATTGCCTCTCACTAATTTGGCATTCTTCACACGGTCTAAATAGTTTATTGTTCATCAAATCTGTAGGAAAGGAATTTTATATCAATTTTTTGTTTGTTTTGTCCCTCTGCTGGCAGGAAAAGTAAATCCCAAAGTATTTCAGCAGGTGCTATTAATATGCAAATAATGGAGAGTACACTAGGTCTAATAGACCTCCCAACTACATGGGTGGTGTCGCTGTTGGAGCAAATTAGCTTTCCGTAATTTGCATGCTTTTCACAGCCTCCTGGGATTATATTTTAGATCAGAGACAATAAAAGCATATGCTGTTAGTTTAAAATGTAACTAATTTTAGACTTTGAAACCATTTTAACCTAACTTCTTAGTGTTAAACTGTTATTTGCAAAGAAACTTTTCACAGAGCCCGGCATTTCCACGGCCTTTCTCTTCCCCCATTAACTGCTCCATCTCTCTTTTCAGGTTGAAGGAGAAGAAGGGAATCTTCCAGGTGGCTGCGTCTTGAAAACCAGGTATTTCTCACAAACCCAAGTCCAGATTGTTCTAGTCTGGTTCTGAGTTGGCATTCAGGTTCTGAAGGGGTCTAGATTGAGCTTTTTTATGTCAAACTTCTTCCCTCCCCTTTGACATCTCCATGAGCTGTACATCCATGCAAAAAGGATGCTGTGGCCCCTGACCACTCAGAGAGGGAGGAAGCTCATAGCATCAAAAAATCCTTTCTAACCCACCAAAGCAAAGAGTCCTTGAGCTGAAGTGGCACAGATGCCCAGTGCACTTGCTGGAAAGTTCTGTTTTAAAAAAAAATGGGAAGAAAAAGCAGGGATTGCAGTGCAGGTTCAGTCTGTAGAGTCATTACTGAACTGTACTGGCACGTTACTGATGGCACTTTCCAAATTGATATTGACAGCAAAAATCACACTTGTGACGCCTGTGTTTTGGGACAACTTGGATGACGGGGCACCAGCTCTCGTGCCTGAGACTTTGTGTCTGTATTTCAGGTGCTGCTGTGGCTGCACTGCTCCAAGGGACTGGCCAGGTGAGTGCATAAGGAACTCCGCCCCTCATCCCCCGTCCTGCTTCTGCTTCTCTGCCCCTGGGTATTTGTTGAGCTGATGGGAGATGGTTCTCCTGGCTCCTGCCTTCCCCATCTCCTGCTTGGAGGGCTGCAGCAAGAGGCCTGTGAGAGGAGGAGCAGCAGGTTTAGGTGGTGCTGAGGTGGCTCAGCACACACCGCAGTGGTGTGGGCCAAGGGAGCCGGTGGGAGGGGGAGAGGCAGCCCTTGTGTCCTGTCTCTCTGCCAGTTGTGCCGGTGCCCAGAGGATGTGATTTGTGAGTTTCCTTTGGCACAGCTGCTCCACTGCTCGTATATCTCCGTGCAGGGTTTCCAGGTCAGTTGGTCCGTGGGGTGGTGGCCGTCTTTTATTTCAAGAGGGACAGAGTTCAGGGGTAGGATCAGATGTGTGGAGGGGATGGCAGCCAGATGGAGATCAAGTCAGCATTGTCAAATTTATTTCTGGCATGGGAAAGGTGAGCGTTAGCAAGAAAGAGTAAATCTGAGAGATGTCCTTTGAGAAAAGACTGGGAAAAAAATCTCTTGGGATGCAACTTTGGCCATACAGCAACGTGTGGTAATATTTTTGGGGCCGCAATTTTGCCATCAATGTTTTCATAAATGTATTTCACACAGACGATATATGGAAATACCTCATGAGTGCTGAGTGCTCTTTAAATGCCCTCCTACCACCCCAAGCTGGATTTGCTCTGGTATGTGCCACGGGTGCCATCCCTGATGGCCCACAGGTCTTTGTGCCAGGGTGCCACTGCTGCACAAACCTGAAGGAGGTTAAAGTTTTAAAAGAACTATTCCTGAGGCTGTAAACCAGTGTGAAGGCAACAAAGTGCTGGAGATGACTTGTGATAGTCTTTTTGAAAATGCTGGGTGTTTTTTTTTTCCCCCCTCTCATCTCACCCTAAATGTTTTCTAGCATTAATACCAGTGACCTCTCACTTCTGCTGCTTCTCATTAATGAAGTGTGGTTTGCCTATTATACGCCTGGGCACTGGCACTGGAAACACTTGCTTTATTTAAAAATAAAAACAAAAAAGAGAGGGAAAAAGGGCTCTGATTACTCAGGTGTCGATAGAAAAAACTGAGATGTTGTGCCAGATGGCTGCATTTGTGAAGCAGAGTGTAGTCAGAAGGAAAGTGGAAGGAGACAAGGCAACTGTACATCACAAGTGTGAAAACATGACCAAAATACCTTCAGCCTTGTTTCACCAACACTGGATTAGGAGGCAACTGTGGTGAGATGCAAGCAAAGAAAAGCAGGAGGGGACACTGTTTGGAAAACAAAAATGCCTTTCAATAATGAACTGCTTTACTTCCTCCAGCAAAAGCTTAGAAGTTTACAAAAATCAAGAGTTTTTGCATTAAGTGGAAGGGCCAGTAAAGCACCGCGTGTGGTGTCAGGGTGAAGCACCACATGCAGCACAGGAAAAGATTGCTAGCAGGCTGTGTCATGGCCTTAGCTTGCATTAGAGCAGGATGTGCTGCTGCCAGTCACCAGTAAGTAACCACTGTTCCCAGTGACTGACAGTCCCCAATGCCATGGCTGCAGATGTCCAGGAAGGGTTTTCCAGTAACACGTGGGAGGTGCTGGATCTCACCTCAGGCACGTTCGTGGCGTTTGCTCATTCCTTTGCCTGTGCCCACACAAGTGGTACCCAGCAGCCCTTGGCTGGGGTCTGGGGTAGTGTCAGCTCTCAAGAGTGGGGGCTTTTAGTAACACCATAGGCTGCTTTGTGCCTCAGGCTCTTTGGACACATTGCTCACCTCGTTGAGAAGCTTTAATCGGCTTTTGATGCCAGGACAAAGTATGTGCCGAGACCGTAAAAGCCTTGGCAGGACCATGGGCGAGTCCTTCATTACCCTTTTATATCCTGAAACGGATCCTGGGTACTTGGAGCTTTGCTTCCATGCTGAAGCTTTTGGCTGTCACACAGGGAAAAGTTTAGAATAATTTGATCTGAGATCAGAAATCCAAATTTTATTTTTTTTTCCATGCTTAAGCTGGCTCTGCCCAGACTGTTTTGCGGCTCCACGCTCTCTCCTCCTCAGTGGTCCCTCAGGGGAAAAGGAGAGCTCTGAATGGGCACAGAGGGTCCCTCTGAAGGCTTGGCCTCCTGTAACTTGGCCTTGGCTTTGGCCTTGGTTGTAACGTGGTTTATAAACTTGGGTTTCATCATGAGAGTCTGAAATCCTGGTGTTCTTAGACTGCAGTTTGATTAGAGCATCGCAACGATAGTCTGTGTTAATTTTTACCCAGACTGTTTCCACGTGGCTTTCTCATCCCCAGCCTGCAAAACTACTTCAACTTTCACAGGTACTTTCCAGCAATGAACTTTATCCAAATATGTTGAAGGTAAATTACTAACAACAGGTACAGACAATGTGGCAGGAACATGTCTCTTCCTCTGATTCCTGCTCTGTTGCTACTAAACCTTGAATGCGAAAGTTTCATTCTTTTATTTTTATAAAATCTGAATTTCTGTAATAACTTTGGATCAAAAGTTTAGTCTCCATGCCAGGAAGATGTTGGGTTTTTTTATTTGCTACAAACTACATTGTCTTATTTGGGGAGTATGTTCACAATTGAGAAAGAATTGCCTTTATTAACAAATCAAAAACTTGTGCTGTCAAAACTGAAATCGTTCTACCTTTTTATGTGCAAATTAGAGCTTCTGTCAAACCTTCAGCCGTGGTACATTTAATTTGTGGAAATATAAAAATATCTGGGTTAATATTAAAATATTCTGCAAGAGGAAGGAAATACTTTACGTGATTCATTGCAGTCAAGATTCTCAAAAAAAACAGATTTGAAAGAAATAAAGTGGTGTTTTAACAGAATTTATTTTCTCTACTTTTGCCAAAGTTCAGAGCAATACTTAAAAGTGTATTTAAGTTATACAGGTGTTTGAGTATCTGGTTGGATCGTGGCCTTTGGGAGTGAACCAAGTTAAATGTAAGTGTGTCCAGGGTGGCAGAGCTACATCCACTCTGTTTTTCCTTAGAAAATGGTCACAAGATATATTTTTTTATTTTTAATTAATGACAAAGCTACTGAGAAACTTTTGAGTCTGGATTCAGTAAAGTTAGGCTGAAACATAAAAAGCAACTCCTGGATTCACGGTGATCACTTGTGTTTTGGAAGGTCTTCGTAGAGAAGATAAAATTCTGGTTATCTGAAGTTGGGCATTGGTTCTATATTTAGGATTCCAAAATAAGGAGCTGCCTGTTTTCCCAGCAGTGCCTGGATGCTCCACTGTTTGGGAAAGCCGGCATGGTGGGCCTGGTTGTCCTACTGTTGGCCTGTTTTTGTTGGGAGAACAAGGAAACCCGTGGTGTCCAACTGCAGCACTGCAAACCACCTGCAGAACCCTCTTGTCAGTGTCTTCTGCTGCATTTTGGCTTGGGCTGTTTTCCTAGCATCCCTTCAGGCTACTTCACATTTAATTCTCAACTCTCCTTCTGTGACCTGGGAGCCTTTTCCATGGCTCTGTGGGAGGAGGGGTCCTGTCCAGGCAGGCTGTGTTTGCCCGTTGTTTTTTTCCAAACAGATATTCTAATATCCCGGCCCGTCTTCGGGGAGGTTTTAACGGTGCCGAGTCCATTTTACCTCATTATTTCCAAGGCCTGAACCAGGGACATTTGCCCTTCTGCAGAGCTGAGAGGGGAGTAAGTGGCTGTTTCTTGAGGAGCAGACTCGTTCCCTGACGTGGCCCGTTCCCGGTGCCCGGGGCAGTGCGTGCAGTTATCCTCTGGAGCAGCGTGTCTGTAGGTGTGTGTCTAGGCTGGGATGTGCCCGGCAAATCACAGCCCAGGTGGTGTGTTTCCAGCCACCTGGCCCACTCCCAACACTCACATGGAAGAGCCCTTCCACCCACACCAGGACAGTTGGGACCACCCACTTCTCCTGTGCAGAGGGTACGAAAAGTATTTTATGAATTTTATCAACTGTCAGAAGTTCCTTTTGGGTGGTAAATGATTGTCTCCAGGCATCCAGAGCACTCGGTCTTCTACTACTTTTATGCCAATGTTGTTAGCAATGCGTAATTCCACCATCCCGGGGTTTAATTTGTCTAATTCTTCTGGGTCATCTCTGTAAGGGAATTTCCACAGGCTGAATGTGCAGTGCATTAAATGTGAAGGTGTTTATTAGCCCATTAGCCATAATTAATGGCAAGGCAGCTACTGAGGCCGTGGGTTGTCCCAGGTTTTGCCCACATTCTCTTTTCACATCCACTCCCCAGCATGAATTTATATGATCTTCATATTCTGCCTCTCACCATTAGAAACCAACAAAGTGGTTTGGGTTGGGATCTCCTATTTCAGGCCATAAACATATGATCCAGCCACCCCATAAAGTACATTCCTCCAGCTTTCCATGAATTCTCAACTATACCTATGGCACGCAAGGGGAGCTTGGGTCTGGTCCCTCCAGCCAGAGAAAATCCCGCTCAGCAAAGCTGTGAGGCACAGTGGGAATTGCTCAAGTGCTGAAGCTTCACCCAAACCAGTAAGTTGTGCCTTCGTGCTGCAGGCACGTTTCCCGTGGTTTCTGCCAGGAGCCTCTGAAATGCCGGGCGCCGTGCTGTCCCCGTGACCTGCTTCCATGCAAGGATTCAGGGGAAAAGGTCTCCAGGCTCCACGGTTTGCGGCCGGAGGGCTGGTGGGAGGCTCAGGCGTGGAGGTGAGGGCTCTGGTGAGCCAGGCACCCCCCTGACAATTATTCCCCTGCCAGGAATGTCGCAGCCTCGTGCGCTTGATACTTTAATTGGCCCATGTGCACGCTGGACAGCTCTCTCTTTATTATTGTTATTATTATGCAATCAGACACTACTTACTTACAGAATGTGCTGGAGATGCACTATTTATACAGAAACTATGTACACTGAAACCCATTTTCTCCACGGTGATTGCAGATAATGTGGAAAGCTCTGCTTTGATTCATTAGTATAGCAAAAGAGATATTCAGGATTATTTGGTATAATTCACAGCGCTTCAAAATGCATATATTTTCATAATACTCTAAATCTACCTCTTGGGCTGGTAACTCAAGCATATGACAACCGGTTTGCCATAGTGCTATCATCTTAAAATTGTAGTGGGGCCATTTTTTCACTGGAACCTGGAAGCTCATTTAGCACAGGATGCCTGAGGAAAGCCCTGGAGAACCCCCCAGAGTGAAGGGCTTGGGAAACTGCCAAACGGAGAACTTGTTTTCATAGAATCATAGAATAGCTTGGCTTGGAAGGAGACCTTGAAGAACATCTAGTTCCAACCCCTCAAAAAGGTACAACTCTAAAGTGATGCTCAGGAAAAAAAAAAAAAAAAAGAAAAAAAATAATTTTGTTTCTTGAGTTGAAAAAAATAACCAATGAGTTAATTTTAACGAGTTCATTTTCATTAGAAGAAGAGTATCTTTTAGTATTTTTTTCTCAAAATTTTGTGCCACTTGGTGTTGTTTCTTTTGGCAAGGTGAGTAAGCAAACTCTTCAGATTAGCAATGAATCACTGGTACTTCCCCTCCCACTTCACATCCATTCCTTTCTTACCTTATCAGGCCCATCCTTCTGGCTACACTGACCTGGGCATGACTACATTTAAGCCAGTGCTGGATGAGCCTCCAGAGACTTGCCACTTACATTCACACAAACAAATCTCTGGGTTTAAGCACAGCTTTAAAGACAGAGTCTCAAAACTCTTCCTGGCCAATGGTAACCTTTGGTAAATCCTTATAATTTCTAAGTGTGGGTACAGATTACTTTTTTAACAAACGCAGATGGTACTTTCTGACAGCCATTTACAATTTTTTCACCCAACCATCACAACAGACCTCACCACCCTCACAGCAAGGCTTGTCCAAGGCACCCTTGCAGACAAGATTTAAAATATCACTACTTAAGTGATTCAACTTCGTCTTACACTCCTGAGACCATCAAGTGGGGGGTTTTTATCCTTTTTTTTCCTTCCCCCTTCACCTCTCTCTGACTTTACTGGGCACTGTAGTGTATTTGCACACCTCTGGAAATCAGCTGCATAATCTACATGTAACTTTGGTTGCTTGGTGACCAGGGCTTTCCTGTTAGTATCACAGATTAAAATATTCCAGTTGTCATCTGAAAATCTTCCTTTAGCCCCACTGAGTCTCCTTGGCCCATTCCTGGCAAATGGAAGTGTGGTCAGGCAGCCTTTGCCCTCAGTTCCCAGCGTCTCCCACCTCTGAATCTGAGGCTGCACATGTACCTGATTTACCCAACTCCATTCCCTCCAATCAGTTATATATATTTTAAATAATTGTCTTCTGAAAAAAATGCACAGAAATTATAAGGCTCATTTAACAGTGAGAAGCTGCTTCCATTGCAGATATTCCCCCATGTATATATTTGCTTCTCTGTCTTAACACCTGAAATGTTTGGGAAAAAATTTAAACATGGCCAGTGACCGCATTTAATGCAGGAGATTTTGCACCTCTGGGCTCTGTATTTATAGCTCTGTCAAGTTCCTTTCTTGTACTGACCTGAAGAAGAGGATTTCTTTTCCTATCTGATGAAAAGGTTGTCTGTCATGGTGTGGTTATTGCAGCACAAAATATTGCCTAAAACTTGACTCTGAACAAATTTTGTACAAGGACAGTTTACTCCAGAATTCCAAAGGAGATGAAATCCTCCTCATGCAAGCCAAGGAAGGAAGCTGCTTTGGGTATATAAAACTGGGATGAGCCTAAAAATCCTTCATGGAGCCTCAATTGAAATGCACTCTGTCTCTGATCCCAGCTGAAGCCATTTTCCTCCTAGTGTTACTCCACTGAACTTGGAGTTTAACATGGATTAGCATGGATTTTCATTGATGTGTGATTCAGAAATTTCAAAATGACATGTATTAATCACTGTGGGGCTTGAAAAAAATTAAAGGTGCTTTTAGCCTTATGAAATGATGCTCTTGTAAAACCTTACCCATAACCTTGGCATTCAAAGAGGGGGTTTGTACTGATATCCCCAGGCATCACAGAGGGTTGTTTTCCACTTGTGTCCCGTTACCTGATGCTCATTCTTCCTGGAAGGAAGGGGAAGGCATGACACAATCAGGGCTTTTAAATGGTATCAGTTCTTTTATTTAAGAAGCCAGTAAGTACAAAAAGTAAGTAGACATTTGCAGTGCTCTTTTCACCAGTGCTGACTAGATCCCAGCATGGTCTGTACCCCCCCTGGTTGTCTTCCCAAAGGTTTGACTGCCTTGCTCTTTTCTATCTACCCTGGACTCTGACTGCCCTTAATATAGTTTGTGTTCAAAGACTGTTGCCAATCAAAACAAGGATCATTTCTTTACAAATTAGTACTTTCATAAATGTCACATCCCTTTCACGTTGTCTATGAACAGACTATGATTTTTAATTTTTTTTTTCCATTAAATGTTTATTCCCAAAATAATTTGTGGAGGGAGGATAATTTTTCCTGCCTCTGTAGCAAATTCAAAGGTAAAACGTGGTGTTTGTGCAGTAGACAAAAGGTGCTGTGCACATCAGACTGGTTATGTGGGGCTGTTTCTTTTCCCTGATTGAATGGATATGACTTAGGGAAGTTTCTTCATTTAAGAAAAATGACATGTTAGTTATCTGTTTTACTCATTCACAATTTCTTTCTCCAAATATTTTAAGTGTTCTGGTTCACTCACTGTTAGAATGGCTGGAGATAGTGAATGCAACCCATGGTCCCCTTAAGTGTGCAGGAAATATTTCATATGGCAGTGCAGGATTTTATTCAAAACCACAATTTTAATTAAGGACTTAATTACAAAATATTTAGTCATTCTGCTAAATAGTTGGTCAGTCAATGCTCATGGGTCCTTTAGGAGCTTACCTGAGTTACTCTTCACCATTGTAATCAGGAACCTTCACTCTGGTAACTTCTGAAGAGCTGTACTAAAAAAAAATGAACCTTAAAATTAAAGTTGAGTGCTCTACACCGCTGGCCAAACGAGAGGGCTTCAAACCAGCCCCGGTGGTTTGTTTTTCAGTGAGACACAAAGCCAAGAGGGGTCTGTTTTCACATGCTAACGGAGCCCAAGGTGACAGAAATTTGGCAGAGCCTGATCCCAGCAGTTACTGGCCAGGGCACTACTTTTAAACATCACTGAATACAAACCTCCAGCCTACGCTGGTGCTAAAACTTCATGTGAAATGCCATCTCTCTAGCCCAGGTTTTTTGGCCAAATGTTTTTCAGAGTAAGCAATACATATTTTGTTAATTTAAAAGTCCAGTGTCCAGACCCTGGATTGTTTGCTTCCTTTCCAAAAATATATTGGAGATGCTAAAAGTCTCCAAAACATGCCCAGTGAGCTTCCAAGCTGAACCAGCAGTACAGGGTACATTCACATAGGGCAGATGCATTTTGGAGCATGTGTGCTGTGCATCATCACTACTGTCTTCAAACTTCAAGAAGTGCTTCAGGAAAAAGAGGGGAAAAAAAATCAGAGAAAAATATAAAGGAAAGGCTTTCTTTGGCTCATTTACCCAGTTGACTTTGAATTAACTTTCTGACAACAGGATTTACATAATGTATTTTTTTTAATGCCAAACATAAATTTCTTCTGCATCCTGCAACTATCATGTCAGTTGATCCAACAGAAAGAAGAGGTGATGCAAAATAATGCCAAGTGTATATTCATACCAGGCCATCAGGAGGCAAAAGGAAAAGTCAATTCGATTATTATCTTGTCAGCAAAAAGTATCATTTTTGGAAGTGTTTTTGAAGTTCAGCTCCTGTGTTCCACCCTCAGCCCCCTGAGGTGTAAAAATACAACAGATGCCCATATCTAAGTCAGTGGGGTTGCTCTGAATCCCAGCTTGGGGACGCTCTGCCCGGCTCTGCCAGCTTGGCTTTGTCCCAGGAGTGCCACCCGCTGTACTGGGCACGGGAAGATGTGCCCGCAAAAACTCCTCCAGAGTAAAACCAAACAGCAAATACCAACCTCTGCCTCTGCCAGACAAGTGATTTTCCTTCAGGTGAAGAACGGCTGTTCTTTGCCACTTCTTTCTGAACAGGAATTCAGCTGAATTGACAAAAAATGTTTGAAATACAAAATTTTCAGGTGTGGGGGGGAGAAATTTTCAGTTCCTTAAAGTTCCTGTAAATAATCTCAGGGAGTGGTATTCAGTTATCTCCCTTTCATTTTTTTCCCCCAGAAAGCAGTTTCCAGATGGATTTTTGCTAAGATGTTAATACTGTGTTGGTTTCAATGCTGATTGAAGCAAGGTAGCAAGTGGTTATTACAGGCCTGACATGCCTGTTCTGCCAAGAAACAGCGTGAGCTTTCAACTCAGAAAACAAGGTGAACTTTGTTGTTTCATCAATCTGCTTTTGCCTGCCTTGGCCAGGTATGTGTGTTCATGCTCACAACGTGGATGACTTAATTTATGATCAGTTTATTTGGACTTTTCTTAGTCAAGGCCTGATTAGTAAGGGTGGAAAGAGCATTCAACCCAAAGATTTTTTGTTTGTTTGTTTTTTTCCCTGGCAAACAAGTTCTTCTTTTGAAAAAAATGAGTCTGCTGGCACTGTCACCACCAAGTCTTCCCTTTTCCCTTTGAGTGCCAAACTGGTCACTGCCTCAGTAAGCCATTAACTGGGAGCTACAGTCTCCCTACCAGAGCATCTGCTGTTGAAATAGCAGAGGTTTGGATCTATTTTGGGAGATTCTTGGAGTCATAAAGTTGGTCACAGGGCTCTTGTCTCTTTGTCCTGGCTTCAGAACTAACAGAGAGGGAAATCATTCTTGCTTCTCAGAGTGCCTTTGCAAAGGAGAACCAGTCTTTAGTTGATCCTCTTGAGCATGAATTCCTGTTCCATCTCCTTCATTACCCAGATCTAGTCCATCAGATCAGAGACAGGAATACAGGTCCATGTCAGTGGAAGGTGACACAGAACCAGCATTAAAAATGGGGTTTAAATGGTGACACTAAGTTAATTCAGTGGCATTTTGCCTGAGAAATAATCTGTCAATTAAAGCATTACTCAGAAAGGTGTGTCCAGCACTTAAAAATACACCTTTAATGCTCAGGATCCATACATTTCTATGTTCTTTTTCGAATGCCTCATTAGTCTCATTTTGACTTAGTTTTCTTTCTTTCGGCCCTGTGCTGCTGTTAGGATGTGTGTGCTTGTATTTGTGTGTGTGTGTAGGCCCGTGATTTTTTCTACTGCTGGAACAGGCAATATAGCTACTGTTTTCCGAGCTGAATTACTATTTTGGCAAAGCATGGTCATTTGGGGATATGAAAACTGCTCCGCCACCTTAAGGGGAAAAAATTCCATAGGTTTTTCGATTCCATATTTTCCAGTTTTCCACTCCACAGTCTCATGTTGAAAAATATCTTCCACTATTAGAACTTCTGAAGAGCAAACCTCAGAAACCGGTAGAAAGCTCAGTCTCCAGGCAGGACTGTCTGCTAATAAGGGAATAAATACGGAATAAGGCAAACAAATAAATATTAACTAATACCAAAGTACACCTACACTTGCGAATTGCTTCCTCTTTTCAAATTCGTGCCAGTTCAGCAGCACGGCAGCATCAGCTTTCCTCACATATTGTAGCCTGAGAAAACAGCTTTAAAGGGCCAAAAGAAGCAAATAAAATGTATTTGTTATTCCTGCTGACCTTAGGCAGGCAGTATGTGGAGCTGCGGGAATCATACACGGAATCTCTGATTATAAGTATGGTGATAACTGGTAAGACTGTGCTGAACTACTGTGAAACAATTCAGGTAGTCAGCAAACAGGGCTAATTGCTAGTTTGGGGGATATTATGGGTAATTTACTGCCCACTGAGGGCTTCTACCTAAAAATAAGCTTTTTTCTTTTTTTTTTTTTTTCCCTTTGGACAGCACTTGCATGTTAATGTAGAATTCCTGATGCAATTACATGTGAAGAGGACATTCAGATGCACTTCCATAAATGCCCTTCTGCTTCTCAATTACATTAACTGTCTTTGTAGATCCTTTGACAGAAACCATATTCTTCACCTTTTTCTTTTTTAACTAGCAAACAGGCACTAAGCTAGACTTTGCTGTTATCCAGGATGTCCCGATCAAAGGGCTGAGAGTAATACAATAAACACGAGAGAAGAAACTACTGGTGGTTTCCAATGCAAACGAACGGGAAAGTGTCAAGTGAGCAGCTACTGACAATTCCAGCCCTGAAACCAAATGTTCGTGTGCGAAACTCCACCTCTGAGAAGGAAGAATAAATACCCACAGAGTGTTTTGACTATAATTACTTCATTTAGGGGGAGGAGGGGGGGGAGAAAAGTGCTGAATTCAGTTTGCTGAAGTCAGGATATTAATATTTTTGGCATGCAAAGATGTAAACCAAATGTTTAAATGAAATGTCATCCCCTGGGTTCGCATTTGCCCATTGAACTACGGTACAAACCCTCTGCAGACCTTCATACAATACACATTTTTCAGTTCATTGAAGAAGGCCCCTGCTGCTTCTCAAGGAAAACTAACTTGCAGAAGCAAAATAAATAGTGGCGTGGCAGCGCAGCAGCGGAGCCTCGGAGCACAGATGTGCAGCACTGTCGGCTGCCCCATCAGATAAGGAGCATTCAGACATAATCACCCCAGTGTCTGGGACACGTCGCACGCTGCAGAGCTGCCCAAGTATGGCCTGACAGACACATGCAGGGTGTGCTCGGGCTAAATGGCAACAAGCTGACAGTATTTCATAACAGTCCTGTTATGTCTATAGGCAAGTGTTTGTGTAATTTAGCTTGGGCTTTGAAATAGGTTCAGGACTCGGGACACAAACGGAGCTTTGTGATGAGTTGTCGGTGATGTCGTACCTGCTGGATGAGGACATTGGCCCAAGGAAGGGGCAGCCTCGGGGTGTCACACTGGGAAGCCTCTGTCGGTGCCGTCATCTGCCCATCCGACCAGCAGGGCTGCCCCTGGAAAAGTATGTATGTATTTTTAGATATATATATACATGAGAAGGCCACCATGATGACAAGAGGGGTGGAGCACCTCTCCCACGAGGAAAGGTTGAGAGAACTGGGATTGTTCAGCCTGGAAAAGAGAAGGCTTTAGGGTGACCTAACTCTGACCTCCCAGTGACTGAAGGGATCCCACAAGAGAGGTGGAGAGAGACTATTTGCAAGAACCTGGAGTGACAGGACAAGGCGGAATGGCTTCAAACTGAGAGAGAGTGGGGTTAGATGAGATATGAGGAAAAAAGTCTTTACTGTGAGGGTGGGGAGGCCCTGGCACAGGTTGCCCAGAGAAGCTGTGGCCGCCCCATCCCTGGAAGTGTTCAAGGCCAGGTTGGACAGGGCTTGGAACAACCTGGCATAGTGGAAGGTGTCCCTGCCCATGGCAGGGGGGTGGAACTGGATGAGCTTTAAGGTCCCTTCCAACCCAGGCCATTCTATGATTTGGTGATATATATGTGTGTATATATACATACATATACATATCCATGTATGTGTGTATATGTAGAGATATAAACACATATCTTTAAAAGTAGAAAATATTGTTATAAATATATCTCTGTAATAACTTTCCATATTTTATATATTTTATTTATGGATTTTATACATATACATATATGTGTGTATGTATAAGTATAAAATAGATGTTTATAAATATATAAAATAAATACATGTGTATATNTGAATGTATCATCTTGGAGTAATATGTAATGGAAAAACAAAGTTGTAAGCCAATAATAAAATAAATAAAGGAATAGATATAATACATGTGTATATATATATATATATATATGTATGACCACATGTTTAGCTGTGGGCCCTGCTGCACTGTGGCATGCAAAGGGTTACTGATATCTGCTTTTAGGCAAGACACCTCTAAAAAAAGCGAAGAAAGTACATTTAACCCTACAGAAATACAGCTCACTGGGCCTGTGGTAGTTCCTATTAAGATATACAAAGTATCTCAGCAAGGGAAAATTTAACTTACATACAACACATGATTTTAAGTAAAGAAATATTGATGGGGCGGGGGGGGGGACAAGTATTTTTTTAGCTCTAATTTATGGCTGAGCAGCTTCATTTTAGTTACTTCATGGGAATATTTTAAAACCAAGCCTGCATAATATTAAAATAAGTTAAAATGTATGTAAAATTTATGAGAGCATGTCAGGTGCAATGCTTGATAAAGTAAGTTTAATGCTTCAGAATTTTTTTCTTCAGGCAGAGAAAGCTGAATCCTGCAATTCTAGGTTACAGTATAATTTTAGAAACTCTTTTCCATTATACCATTCTTTTATTAATGAGATCCAACCCAATTTAACAAAAAGAGGTAAATTCCTAAAGAGTTTGTGGAAAGTCCTCAGCAGGTTGGAGTGTGTGATAAAAGAGGATATTCTCCTACCGTTCATAGGATCTATCCCATTTTATAAAAACACAGAGGAAATCAATTTACAGCAAACTTTCCAAGTGTGCCTCTCCAGTGCGGTTTTCCTTCTGGAAACGCTGCCTCGCTCCGTGAACAAACAAAAGCTTTGCCAGTTGACAGGGGCTGTACATCACTTTGAAAACTCTTCATTTACCAGGGGTGTGTCATGTTGCTTCATTGTGTGACACTCCCAATTATCGTGACAGAGCTAAATGACAAAGTACTGTCACCCCACTGAAAATTCAGAGCAGCTTCTTCCCATTTTTCCGCCTGGTCATGGGAACATCGCTGAGCCGGTACAAAGGAGCGGCAGGAGCCGCAAACAGGGGCTGGAATGGCTGCATTCTGCTCTGCTGTATTAAAAATTCAGCTCCTCGGCAATATTCAATCTGAATTTACTTCCATCAAACGGAAACTTAGCATATCTCATTCTTCCATTATAAAATATTGACATCGGGAATAGTGAATCCTGAAATGAAGATTGTAGATGAAAACTATGCGCTTGGTAATTATCAATTTTTTTTCTTTGTTATTATTCCTTTCCTCTGAGGATTGCACAGGCTGTTGCAAACAGTAATGAAGTTAGCATGCCATGCCAATGCAAAGTGTGCTGCAAAGTTAGTCCTTCCCTCATTATGGATGAGGGAAGCGAGGTAGCGGGAGGAGGGTGATTTCCCCAGCCAAACTCTCACACAAGCGGGGCAGCCCTTTGCCTCACGTCTTAATCACCATCCCTGGTGATGAGACCCTCAGTGCCATCTTGTTTCTGTCTTCTTTTGTTCTGCTGTTTCCCTAGGGGTTTTTTGAGGTCTTTACTGGGGCTCAGGGCTATTATTATCAATGACTTTTTGTTTGTTTTTTTTTTGTCACAAACTAAACAGCCAGTGCACAAATCCTTTCACTCCCGACAAATCCACTGCTCTGTCTTGTAATGTGTTCGAATAGCCACAGCACTGGAAAATACAGTTACAGGCGTGGAAATATCCA
The DNA here is from genome assembly GCA_013399855.1 of Oxyruncus cristatus. NCBI lineage: Eukaryota > Metazoa > Chordata > Aves > Passeriformes > Cotingidae > Oxyruncus > Oxyruncus cristatus. Next base: position 450,662 of record VXAY01005285.1, on the reverse strand, counting down.
GGCAATGATCCCAACAGTCACAGTATGAAGGGATCAACACATTGGGCAACCTGCACTGGAATAACCCTTTGGTTCCTGCCTGTGGAAGTACCACACGGCTTGGGATGGCTTCCCAACAGAAAAGTTGTGTCATCACCCTCCTGAAATTCAAACTTGACCAGTGAACTGGTGTCTCTCTCCAAGGTGTTAACTCAGAGAGGTCCCACACAGCATGGTTTGCAGGTGTTCACTGAGCACCTCCACGTACTCCTGAACCCTCCTGGTTGCCGTGGATGTGCCCGAGGAGTGTGATACATATATATAGCGTGTGTCACCAGACACCGCGTCTGTCTCAGAGGCTTCTCACAAAAATCAATCTAAATCAATAAATTGTCCACCCTCCTCATGCAGCATTTACAGAGGTTCAGAGACAGGACCAATTACTCTTAAGGTTGAATTGTCAGGTGTCAGATGAGAATACTGAAGTTGAAGCATCGTATTTAGGAGCAGATTTATTTAGAGCTGAAGAATTTGCTTCTCTATCAACAGGTCTATAGAGAGAGCTTTTATAGTACATCTGGCAGAAACTGATTCCTTGTGAAATAATAGGGAGAGTTTTGGTTTGGGTTTTTTTCTTTCCTCGTCTTTTTGCACAATTCAGTCACAACACAGGTAAACTCACACCCAAGCTCATTGTAGTCAAGGCAGTTAAGCTTCTGACCTTGAAGGGCTTTTGGTCCCAACCCTTCTTGCCAAACACATCACCTTTTCATTGCCCAATTTTCGAGGTGAAGATGCAAATTCCCCATGCTTCATTTATGGGTAATATATAAATGTCTCTGTCATGCATTCAGTTTCTTGGGTTCAGTCCCAAAACGGAGACCCTGACCGCTCTCCAGGTCTAAAGGTGAACCTTGTTGTCCCTGCCAGAACCGCAGCACACAAATACCACAGCTTATTCTAATCACACAAGATGTTCCCAAGTTCACCAGTTCTCATCCCAGAATACCAACCCCCCTCTCTTAGCACTCCTGACAAATCAATATGCATTATTATTACGTGCTCAGATACTACATCAGATTTCTGCTCATGCCAAAATTTCAGCTCGCTGTTCCCTGGAGTATTTATGCTTGTGTACTGTATTTAACAACAGCCCATTCAAAATGCTCACAGCTCCTAGGAATGAAATGCACATAATTTAGGAATAGCTGTCTGGCTATTCAGGCATCATGCTGTGTCAAGGGAAAATTAAATCTCTGACTCTCCCCTCTCTTTTAAAACAAACCTGCACTTTGCATCATATTTTGGGGAGCTGCATGGAAGTTTCATAAAGAGCAAGTGAGCATGGCTCTTTTTCCTGTTTAATGGCAGTGCCTCCCCATTAATGCTCCAAAATGATACAGTAGTTTAAAAAAAAATGCTCTCAGCATGCAGGCATTGTATCACATTAAGAAATCACGATTTTCTAGGCACTGCACAGCATTAATTACACTGAGCATGCTGCAAATTTAAATTAAATGATATGCCATGTTCTGTTGTAAATATCAAAATGGATTGCAAGATACAGCCCCATATTTGCTTCTGATTGGCATTTGTGCACTGAACAGGATCAGAAAACCTCTATGATATATAATTTCTTTTTGTTTTTTAGGAGCACCTGATGCAAATGTACTTTTTATTGTCAGGAGTACCTAAGAGCACAGTTACGGGTCAGAACTTGTCTGTACTGAAAAAAACCCCAACCAAACAAACCCTCCCTCAATAATAATAACAATAAAACAACAAAAAAGCTCTGTTTGCCTTCATTCCCCCCTCCTAACATAACAAAATAAAATATGTATCTCTCCCCACAGCAAGTATTTACAATATAGGGAATGGAAGGGGCACTGAGAGGAAAATGGGGAATATGAGGGACTGAAGCAGGAGGATCTTATTTTTGTCGTGGAGCTGAGTACCCAAGATACCATTTAAGTAAATGTGGGGCTCAAATCACCCCAGCAGAGAAGAGCTGCTCTTTACAGCTGGAGTTTAAGGCGGAGGAGGAGTGAGGGGTGAGCTGGGCTTGGGCCTGGCTTAACTCTGTGGTGATGAGGCAAACCTGATTTGGTGATTCAGTGAGAAAAAGTGGAGAGAATATAAGCAATAAAAGAAGGCCTGTTAGTATTTGTATTTTTCTTGGCACAGCTATTTTGCAGTTTTATACTATCAGATTGACTTGTCACACTCTTACGAGCCTCTGCCCTTAGACACGGGGGGTGAGGTGTATTTGTAGTGTAATTTCACGTATTTCTCTGTGATTAAATACTAAACAAATATTTTACAACTTTGCACATCAGAGAAAGGATGGCATTTAGTTATTTGTATAGAGACAGCTTTAAAAAAAAAAAAAAAAGTATTTTTCAGGGCTGATTTAAGACCTTTAGGAAATGATGAGCCCTGAGCTGAGAATCACGAGTGAGTGCCAGCCTGAATAGGCACAAAAGCATGAGACATAAAGAGGGCACAGCAAAAAAATGTGGGCAGGGCCATGCAGAGCTACCAACATGTTATCAAATCCAGGATCACCATATTCTTTCTAAATTATCTTTTCTGTGTCTTTTGCTTTTAGGACTTAACTCCAGTTTTCCTGGCCCATTTTGCAGCAGTCTTTTGTGTACAAGAATGACAACTCTGGAACAAACAAACAAAAAATAAAATAAAGAGAGCAGCCTGATTTAACCCAGAACAGTGAATGGACATTGAAACCAAGCTGTGGATGCCTCAACCTCCTAAAACCTTTCTCTCTGATCTGAAGAAGAAATTCCTCTGGAGTCTCCCTCAGTCTGAAATACGCTTCTGCTGGTCAGGAGTGAAATATTCTTACGAGCTTTATTTTCTGCTGGGCATCAGATAAGACAGTCTTTGTCCCAGCTTTTACTGGAGCCCCCAGTGACCACAATAAAACCTGTAAGACTCTGAGATGGTTGTTTCTTTGTGCATCAATGTCTTACTGACGCCAAGGTGACACATTCAGCTTTTAAAGACATGCTTTTCCCTGGGAGCTGCACGAGGACACTGAAGGGTGTCTCAACTTTCTCCTGTGTCCAGGTAGTGGTCAGTCAGGTGAGAGGGACACCATCAGACAACCCCCCTCCGTAAATAGTGTACACTTGATGAAAATAGGTGTTTGAGAACTGGCCTTCAGCTCTCTCACCATCTTTCAGGGGAAAAAAAAAAAGAAGACAAAAAAACCCCAAGCCAAAGATAGTTTATGTGCAGCTCAGGAAGCTCTCAGCAATGAATGTGTCTGTGATTTAATAACACATCTACCCAAAACGACACTTCTCCTAATATTCACTGAGAGAGAGAAGGCAGAGCAGTGTGGGGCAGAACTAGCACACAGGGCATTGCTATTGCAACAACAAACAACTACCACATATTTATTTTTCAATATGCACAATTGTTTGAACTGGAGAATGAAGATTATTCCTTGACACTCTGATGGAACCACAGAAAGCCCTGTGCTTCCCCTCGCTTCCATGGTCCTGACAAGAAACAACTCACAAATTCTAATAAATAGAAAATAGATACAAATACTTTAACTACTGGCATCAGGTTGGAATGGTTTTCTGAATCGGAAAGTGCTGCTCGTACGTCTTCCTTATTTCTACACCCTGTAATGGTGGCTCTCCAAAAGTCAGAGTCAAAGTGAGATAGATACTACAAGGATCACAGACACCACACTGGGAAACCAAGTATCAGTGGTACATCCAGATTTATGGTGGGTGATGGCAGTAAAGTGAAAGCAAAACTGTTTGCACAGTCTGTATTGTCGCCCATTACTGTGTATTTGCCCTTTTTTCTTGCTTAGCCACGGCTGCGAGAATGGAAAATTGTACCTTCTGTACAGTATTAGGAGACACTTTCTGATCGTAAGGTCAATCAGACTAGTTTAGCTGCTTGAGGTATTTATGGCACAATCACTCAGTGTCTTTAAGGAAAGGTTAGATACATTTATGGGAAAGGTATTTTGCAGAAGCCTTCCTGTTTCATAGAGGTCTTGGACAAAATGACCCAGGAGGCCCCTTCCAGGTCTATCAAATGTGGTTCCCTGATTGATGCCGTTTCCCCCCAAAGTCTTTTCAAAACACAAAGCACTGTTATAAAATTTAATATGATACACTATATAACTTTAACACAATGCCATTTTCTTATAGGAAATGCTTAGGTGGTAGCACGGGAGCCTCGTGCAAGGGGAAGAAAAGTAGGAAAAAAGAAATGGCAGTGCAGTTTCTCTGCCAAGGGATATCGACTATAACATTCACACTGTGTCTTAGTATGGACCCTCAGCTGTGCAGGGGGACACAGGCATGGAGGGATATCAGTAACCTGGACTGTGCTATATATATCTCCAGAAAAGCCCAACAAGGCCTGAGGTAATTTTCTATGCTGTGCAGTAAGCATTCCCTCAATGCTGCAAAGCAAATGGACATGCAGATCTCCTTGTAAATCAACCATTGCCTGGTGCTGTAATTTGCTGAATGTTTCCTGAATTGACTGTTTTTTTTTTCCTTTCAAACTATTCACATATTTAAAAGTTAAATTCATGTTAATGGATTTAAAAAAAAAAAAAACAAACAGATTCTCTGGCTCATTTGGTTGAGATGTTCTCCACTGCTCTGAACTAAGTTTTAATTTTATGTTCTCACAGGCAAAAAAAGTATTAAAAAAATACCCATAACTTTACTGAATTGGAGTTTACTCTCAAAACCATTTTATACAAACCTTTTTATTTCCACTCCAGCTGATTTAGTTAACGGACAAACTCCTCTTCCAAAAAACAGCTCCCGGCCTCCGTCTTCTTGGGATATCCCTGACAGGAAATAACAACGTCCATACACAGACCCTCCGAAGCCTTTTGAAGTCTCACAAATGTGAGCTGTTCCCTTTTGCAGAGCAGGCTGGGATTAACTCTTTTATTAACCTTCTAACCTCCTCCATGAGAAAGGAAAATAGCCAATCCCCCCGCCTCCTTTTTTTTTAATTTGGAAGCCTGCATCCTTCTTTGCCTAAATATTCGTGTGCTCACCCTACAGACAGGAGAAAAAAAGCCCATGGAAAGCTCCCTTTCCATGAGGAGCTCCCCAAAACCCCTCTAGGGCTGTCCCGTTATGTTGTACTCAGTGTCCCAAGTTTGTGTTTTCATTGGAAGACATTTTCCCTTTACCGTAAGGCTAAAGGGAATCATATTGGTAGGAGCAAATAACAACCTTTTCATTCTTTTCAACGTGTTGCATCAATGTATTTTCCTGATTCCTGTGTCAAAAAAGTGACTTTTAGCAAAATGAAAAATCTGACCTGGCTGTAATCCTGACAGTGCTACCATTGCTCATCCTTAGCTCCATCCCTGCACTGCAGTGCAGAGGAGACACTCACGTCGGAATAGCTCTTCTCACTGGAGACAAAATGGTAGAAATTAGCCCCAGAGAGTGACATGAGCAGAAATTTCAAAGGCAGCAAAATTTATCTCCTGCTCTTTGTCTTACAGTATGGTGCACTGTAGTGGTTGGAAGATTTAGCTTCCAAGCATCCCATCTATATAAATCCTACTGGACAACAGCTCTCCGGCTTCTTTTTCAGGGCGGTTGGGCTCAGCAGCTGGAATCTGCCAGGGAATGAGGGTCGAGATAAGGACGGGGAAAAACTTTCCTGTAGCTTTCAGGTGTTGGTCAAGGGTGAAGATTAGGGAACAGCCAAAGCCAAACAAACCTCTCAGCTGCATCTCCTTGGTGTGTTGCATGAGGTCACAGCTATTTGGCACAAGGACCATGATTTTGGGCCAGCCCTGTCTCTCCTGTGCTGCAGCTCAGCCCATTAACAGCCCTGATGATACAGTCCCTCTTGGGGTTTCCCCTTTTGAAAGATTTATGCTCGGTTTAAATCTAAATCAAAAGCTCCACTTTAGCTTTTAGGAGGCCAAGACACTTTAAAATCTGCAATGGGAAGGACAAGTGAGGGAGGCAAAATATCTTTCCCTTGTAAAGGCATTCAAATGAAACCACTTTGATGAGAAGTTTCCAGCTGCTTTGCTGGGTAAACAGACACATCACAATTCTGATGTGCAGGGGTGCCCTTCACAACAACAGGCAGAGAAAAGAGGTGGTGGGAAGAGTAAATGGCACCAAAATAAAAAAGGCCAGATCCAACTGCTTTTTTTTACCTTCTTTGGTCTTTGAAAATGGGAAAACCCATGTGGGATCAGGAATTTCCAACCTGGGCTGCATGCACCATTAATTGTGCCATGAAGCAGAGATGGTTTCCTATTGTTGCCTTCTCCAAAAAAAGCTGTTACTGTGAGCTCTTTGGAGCTCAGGAATTCCATTTCCCAGTGTTTAGTTAATACTTCAATGATTATACATAAATAATAGTAATGATAATAGTAACAATACCTGGCTTGCCATTATGTTGTACTCAGAGCTTTGTGATGCCTCTCTCACGTTAAAATCTGTGTATTAAATACTTTAATTGAAACTCTTAATAGACCAGAGGTATTTTCACTTGTGCAGTTATATTCACATAATGATCACAAAGCACTTTACAGAATCAAGTAAAAGTAGCCAGTCTGATTCTTCTACGGAAGATTTTGTGCATCTCAGTAGTGAGTAACAAAGCTGCTCTGTAGACACTTGATTGTCAAACATACCGTATTTTGGGCTGAGCAGCATTCAGAAAGCTTGGGGTTTGTCCTTCAGATTGTTCTCAAAGTCTGTAATGCCACCATAAATGACACAAGAGGGACTGGACAGTCTCACCAACTAGACAAGAGCAGGCTGCGAACATTTGTGCTTGTATCAAAAGCCCTGGTTCAGAAGGAAAATAGAAAAAAAAAGTTAGAAAAAAACCCAGGTTTTTCCTGGTTTAGGAAAGTCTTGATGTGCCGTGGAGCTGAGTACTGAGCAGCCTCCGTGGGGTCACTGAGAGAGGACAAGGCAAAACCTGGTATTGCAAATTCTAGCACTAAATGGTGCCTCACGAGGTCTGGGAGGGGTCTCAAGCTTTGGGCCTCGTAGTAGGTAGTTCTGGAGCTGTGAGATGGTGAAGAGCTTTGTTCCCTCGTGTATAATTGATAAATTACCATTGTTAGTACTAAACAATACTACTGAGCACAGAATGGAAACACATGAATGCTTTATCCATCTCGAGCAGTGCTGCTCGTGTGCTCATACTGTTCTTAAATGTGCTAGGTATTTGTTTGATGAAACAATAAGTTTTAGAAAAGAGAAAAATAAGAACTTTAAAGATAATAAAAACCTTGACTGCCTACTTTACGACAGGCAGCTGTGAATAAGCTTCAGTACTCTTTATTTTTAACATTCCAGATATGTAATTTAATGCAGGTCTAATGACAGTCTCGAACATACTGCTTTAATCGAAATTGTTCAAGCTCTGTTCTGTGACAAGGGCTCACAAGCTACCAGCAGGGTTGTCCATTTTCCCCATTTCTGTAGGGAAAAGAAAAGGGAGGGGAGGGGGACACTCTTGAACTTATGTTGCTATTGATGTGTAATATACAATAAAAAAACAGTTAAATTTCAATTACCCACAGGTAATTATAATTTTATTGTTTGACTGTACTATGGGGATTTTTGTAATTCCCAAGACTAATAATTTTCTATAATTTTACAGGTTGTCAAATAAACTATTAAAGATTATCTTTGAAAAGGATTCTGCAATTGTAAGGACATATCATACTGTTCCTGTACATTATTAGTAATTAGAGATCCCTGGATAGTGAAATATCTGCACTATATGCTAGCTGCTGGATACCATATTTTCTCACAGCCTCCTGTAATCTTGAACCAAAGCTTTCAAACTTCTCAGCCATTGTAGCCTGAGTCACGTCCAAACTTTTATTAATATTCACTGAGCACTCATTAAGCAATTCTGGTGCGTTCGATACGTTAAATCTCTGCTTCCTGATGGGGAAAAGCAAAGGCTCCCAGGTCCACTCCGGAGTAGTGGAAATAAACACAAAAGGACTAATTCTGAACTCTGTCCCCTGATGAGGATATGGGGAAGAAGCAACATTTATAGCAGCACAAAAGATCTGAATCTGTCCTGAATGCCTTTTGACAATGATGTGGCTGGCACAACAGGATGGAATTGTGCTCCCTGATTTTATCCTGAAAATAAGCATAGTCAGCACTGGCTTAACTCAGGGAGGGGGAATGGGATGGGCAGGGTCTCCAGCCCACAAAAAGCAAGAGATTTTGGGGTATTCCCTCATCCTCACCAGTGAGTCCCCCTATATTCACTGGGACTTCGGTGAGGACTCCCCAGGCCACTTTCTCTCCCACTCCAGAGCTCAACATCCACAGATCTAAGGCGAGCAGGCAGCACCTGCTCCCATGTTAGCTGGCAGCAGCCACAGGCCACTAGAGCAGCATGTGCTGGGTGACAGCTTCCTTCATGTGTACATGCAGTGCTTGGTGAGATACAGCCTGCCAGGGGTGGAATCCTGAGGAGGACCAGAGGAGGGATGAGCTGAGAAGAAAAGCAGACCCCAAAATGTTGCACAGAGATCTGGGCACAGGCTGCGAGGGCAGCAAGTGTAAAACCACGTGAGGGGATCAGCAGCTGTAGAGATTGTTGATATCTCGCCTGCAGAGCCATCAAAGGCACCATTCTTAGCTGGCAGCATTTTTTTATTGCAGCTGCCCCAGGAGAGAGTCATTATTTGTTTTACTGGCCTCTTGGATTGCTGTGTGGTGGAGGCTCTGTGCACAGGGAAACTTCAGCACATTAAGATTTCCTTCTGGGCTGAAATCTTGGTTTCAGGACGTGAAAACTTCCACACCTCCACCCTTACTGGGGTTTGCATGTCCCCAGCCTGTTGGGACACCAAGCTAGAGCATCATCCCACAGCACTGGACACATCTGCAGGGAGGGGTTTGCCTTCCTCCCGCTGCCAGGAGGCCTCTGTGGCAGCTGCCGTGCTCAGCGAGGGATCTGGTGAGGGATTTCCCTCACACCAGGGAGCGTGGAGGGTGGATTGTGTTGGTTTTACGGCAGTGTGGAGCTGGTGGAGCAGTATAAAGATACGGGAGCACAGGGAAGGATTAAGGCCAATGGACTGCAGCTCTCTGACTTCCCCTGGAGACAACTTTGATCCAATCCCATGTATTAAATCTGAGGAGTCAGTATAAATACACACACTGAGCTCTCTTTTCCAGGGTCTGCTTGTCTTGCTGTCCCAGGCTCATCCTGCACCTTTGGGAAGGTGTGGGAAGAAGGATAGTTGATAATTTGGAGAGTTCTTCAATCAGTGGCATTTCCTGCTCCTGATGGCCTCTCTGCCTACTAACCTGTCTCAATGAGACTGAGCCCATTACTCCAGATGATTGGCATTTATAATAAATAGAGAGGAGAAGATCCAGAGCCCAGAGAGAAGGCTCAGTATGTTTCTGGGTAACAGATGATACCATATACAAATACACAGCCCTCTCTCTCCTCAGTTTTGGTCTGTGTTTTGCCTGCTTGATACATTCCTTCTTGCAAGTACAACACGTTCTGACAATTGAATAGTGAAAGCAATTAGAAACAGAATTAATTGATAAAATTAAAGCCCTGCTTTCCTTATGTTTGTCATATGACTACAAATATTGTCACTCCCATGAATATTAATTAATATAATTATCAATGTTTCTAATCCCTACACATTTTGTTGAAAAGTTACTCTTAGCTCAAGAATATAATTGTTAAGTCGTGGAAATGTTAAGTAGCAGCTAAGCAAGTCCAAAGAATTAATAGCAAACTGTAGTTTATCCAGGGATTAGACTTTTAGCAATACATAATCACCTCTTCATGTGTTCATCCACATAAAATACCTTCCATCCCTCACTACACTTCTGCCTACTTGTCCTTGCAGAGCACAATTTTCAAGAATTAAAAAAAAAAAAAAAAGGGGGGGGGAAGATAGTAAGTAAATATTCTTTGCAGTTGCACAGTTTTCTTCAAGGTAAGTCACTGCACTAAGAGTTATGTGCCCTCAGCTGAAAGCAATGTCAAGGTCAATTATCTCACGCTGAAAGCCCTAATACAAGAGATTTTTGTGATCAGAATAATATATGTAACATTGCAAAGCCTTTGTTTTGGGGTTGAGGAAAGCAATTCCACTCTCTCTAGGCTTCCCGACGCGCTGTCTCTCAGTTTTGAATGTCACAGATTATTCCAGTCATCTGAAGGGCTGTCTTGCCATGCTGCTGCCACTTGAACGGCTTTTCCTGTGCCGAGGGCACCGGGATGTGGAGCAGAGCCTTCCTTCCCTGCCACCTGCCCAGTTCCTCGACGGACAGTCAGCAATTCCTGCCTGGCAATAGCATCCCAGCAGCCGTTCTACGTGGAGTATTAATCAACTCTTTTGGAAAACAGCCAAAGTGCTTTAAAGGCCTTTGTTGTAGGTTGGAAGGGGGTTTTTTTGCTGCTAGAAGAGAATAATGTAATCATTTTGCTATTAATTTTTAATTGTATGTTGCTATGCTTTATTACCAATCCATACTGATTTTCCTAAGAGAAATGGGGATGCTGTGCAAGTGGTATCTGTTAGAAACACGCTGGGCCACACTGTAAGAGAAGTGACAGGAAAAAGCTGTTCTTTAAAGTTATTGCAGTCACCTGCTGCTGTCTATTCCTACAAGGTATCACATTAAATACTGATAAAATGTATGAGCTTAAGAAGATCCATGGAGAAGTGCCACAGTTTTCCCTGTTGTCAGGTGTTTTTCTTTGCTTGTTGTTGTTGCGTTTTGTTTCTTTCCTTTTTTTAATGGCCACCCTTTGCAAGGAAAAGTTACTTCTGAGAAATCTTTTGCAAGCAAACCAAACCCACTGACATGGATGAAATCAGCAGCAAGAGTAAGAAATACTTATGCATGAATTCTTCTTGGAAGACAATCGTTACCAAAAATGCTAAGATTCAGCCCACTGATACACTAGATACTGGTAAAGAAATGATTGTATCACTCCCTTGTATCCTTCATTTCATCTAAGAGAAAGCTGGCCATGAGGGGACAGGAAATCTTTGATCTCCATTTCTTCAAATATCTGGTTCTTATCAACCCACATTGAACACGAGCCACACAAAAACTTAATGACGTGTCCCCCACTTAATAAAACAAATGCATACAAAGCACAGACAGTTCTCTAGTGTGAGATGGATTAATCACAACTAAATATTACACGGGAGCAAGTCTGCAAAGCAGTTCTGAGAAGGCAGCATAGCTGTAAATTCAGGAGGAAACCAATTAGGAAAAAAAAAAAAGGTGTGTAGAAAGTTTACACTTTGCAGGAGTCTAATGGCAGGAGGAGGGTTAGAAGGACCCTTCATCTGTTCACCCCAATACCTGAATATTATCCTTTGCCAAGAAAAATCATGGCTTTTCTTCTCTTGAATCCCTAATACTAATTATATATTTCTATACAATACTATTTGTATTACGTAATAAATAGAAGATTGTATTATGTAATATTCTATAATGTATAATCCCTGTAAGAAATCACCTTATAATAAATAATCTATACAAATATTTGTCCATGCTTTTATTTTATAGATAGCAGATAATTGGTAAAAAGTAATAATACACATTTGCATTAAATAGTCATAATATTTATTAATAGCCAACTAGCAAAATATTGTTATTAATTAATTAACAATTAATAGCTAACATATTGATTGATAATTATTAATGAACAATTAATTAGCAATACTTTACAACCTATTTATTGATAGATGTATGTATTGAATATTTACTAATATATTTTACCAATTGTTTACTATCTATAAAATAAATGTATACATTTATTTCTTAGTTTAAATAATTATATACTACTATTTAATAAAATTTATTATATTTTTTGGCAGATATTGAAGGTTGCCATAATTTTTCAGACAGCTGAGAAACTGTGGTGAGAATTTGCAAAGTTTGCACCCAATTCAGTTGAATTGTTTTCGACATACATAAATGGGTGCTTTTCTTGAAAATGAATTAGACACATTAATTTTCAATAGAAAATTTCTACCTGATCACTTCCAAACTACAGTTTTAGTCCTGGCATGGTCATCAGTGAAAAATGTGCCTTTGCCTTCTCCATACCAGTTCTGCAGGATCTCCAGGACTGGTTCAGGAAAACACTGAAACGTTCCCACTAGCTCCAGTAAGCACTTTTCCAAATAGAGATTCTTTCCTGAGCTGGGGCCAAGATGGGTCAAGTAAAGGGAAAACCAAAAATGCAGATAATGAAGCAACTTGCCCATAATTCCCCAGCAAATCAGAGATTAAACCTCTTGCACATCAGCCAGTCCTGTTGCTCAGTTAACTGTGGTCTTGTCCTTTTTTAGGTCAGAGAAAGACCCTCTCATCAGTGCCTTCTCTGAGGTGCTGACAATGCACGGATCCTCCATGCTCCCAGATTTTAGGAAGTTTGTGGAAGGTGTCAAAATGAACCATATTTTTGCTGCTTCCTTCTTTATGGCCAAGAATTTGGAGGGGGGCGGTGTGAGCATTTTTAACAATGTCTGATGAGGCAAATCTACCTCTGCTGTTGTTAGGACCACAGACACAGGGCAGTCTGTCTCCTTTGCATTTATCATTCCAGGAATTAGTTTAATCAAAGTATATTTTTGTAAAACATAACATACAGTATGTTATTAATTTGGATTATCCTGTTGCTTCACAGCTTTGAAAAAATAACACAAGAGAAAAAGCTATTGCATTTGCAGTCACCTTTGGTAGGGAGGTTCTGTTCCTCTGCTTATTTGAGATATTTCTTTCCATCTATTGCACCATCATGTCTCAGTTTCTGAGAGCTATAGATATTTATTCAGTGCCCTTCTATCTTGGCCATCGTAAATAGCTCCCTGATAACAAATCACACTCTCTGAGCATCATTTGCTGCCAGAAAGGATCTTCGAGAAGCACATGCTCTGTGACACAGGATATCCCCTGCTTTGTTGTGAATGCCATAAAGAGTTTCACAAAATCAGCTTCCTTCCATTTCGAGGATACGAATGTATCATGTCTGTAGTGTCACCACTTCTTACTGCCTGTTTAGGCTTCATCCTTAGTCACTGCTCCCTTGCTCTTCAAATGAATGCTGCTACTTAAATACAGAGAACGATATGTGCTCATTGAGAGATTCAAGGATTTCAGCTATCAATAGAGCCTTAATTATCTGCTGGTGGTGCTCAGGTACTCTATCGATGGCTGTTGTATAAAGCCAGCATAGAAGAGACCACTCATGGCTCATCACGCGCTCTGATCCAACAATTTAGAAAAAAAAATAAAATGTAATGCATCGTATTAACTTGCATCTTACTTCCCCCTATGTCATAACCCATCATGTAACGTTCTGTTATTTCGTGTCATGTCATGCATAACATGATGCAATGCAATGTCACACTTCAGAAAATATTACTAAGCGAGAACTGATTCTTGTTATCAGCTCAGAATATGAGTCTCTGATCCAAACATATTGTGGCTTCAGCTGATGGGAAGGGATCAAACTGAGAGCTACGATGGGCAAATGTTTTTCCTCTCCAGGCTGGCCAGCAGATGTCCATTTGTCAGGTTTAGGTTGGATAGAAATGTCTTTGTCACGAGCGCTTCCTCTTGTAAAAGAAATAGTAATTTTATGGCAAGCCAAAAGCTGAAGAAAAAGCCCTTAGAAATACATAATAAATGTATATTAGAGAGACAGAAAATTGGAAAATGGCCACCTGCCAGCAGCCACATAAATTTTGGAGGCAATGCATTTTTCTGCCATTATGCATTATCAGAGGAATTGCAAATATTTATTAAAAGTATTAAAGTGGTGAGAATGTTAAATGTTTCCTTCAGTAGTGGAAATTTGCAGTGCCACATAGCAGATAGGATATTCTGATACAATGTTTATTAAAATGACTTCATTTTATTAGACTGTCGTACACAATAAATGTGCAGGTACAGTTAACAAAAGATCTATTGTGGATACGGGAGATTTGTGAGTAACACTTCAAAAAAATAATCTCTTCTGAACTCTATTCATGTAAAAAGCATGCTACAAACTTTCATTTAATTCCTTAGAACCAATTATTTTCTGAGCTTATGTTCTTTTTCTGCCACCCCACATTTTGTTAGTCAGTTTGTTTGCTTACGTTTTAATGCTTAATGGGATTAAATGCAGTTTATCTTTAATTTATATGGAAGTAAGCAGAGTGTATCCATGTAGCAGGCAACCAAATATTACCATTATTTTGGGGTTCATTTACGGGTCTAAACATGAATGGATAGAAGGTATTGGGACATGAGTATCTTTTCATCCATGAATAAGACATGATTAAAAGATCGGTGGGAGCTCCATGATACTGATTGAGAAGAAATCACATTCCAGTGGTTCCAGCACATTTTCTGCTGGAATTAATGGTGATGATTTTTGTTCATAAGGTTCCAGTTGCAGCAAGATATGGACACAGTGAACACCACTGATGTCCCAAAGCCTCACAGGGCAACTTTTCTGGTTGGCTTTGCCCCTTCCAGGAGGGTCTGAGCACTGATGGGAAGAGTGGCACAACCCCTACGTGAGCAGGTGACTTGAGCAAGTGAAGGGTTTAGATCTGTGAAAAGTCACTGAATGATCAGCTCTCGGGACAGAGTTAGAAAACAGCTGGATTAGAAGGGATACCTTGAGATAAACAACGATCGCAAGATTTGAGATGAGATTGTTGCTGTTGGAATGGAAACAGCACCACTTCTGTGCTCAGCAGCTCCCTGAATCAGCAGTGAAAGGAAGGAGTGAAATAGCGAAAACAGCGAAAGCTATTGCCTTCACAACTGAAAGTGTCATCTTAGTGGCTTTTTAAAAGTCTTTTTTATTTTTTTAAGAAATGATCAGAGAAATAAGAAACCAGTATTGTTTGGGGTTTTTTTACATGAGGGTTCCTCAATTCCTAATAATTCATTAAGTAAGAGGTACAACTGGAATCTATGTTGAAGGCAGGGGGTGAATAGATCAAAGTTACAAGACCTTAGATTTATGAAGAGCCTTATGCAAAACAAACAAACAAACCTGACTCTGAAGGATAAAATTTCAGAAATAAGGGATTTTTCTCTCTGCTTTAATATGGTGCAGTTTTATTCCTTTCTGACAAACACGGAGCGCTGGCGGGGGGGAGTTACTTTCATGAAAAATAACACTTCGATCCAGACACTTGGGAAGGATTTGTGGAATCCATGTGGTACAGGGGATTTAACACCGAATGTGTTTGTTGGACAGAGACCTTGGCCACCTCACAGGTAGAGGCAAATCCTCTGTTGCCTTTGGTGAGGGCAGGTGTGACAGCCTCTCCCTCCCTGCTGCAGAAAGCCAGAAACCAGAGCTGAGATTTGCTCTGTCCAAAGCACTTGGATAATTCAGTCTGTGCAAAAAGTGGAGTCAGCACTTCAAGCAAGGCAAACCCATTTGCTTGGCCAACCTTATTTAATATGAAGCATGTTTTATCTTGATTTAGGTGGTTGTTGTTCTTTAATTAAAGAAATTATAGGAGGTCATTCTCATTAGTTTAGAAGAGTTCTCACAGAAGGGGTTTGCACTGATTTAACCTCAGGGTAAGCTGGCACAACTTTTGCATGTAAATAGGATTTAACACTGGACACTTTGTGTATAATCCAGCTCTTCACTTGTGACATTCAAGGAATACTTGGAATACTGACTGGAATAAAAAGATAATGATGATAAGCTTGGGTCTTACCGTGAAATTTGTCAAATGATCTGCGGTGGCAGCCCGGAGCCTCTGCACCAGCAGGGAGAGGACACCACGGGGCTTTCTGCTGGGGGCAGTCCAGGCAGCACCTCCCATCCCTGCATGATGACATGAGGAGATATTGTACTCAAATCCCACTGCTCACGTCTGGCCAGATGGAGGACTAGCTGAAGGGCACAGAAATTGGGCAGCAAGAGGGGAAAGCAAGGTGTTTCCCCACTAGCCGAGGAAGCCTTGCCTTGGGGCTGGAGCGTGGCACAGGTGCGTGGTGGCAGAGGGACCACCAGTGCCATGGAAGGTTTGCTGTGAAAAGGAAAAGGAAAAAAGGGCAAAACAAGCAGCGGCATGAGAAGTGCCAAGTGAATGACGCTGCCTTTAATTGGTACCACCAAGGGCTTTGTGCGGTCAGCACGCTTTTCATGTTTGTAATAGAGTCCCCAAATTCGACTGATCTGAAGGGCATCTGACTGTTTTACATTAATCACAAGCTATACAGCAGAGGCTGAGAGCAAGTGGGCAGATACCCTGGTGGAGTAGCACTAAGGAGCTCTCATTATAATCACCCTGCCAAATCAAAAGAAAAACCCTAAGGCTCCTAATAAAGGAGACCACTGGACTAAACAAATTGAACAAGTAGCTAGACATGCATGAGCTTACAACTCCTGGTGTCAATCACATCTTTCTGAGCCGCTTCTTCTGCTCGGTGCTCCGAAGCACACGCAGGTGAAACGCAGGCACGGGCTCTACGTACAGGTGAGGTGCCAGCACACACCCCCCAGCGCTGGGGATACAGGCACAGGTGCAGTTTGTAAAGGCACCTGCAAAAAGAAAATTCTAAATTTAGAGGCAAACCTTTCCCCCACCCCCCCCACCCCGAAAAATGAGCTAGGTTCCTTTAGCTACCACCTCTTCTCAAAAGCCATCAGGCAGGAAACCAAGATTTTGAGGTACTCCCTCAAAACTCAAAAAAAAAAAAAGAGCAAATATCAGGAAAGAAAAGGAAACAAAAATTAGTAGGGTCAGTGTTTAGCACAGTAGTCAGGGGAAATGTGAAAAAGGAAGGTTTCAGTAGGGAACAGATGGACAAGGAATGATGCACTGAGGCATCAGGTGAAGGCATCAAAGGAGAGATTTTATGGAAGGAAAATTCATGTTGAAGAACTGAAGGCTAAAACACTCTCAGCTTTTTAAGTATTGGGAAGTTTTACCTATCTGCTTCATGACCATTGTCACACACTGACAGTGCTGCGAGGTCACCGATTGCTGTCCCCCTGTCACCATCTGAGGGGCTGCACCTCTGTATGAACCTCATCATGGAGGAGGCAGAACTGGGGCTCCTCTTGGAGGTGTCCTGGTGCCTTTCAAACCTGGAAAGTAATATTTTGAGAAATTATTATTAAATGTAATCCTTACTTTTTTAGTTCATTTCCCTTTTCCCTGCTTTTTTTTCCTATTGTTTCTCTCTATAGTTTGTTTTTAGGTTTTTTTCTCCCACACTGTAATAAATCAACATATAAATGTACTGGATTATTTCCACCTGGAATGTTGGAAGACAAATAGTACAAAAGATCAGTTTGGTCATTTACCATATTGGTTTAGCATGGTAATACTCATGGGTTTTGTTTTTTTTTTTTTCATTTCTCATTTCAAAACTGTAAACAAATGCTGCAAGAACAGATCAAATACTCCCTACCTTAAGACAGTGCCTTGTGCAATGAAAACATCAAACCTGGTTTTTGAAGACCAAACTGCCCCTCGTTTACTTTTTCGTAGGGAAAACGCGGAATTTTGCATTAGCCTGAAATTCGAAACTACATTTTTGCCGAGTGGCAAAACCAGATGCACCCTTAGCCATGTTAAATCACAAACACATACACACATGGAGATGAGGAAAATGCACATTAAATATGAAAAAGTATTCCTTTCAGGCAGAAGATAAACAGCCCTACTACAAATTAGCTCTCGGCCCCGTCAGGTGTGAATCTCTCTTGTCAATACGTACCAAATTCCCTGAGATAGAACCACATGGTCATGAATTTTATTTCTCTCCTGCTTAATTCCTAGTACCACTCTCCCTTGTGGATTTACTCAGGGATGATTTACAGTGGGAAAGGTGACATTAAACACGTCATTGAGCATGCAAAGATGCTGCACTCAAAGCAGCATATGCTTGACTTTGTTAAAAGATGAATGCTGTCAACTCCACAGTGCCCACCAAGATCTGGCCTCCTTTTTCTTCCCAACAAACTTTGAGGAAGATGCAGACATGAGTCTTGACACTGAGAGAAATAAAAGTTAATGTATTCATGACATGATTTCACTTGCAGCCTGATTTAGCAATGTCTTGTCTAGTTTGGATCTGCTGTTGCTTTTCCTAATTTACTCATTGCACAAAGAAAATAAATAAATAAGTGCACTATAGTCTTATTTATCCTTCTTTGGACATTTCTTTACCAGGCAGATGGTCAATTAAGAGCACTAAACAATGACACTGTTTTCTCTGTAAACATTTTTTTTCTAATAGCCTAACAAATGAGAATCTGTGCTGCCATACTGCTGAATACCATCTTGACTTTCTAATTACAAAGAACTGTGTCTTGATAGTAACAATTACAGCTGTAACAATGATGCTGGTACTTGAACAATATAGTTGGAGGCAAAGTGCTTATCGGAATATTCACAAATAAAGGCTTACATTTATGCCAGCGCTGGGGAAGGGAGGTTAAACAGCTGGGGGTGGGGAGGTGTAGAAGAAAGGTTGAAAACATTGGTTTAGTAGCTACAGATGTGAATTTGAATCCAATTACATGAAAGGCAAGGGGGGGGGGCGCGAAGCATGAAAAGATGCTGTTTCCTTCTGTTTGTCTAATCAATAGGTTAAAGGGTTAGTAAAATTAACATGTTAATGACATTCATTCTGCTATTTATATACCGGTCATAGTATTCTCAGAGAATTATGTCTTGTGAGCAATATACATATTATTATGCCTGCTTTTTTCCTTTTTTTTTTTGTCTGAGATGGTGAAATGGTCAGTATTTTTTCCACCAATGTGATGGAAATTAGCTTCTCTGGTCTCTAATTTACCCTGCCTTCCTTATTTAACTTCTTAAATCTAACTCTTCCAAGGTTTGGGTGGGTTTTCTCCCTCTTTTTTTAAATGAAAAGTTCCCCCTACCCCGAAGAAAAGGGGCAACACAGTCCCTGAGCTCAGCACACACCCCCAGCGCTGATGTCCCAGGGGAGCACGTTGGCACCAGGGTGCCAGGTCACCATCACAGAGGGAACAGGTTCCTTGGAGGAGGCTCAGCTCCTTCCTCCAGCTCCTTTGTCCCCCTCTGCACCTCTGGTGCCGCAGGCTTGGCATTGCTCTGTGCCCACAGGCAGGATGGCTCTCGCCTGCTCCGCTCCTTCCCTCGCCCCCGCTCCCACAGCGCTCCGCCCGCTCTCCGAGCCGTAATTTAGCCCACACTTATTAATCAGTGCACATAATTTGTCTCTAATGCTGTCAATTTAAGATGGCAACCTGACTTTTTTTTTGGAGGGGGCAGGGTCAACAATTTAATGAATCTCGTCTGCATTTTAATTCAGACCTAATAATCTGCCTCTGGCAGTTTTCTTAGAAAAGCACAACGTTTTCCAGGATTTTCTTTCATCAAATCCAGCACAATGGGATGTTTACCTTCCTGCCTTAGACATGCTCAGCCCAGGGTAAGTCACATACAGACCTGCCTTAATCAAACTGGGACATGGACTAAATCTACTGATTTGGCCTTTGAAGGGTTTTCCTGGGCAAAAGGAAAAGCAGAAGGGAAGAGAAACTTGGGGCTGTGTGGTCCCTTTTCTGCACAGATTCCATGGTTCGCTGCCCCTCACGGAATAACTTCACGAGTGGTTGGAGCATCCAAGAAGTGCTTGCTGTATTTACTCCTGTGCTTTTCTTTCTGTCCTTCCTACAGTAAAGTCCAGCAGGAGGCAAAAAATGTACCAAAAGGAAAGATGGGTGCAGAAGATTCAGTCCTCCCGACGAAGCGGCGTGGATGAGTTTGTCTCACTGCCGTGGCAGGAGGCTGGAGCCTGACGGAGCAGCTCAGCGGACTTCCCTGGGTCAAAATAAATAAAACTCCCCAAACCAGAGGCTCTGGCTCCCCGTGTCAGACGTAAACGGAATAGACTTTGTTATTAGGAGCGATGTGCCTTTCCCGGGCGAGGGCTGCGCTGACAGGAGCCCCTTTCTGGATTTCAGTCAGCCGCTGTCACTTGCCTTGACAACACGGGCCGTTAATGTATTCACGGCGTTCCTGCACACGCATCTGCAATTCCCAGCATATTGTATTGTTTACCCCTGCTCTTTTGTAGTAGCGCGGGTAGTAATTTGCCTTCCAGCAGCAGAAAATTCGTCAACTTAAAATTTTACCCTCATTTTGTTTGCCCTCAATAGAAAAACAACCCTGTTGCAGCCCTGCCACCAGCGCAGCTACAGCGCTCGGCAGCACCGCAAACAGAAAAATGGCACATTTCACATTCCCATCAGAAGTGTCTTCTGTATATTTTTATGCGTATCCTTCATCTTTTCTCTGCCACATGTTATTTTTTCCCCTTTAACAGCTGCTTAGCGTATTTTATGCCTTCTGGACTGGTTCTAAGCAGCACTGGAAGGGGCATTCCAGCAATGTACCTGAGCACTGACAGTAACAGCAGAGGGGTTTTATGTCCCCAGTTCCCCGCTAGTGCTGGTACTCCTGTCTGCCAGCACAGCAAGGTGCTTCTGGGGCACCTACTTCACAGTCCTACAGCATCTCCAGTCCAGTGGCTCTTAGAGTTTTTTGGTGAGGAATTGGCTGTCATTTAACTGATTTACCCCTCATATTCATTGCTGTCCCCTATTGCAAAACCTGCCAGATTCAGGTGTCTGGCCTCACCACAATCCTCACCACACCAGAAATATCACTTAAGTCTACTCCATTTTCAAACTTAAGCTCCAGGCTGGTAATGAAATGAGACAGAAGACCGAATTCCCATATCCTGGGACATTCCAGGTTAAAAGTATCGTTTCCTGATTCATAAACATCTTTCTCTAGGAACTTAAAAAAAAACCCATAAACCAAAAAAGATAAAATAATTCTCTTAGTTCAGGCATCTCCCAAACACAGGGGTAAGGTCATTAGAAAGACGCAATGGGAAATGCAGTGAAATTCTCTCATCTCAGTTGCAGGTCTACATTCAATAGACTCGTGTTAATGCCCTTTGCTTTAGTTGCTGTAGTGTCAGAGTGATATAATCCAAGCAGAGTCACCTGAAGTCATCCATAACACGCTACTTAGTTTAAATTCCTTTGTCTGGCCACAAATGTCCAGTTCTAGCTAAAAGCTTGAAAGTGAGACAAACGGTAAAATAGACACTTCAAGAGAATAAAATTGTGAAGTGCTCAGGTAGCACTGTGGAGAAGGGAGTTTCAATTCAGAGGGCTTTCCAGATGAAACAGACAATTAAACTCTTATTGTAAAGAGATTCCTCCCTCCCCGCTTTTCTTTTTTTTTCTTTTTTTTCTTTTTTTTTCTTTTTTTTCCTTTAAAGCAAGGGGAAAATAATACTGGGAATTTAGAAACATGAATTTTTAAAACCTAATAAGCTACACTAACAATCTACACAATTCCCTTCTGTTAAAATATTCATTTGGAAGTGCAAGATTTGTGATGAGGGCAGGCTGGGTAAACAGGCCTGAATGCTGCTGGTGCAGGGGGTTCTCAGTGGTACCCCCCAAGGCCAGTGCTTTCCTTGGCCATCCTTGGCTTAGCCCTGTCTTGGTTCTCCTCCTTGTCCCTCCACATGTTAGAAAATAACAGCCAATGAATTGCACAGTGCATTTATGAGGCAGGGGATGTAAACTGCCCTTTTGTGTCTGTGGGGACTGTTGGGCAGAGACAGAGAAGGATCTGAGCAGTCTGGAGGAATAGAGACCTGGCAATGGGAAGTTCCAAGTCTTCATGGCCTTGCCAGACCTCCCAAGTGCTCCTCTAGAAGAGACCAACTTGCACCTGACAGAAGATTCAGACGTTGACAAGGAGACATATTCCATGGATTTGCTTTCCTAGGCACTGCAGCCACACTGTCTATGTTGCTCACCATAGGACCGTGATGTCTGCTGTGCTGTTAGTACAAAAAGACACTTAGAAACTCTTTGGAAAAAAACGGCATTCACACATTTTAATGAAACGTCCAAGAAAAGGGATGAAAAGCCACTCTTCAGTAGTTAGAGAAATAGTTTTAGGCTCTATTTCCTTTCCCTCCCCTTCTCACCTCATCCCAGTACCAAATACATTCAAACTGAACAAACACTTTTATCCTAGCCTACTTCATGCCTCATGCTTTTGTCTTGTCTTTTTTGTTATAATTTTTAGCAGTCTTTTTGACTTAGCCCAGTTTTCTTCTCCCTCTGCTTCCCTTTCCTTATATTTAGTTCTGTGTGACTGGAGTCCAGCCTTCTCCCTCTCGCTCTCACACGCAGTGCTATTAAAATTAAATGCTTTTGTGTAACTCTCTACTTCATTATAGGTCTTCAAGCCACTCCTGAAATCCCAAGCCAGTCTTTGTAAAGTCTTAGCTCACCTGAAGGCAAACTTCAGCACGTGGTTTGCTTCACAGAAGTCACCTTCTTCCCATCAGTTTGCCACGTGACTGCCACATGGAGCTACAGGCTAACACAAAATGACCATAGGAAAGACAGGTGCATGTTCCTTTCTTGCAACACAAAAACATGTACCATATGAAATATAAAATAATAAAAAGGAGTGATCTGATCGAGGAGAATCAGTCCTGAAGGAACCTGGTGAAGAAACCAGTGATTAACTGCCTCTGTGCCCCAGAAATCCTGCTTTACCAGGGATGAAAAATGCTCAGACCTTCCTGAAAACATCATGGAATTCCAAGTACTAACTAAATGATCCCTTCCACTTTTGAAGGAGAGGGAGGTGGCAATTTAACAACCAGGTATTTATTCCACCACGTACTCCTCATACCTGGGCAAAGGTGCCATATCTCATTGTGGGCAGCAGAGAGGGTGGAACTCACCTCATACTGAGTAGACCAAACTAGTCAGCAGGGCTGAAAACAACCATTTCCCACTAGTCCTCCAAACCATCTCTAAGTCCCATTTATTTTCAGCACCCAGATAATATTGTGATCTTTAGATCCTCAGCAGGCTGGAAAGTGGTGACTGAAGTCTCAGTTGATATGCACATGACTAACACCCTCAAGGATATTCCTTTGGGACAACAAAGATAACAGTGCCCAGGGCAAAACTGTCAAGTGAAAGAGGGAAGGTTTGAATGAGCTTCAAGAAAAAAACTCTATTCTGAACTCACCAGTCATGAAGTACTCATGCAAGAATTACTTTTTTTTTCTGAAAAACAAACTTTTCTTGCAAGAGCTGGAGGTGACATCATCACCACTGGTCTTGCTACTATTAATAATAAGCTCAAGTAAACATACAGAAATAGAGGAAGTTGTCAAAGATGAGGCCCTTGACTCACAGAAGAGGAAAAGCAGACAAGAACTATGGGATCTGGACACCCCCCCCCTTCCTATTTCCAGTGCCCAGGTGTGGTATGACCAGTAAGATATGTACCAAAGATGAGGATGATAGCTGTGATTAAGCAGCCTAACTATGCTGAGCTGCAGCAGTGCTCCCCTTTGCCTGTCTCTCCCCAGAGACAATGCCAGGACAAGGACCAGAAGCAGATTTGGAGGGAGTCAGCAGTGCAAACCTCAGTGCAGGACTGTGAGGGGTAATGACCCCAAATCAGGAATAACCAGCACAGGGCAGCGAGCTACAGCCCTCGGTGCAGAAAGGACCCCTGACACAGTCCCTGAGGGAGCTGAATTTAGGGAGCAGGAGAGATGCACCCATCAGAACCAAGCCACTGGGAGGGAGGCTCCTGAGAAAAGGGATGGTCCAATGCACATCCCAGAACTGGGTGTGAACAGCCAGTTCTGATTCAAGCCCTGTTTGATGAAGTGGGGAAGCGGGAAGACTTCAAAGCACATTTTGCAACAAGAAGTCATGACTACTGCCCTGAAAATAACAATTTTGAGGCGTGGGCTAAGTCCCACTTGATACTGAGGCACTAGGAGAACGAGTGACCAAATGCAGAGATGTCTTTCCTACCCTGTGAATTTGTCAGGGTGCTTCGACCTCCTCCTGCTCATGTGCTGCAATGCAGCGAAAGCCTGGCACTTTGTAAAATGAAAACGTTGCAGAAGCTCTAGGTGCAAATGCAGCATGTGCAAAAGCCTTTTTATTCAAACTGTGCTACTTAACGAAGTGGTTTGTGAAACCATTTTCGAGCCTTCAGCAATTTTCCCTGCTTGAAGAAATCATTTTAGCATCTTCTTCATGGGTTGTTCATAGACTTTAAACCTCCAAGTTCACCCCATGGTGTCACCTGAAAGGGCCCTGCAGGCTGTGGATCACGAGTACAGCAGAACTGGAAAGTTCATTTCACGTATTGTTTCAGCCCCGTTACTTAATTCTGGGAGGAGGTGATTTTGCATCCGAATGAGACATACTAGGTACAAACCACAGATTACTTTTCAGAGGAGTTAATCTTCCTATCCATTATCTAGAGTAATTCAAAAAGCACAAAAAAATTGAACTGTTCTTGAAGAAAGAATTCATGTTCAGGTAATTACAAATAACAGACACATCTGGTTATCTTAATTGTTTGGGAATGTCTCAATTATCTAAGAATGTTTTCATAAGGACTCGGAGACAGTAAAACTTTCTCACGGCAGATTGCATTCACTGATGAGAGGAAATTCAGCCGAGCTAACACACTGGAGCGTGCTTAGACCCACAGAGCACTTTCAGTCCCCTTGCCAATGGGCTTTATTTGCCTCTAAAGAACAACAGACTATGAAGTGAGAAATGGGAAAGTCCCACTCAGGCAGCAGCAGCCCCTTTCCCTGAGAGCTGCAGCTTTTCCAGCACTCCTGTGACAACGAAGGTGGTTTTGTTTACTGATGGTTCAGCCAGAAAAATGACAGCAGTGATTTTTTAGTTATCTGCCCCAAAGAGAGGTGAGCCCAGCAAAGGCTCTTGTCCTGCTGGAGGGCAGTGTAGGTGTTTGGTGGCTGGTGAGTGGCACCCCTTGCCTCACAAATACTTGAAGTGTCTCTTGCCTGAGGGGGCTCATTGCAGAGGAGCTCAGAACTTCCTGCAAAGCTGAATTCACCTGCACGGAGTGGTGGCTGCTTATCAGGGACACAGAGCCAGACCCCAGAGAGGGTGACCTTTCAAATGCATCAGGCAGACTCCTGCCCCAGTGCTGCATGTCAGTTCATCACATAGACTACAAAAATCAGCAGCTGGCCATTGGGAGTTTCTTCCCTCACCTCTTAAGCCTCCTAAGAGGTGGCAGGGAAGGGACAGAGGGGAGTTCTGCACTGTTGCCAGGGTGCCTGCACCCCAGTGAGAGGGTTTCTTACACGTTTCTATCCCATAGTTCATCCAGTTCTTCCACCAGGGCCACAGTCACTTGTCTCTGATCTTTTCTGCTTAGGGCTGAAGAACCTCTCATCTCTCAGCTTGCTTCTGCATGTAGCCTAACTAGCACCTTTGCATGGCAGACATGATTGGGGTGAAATCCTCTAAGTGGAGCCAATGTACTCCTGTGGCTAATCAAACCAGCAAGGAGGGGTGTTGTTGAGGCTCCACACAAGTCCCAATCAATATTATTTATCTGGCTGTACGTGCAAGCCGGCCACGTCCCCTCCACCTAATGCCCACTCCCATCCCCTCCACCCTGTGGGTATCAGCAGGAGGGAACCTGATGTATGCTGGTAATTATCTGCTGCTGAAAAGAAGTGCTATTTCTCTTATTTTTGTAATGCAGATCAATGCACATGTCACTACTGAAAAGCTGTGTCATTTAGGATGGAGCATTAACTGCTAGGAATGGATTCTGAAGCTCCCCACTTGTGGGTGGAATATTTTCTGGAGGAGTTGAGCCTTTCGAATGCTGCATTTCATTTATCCCACTGCCTCTTTAAGAGTAGTCGGTGGAGGGTGTTTGAGAAAGTGACAGTTTGTCATCTCCTTCCCCAGCGAACTGGAGCTGGGGACAAAGTGGTAGCAGGGAAAGCAGCAAACTGGCACAGGAAGGTGAGTGGGGGACATGGACAGCTTTGCTGGGGGAAGGCAGCAGCCCAGCAGTGGGGCTGCAAGGGAGCAGACTCCGGAGGATGGAGGGGTAATCACGTGGGAGAGAAGGAAGGTGTTCCTGTGAGTGCCATCACAGTAAAGCATCCAGGGAAAGAACAGAAGGAAGGCTTGAAAAAGGGCAAAAGCTGGATGCTTCACTAAGGGGTGCAAATCTGGAAATCAACGTGTACACACAGACACCCACACAACCCCCTCCTGCCAAAATCGCTACTTAGGAGCTGTGCTAGCGTGGACTATCCAAAAAGGAGCCATCTGATTTGCAGTGCGAGGGAAGAGTTTTCCAAGTTTCTTTCTGTTCTGCACAGGAACGAAACAGAAACTTCTCCAGATACTTCCTAAGAATGAGGGAGAGCAAACTCTCTTACTGGCTGTCAAGCCCAGGTAAAGAGGAGCACATAATGGTCACAACTATGGTCTTTCACCAAGAAAAACCTCCAAATCTTTCAAAAGGAGAGCTATCAGTTTACAGTCATGTAAATTATGAACTCCAGTCTTCTAACTGGGAATTTTTATTAACTCTCCTTTACACCTCCAGGATAACCTGGTCACCACCAAACTGCAAAGACACACACAGTCCCCCTAAAATAAAGATTCTGGCAAAGCGGTCACTCAGGTGCTGCTACAGCGCTGCTGTTCTGCACCCAGAATAATTACCCGCTGCTTTAACAAACGTGCATTTCCCTGCTCAGGCTGCGCCCTCCCCTCAGCCACACAGGTGTACACAGCCCACAGTGAGGGTGTTGACAAACCTGAGACACACTAAGCATTAATAAAATGTGACCCATACCTTTCCCGACTTGCTATTTGCCATTGTTAAAACAGGCATTTGCCTTACTTTGCAGCTATGATTTTTAGAGCATATGCTCACTATGTACGGCTCCTCTTTGAAAGTTCTGTTACTCCTTGGAATTGCTCAAAAATGTCAATATTCTTTTGAGTACTTGATATTTACAGTTTGATATTTAAAGTGTGCAATTTGTTATCTAAATTGCATAGCACACATTCAGTTTCCCGACTGAATGACCTAACTTTTATGAACCTTTCCAGCTTTCACAGGAAAAGGTTTTGTTTAGACACGAAACACCTTTCCATGATTAGACAAATATCAGCTACCTCGGAAAAGCATTGCAAAAAGGGTTATGAACAAAGAGAAACAGAAATTATATTTAGAACTCCACAGAGATGCAAATAGTTATTCCTTCCTTCACCTACAGCCCATACGTAGTGGCCAGATTGTTTTTCTTTTTTACTGATGTTGATTTTCTTTTCATACTCAGAAAAGAAGACACATGGCTAGTTTGAAAGCTGATCAGATCCCTCGTTCATTTGAAAAGCTTATTTCTAAATAGTACTTGCAAATATGTGATGAGCATAAATTTGGAAACTGCTGAAAAACTAGTTCTATGTGTCATAACACAGGGTGTTGGGTTTTTGATGTGGGACTGAAGTATGATGAAAAGCCAAAGTCCTACCAAAAGCCCACTCCCTGATGACCAGCCAAAGGAGGATCGGAGAAGCAGCATTATTTCTGGACACATTCCATGTCCCTTTTCACTGGAGCAGACAAGTACATATGACCTCTTTGCAATAATTCAGGGTTTCAAAGCTGTCTCCTTAAGCCTCTTGATCACCACTTGTCCCTCCCCATTGACAAGCTAAGCACTTACAAGTTTTGAAGCCTCCTTGGCTCACTTTTAAATTTTCCTTTCCACATCTCATGCCAGCAGTTACCCAGAGGGAGAAAAAAACCTCACCATATCCATCCTTCAAAAAGTCTAACTTTCACTCTGCTAGTTCTAATCCATTATCTAGGCCCACTAATGTGTACTACATCATCAGAGGAGCAATGCTCTGATGATGTAGTACAGCCCATGTACATGTACATCATCAGAGTTATATCCTTCTGATCTGCCTGTGGGTTTAATAAGCATTCCAGATGGCTTGCTATGCCTGAAGCAAGAATGGATAATCACACAGCTCTACCCTCAAAACAATAATAAAATAAGGACACAGTAGCATAGGGGCTCATGCCTGCCAAAAACACTCAATAGACTGTATAATACAATAGTCCAACGTGATCGGTGAGGCACATTTATACCCTTGCTGTTTACAGGTGAACGGGACCTGGTTTTAAATAAAACAGAGGTTACAAATACCTGGTGTTATTGTTGTGATATATTGCGGTGCAGCTGCGGTGCCCGAGCCAGGAGAAGGAACAGGAGCCCCACTGGTGGGTCCAGAGCTGCACCCCCCTATCTCACCCACACCGAGACACGGCTCCGCGTTGGCAGGAGGAGGGCGGCCGGAGCTGAGGAACGGCACAGTGTTTCCTCCAGAGCTGAACAGGACCTGCATATCTCATCTGTTATCTACTGTATTTGCAGGGTATGCATCAGCCCAGCTTCCAGCCATCAGGTACAGCAGCAATAAGTGTCAGGAAGCCTTCCCTACCCAAGTAAAATTATTCCTTGGTGGGGCTGCTTACAGCACAAAACCTGAGCGGCGCACGCCTGGCTGCTGTGGCGGCCGCTGCTGCCACGGCACAGTTGCTCCAAAAATGGTGTTTTCCACTCAGAAATTACTACCCCTTTCCTTCCACATTGCTGTGCCACAACCAGACAAGGCATGGAGTGCTATCCATCAATCCCAGGGATTTGCAGAATAAGTTTCTTTGTGTTATATAAGTACCTATAACTTTGAAGTGGTTGGTGTGTGGGGGTGTTGTTTGTGTTTTGGGGCTTTTTCAGAAGAAAAAAAAGCTTCATGCTGAAAAAAAAAAAAAAGTTAAGAGGCAAGGGCTCTGTTCTCTCCCTCCTTTGAATAAGTGAGAACTGGAGGAAGAAGGAGAAGCAAAGCAGCCCTCTGATTAGTCCCCAGGAGTGCCCTCTTCATCAATCCGATATGCAGGATAAGATACAGGCATGGTGAACATGTACCCCATTCCCAAGTGGGGAGCAAAGCCTCAGAGCTGCTGAAAGATGAGTTCAGGGGTAACCTCAAAATCAAGAGAAATTTTGACATGAACTCCATCAGGGATGGGATTTCCATCTAGGGCTGCAGAGAAAGACCAGATACCCAGATAGGCACAAGCGTATCCGTCTCCGTAGGAGGAAAAGGTAAATCATCCCAACTCTCAGCAGATTTAACTTGGAGAAGAGCAGCTCGTTGACGTCAACCATTTAGTGTGCTGATGGATAATTTTTTCCCTGGCCAAGCAAGTGGGTTCTACTTTAGTCCTAACATTAAACGCTATTAAATGAAATGAATACAGCATGTTTCCATCGTGCGTGTTGCTGGAGCTGCTGTGACAGCTAAGAAGCTGCTGGGCATGATGTGTCAAGAAAATGTACCAGGAGAAAAGTACATGGAGCTGCTGTCAAAAATACAAGCGGGATTGTGAACAGCATATCGGCTTCAGATGCCGCTGAAGTTATTTTTTAATTGCGTCTGTACACCCAGGCAGATCTTTAAGGGTTAACTGCACACAATGTAATGAATTCAATAATGTTGAGTTAAAAAAGGTCTAATTAGCAAGTAACCACTTTATTATGAAAGGAAATGGTAATGAATTTAATAGCTCAAAATCATTAACAATATTTAGTTTGCTGGTACTTGTTCTCTATTATCCTCATTAATATGAACATTTAATATGTTTTAAAATGGATTTGTAATACTTTCTGTACCATGAGGTTACACTGACAAAAAGAGTGTAATTATTCTGTTAATTGTAATCTCTCTCTGTTTGTGCCCCAAATAGTAGCATATTTATGTGTTAATAAAAAAAATTAGAGTAATTAAGGGCGGGAAGTTTAAAAATGTAATTAAACAAAAACTCTTAAATTGCAGGTTGAATCACTCTGAGGAAAAAGTTTTGGAAGCGAGATGTCTGAAAAACAAGTTTCTCCAACTGAGATCGTTTCCCATTAAAAAAGAAGAAAGGAAAAAGGAAATAGAAGCATTAATGTTCTTTACTGACAATGAATATTGAAACAGTCCTTGCGTGCATTGGAAAAAGCTCAGGATTCTATCTTCTGGGACATCTGCTTGTGAGCAGAGTGGTGTGGGACCCCAGTGAACTGTCTGCCCATAAGGCACCCAGGAAACACAACCCTTCTCCCACAATATCATTTCAATCCCCACTGACCATCTAACCCTCCCCAGATCTCCTGTCCCTCTGCTTCACAGTGTAAACATCTTCATTCATTGCCCCAAACCTTTTATTTTTGCTAGACCCGGCTCTAGTGAGCAGCATTCTTGTTTATAAATCCTGCATTAGCCAAAGCCTGAGAAACCTCGTGCTGAGCTGAATGTCAGTTCCTCCTGAATCCATGAGGAATTATTGCACCACTATTACTCTTTTTTTTTTCACCCACCTCTTCCCTACCCATCAGTTTTTAGTGGCTGATTATTACCAATCAGGACCCTCTTCAAAATCCTTTCCATAAAAATGAAATCAGCGCTCAACCTTCCTCCATACCAGAAACTTTCAGAGCTGTTTGCCTCGTTTACAGCACCATCTTCTCACTGGAAACAGCTGTTCCCATGACTCACCCAGGCGCTGGTGGGCAGAGCACCAGGAAGGATGGGAGGGCAGCATCCACAGGGTGCTCCATAGGTGGGTGATCCCCCCCTCCCCACGGTGCACTGGGACTCCCCACACAGCTCAACACAGCAATTCCCACCCTGGCAATTGATTTAATAGGCTAATCCAAGAAACTGAGGATAATGCCGGCTATCAGGGAGATATCAGCATTATTCCTCTGAAATATTCCAGGTCAAAGCTCTTTGTTTAATCTTGCACCGTTTGTGGCACGTGGTGGAGGTGGGAGCAAGGTCCATAGACACACAGGCACATGGATCAGCCAGCTAAGGACACCTCTATTTGTCCATGTGTCCATGTCACCGTTGGTGCTCCGGGACAGGTGTCCTGGCCAAGAACCCCCATCCCATCCACAGTGGCAGCCAGCCCAAAATAGACCATTCGTGATTAATTTTTTTTTTTTTTCTAAGAAAAGGAACTAAAAAAAGTGGTGAAATTAAAGTGAAGCATCTCATTTGCCCACAAATGACATATTTCAACTTTCCATTTTATAGGGGAAAAAAAAAAGTTGTGAAGGATTCTTTTTTTTAAAACTTATTACAATTTCCAATTTTTATATTTTTTTTTTTTTGAATTGCCAATGAAGAGAAAAATATGTGATTTGCAGAGCTCTAAAAATAACGAGTTAAAATAGTTTCTGCCTCTCTAAGGAGGCCTCTTAGTCCTATAATTTCTGCAGATTTTGCCTTTCAGGATGGGTATTTTAAAGAATGATATAATGTCATTTCTATAAGTATCGTCTCATAAGCTGCTGCCACTGTTGGAAATATAAGTTTAGAGACAGCTTGAGCAGAAGAAATACCAGCTCACCCAGCTACACTAAAAAAATAAAGTATTTTAAGAAGAGGGGCAGGATGTATATTGCAAAGGTGAGCAAACAGTGCCAAACATTTTTGAGAATCTTTCTTTTGATTTCTATCTCTGGCTGCATTTGCAGCCCTTCTGTGTTTGTCTGCTGCAAACAGTTCTGCAATGACTATTATGGGGGTGATAACTCCTAGAAAGAAAATTTTAGAAGGGACACTCACATTTGGGCTGGAAGAGCGTGTACAGTGTTTCATTCTAAAAATAAACAATACCAAGTGTCCAGTTGGAACAAAGCAGTGTTGCTCAAATTGTAGATATTTACCTTCAGCCAGCCTAAACCCAACAAATTAAAAAGTATTAAAATTATTAAAAATTCAATTTAGTATTAAAATTTCAAGCTACTCAAATAAAAAAAGAAGAATCAATCTATCTTCTGTCTAAGCCATCTGATCTATCACATTTTTCATTTTTAACTGAATCTAATCATCTTTGCTCAGCGGGGACCTCTCTGGCCCCCATGCCCAGGAATCACTCTGGGTACAGGGATGTAGGAGAGGGGGTGGAATGGGAAGGTGGGGAGTGGGGTCTTGCTGCCAGAGGGGATTTTGCCACGGTGCTCGGAGGAAAACCACCACTTCCTCCTGCGCGGCCAGCAGAGTGGATGTGCTCCTTCAAGATTAGCCCTTGTTTATCAAACACCAAGACAGCAGCAAACATTTGCGGGTTGCAAGGAAAGAGGAAGGAGGCAAATGCCAGATGGACAGGAAAAGGAGGCTAAAAAAAAGCTGCTGTGCTGGGAAATGGAAGAAAGCAGGTAGGAGGAAAATGGGGTAAAAAGGCACATTATACTTCACGTGCCATTTGCACTGTTTCGAGCACACTTGGCCACAGGCACCCTGACTGTCAACTGCCATGAGCCAAGGGTGAATCCATGCAAGAGAGCAGTGGGATTATTTTGGTTTGCAAGCTACCACCAGACCAGGCTTAGTGGTAGCCTTAACAGAGAGCCTTTCAGGCCTTCCGTGGCAGCACGGAACAGGCCAGCCATCTAGGGCCATGTAACTTTGTAATTCAACCTTGCAATAAACCTTGCCCCAGACTTGTGAGACTTCCAGGAAAGAGCCTTAAAGATCTTGCTTTGGAAAGCTGCACTGCCCTTCCTGGTTTCCTTCTCATGCTCATCATGACAAGAGCTGATCATGTGAGAAAGATTCAGGAATTATTGAAGGAAACTGGACCTTAAGTTCAGTTGGAAAATGGGAGTTTTGTTCTTGGTAATAGTGAAAACAGATGCAACTACAGCCAGAATGTCTCCCTCTTTCCACAGAGGAAAAATGGCAGCGAAAGCCAAAAACAAAAAGAAAAAATGGGTTCCTCTTAGTGCCAGCAGGCCTCTGTTCTCTTCTGCAAAACAAACAAGAAAGGACATATTATTTCTTCTCTGTGTGCAGGTTTTATTGACTAAGATGTAGGTTTGTGTTATGCTCAACCTTTGCCCAGTGAAATGTGTGGAGTGTGCCATGAGAACAGAGTTTCTCCCTGATGGGCAGTGCTGGTTCCCAGAGAGGGCTGCTGTCCTGCTTCCTTCAGGAGAGCTGTGACTCCTTAATCCTTGCAATTGCTTTCCTTATCCTACCCAAAAGAAGAATCGCATAGAGAGATGAACCTTTCCCCAGGGAGACATAAGAGTATCTCCTCATGGAATTGCAAGAGAACTTTTATTGTACAATGGGTGATCCTAACAGAAAGAATCTCTCTGCTTTGGGAACAACAGTGAAGAATTTGTCATTTGCAGTTAATTTTCCTAAAGGAGGGCTGGTTCTTTTAGGTCTGTTCCTTAGATAAGAGCTAATTGGAAAACAAACATCTCCCCAGCTTGGGATGCCTCTTAAGCACGCAGATCCTGACAGCTTTCCAGAAGATAAGATGTCCCAAATGGCTGCTTTTCAGGGATATCTGAGCATGTTCATCCTTTGAAGTGGGACTCACACAATTCCCAGCCAGGACAGTCCCAGCATTCAGTGTTTTTTTAGCATAGCCAAGTCTCTCTCTACGTATTTCCATGCAAACAGTAGTTGTAGATAAGGATAGGAGAACCCTCATCTCCACATGATCAGGAGACATCATCAGCACCTATCTGAGATCTCAACACTCTGCTCATTTTATGGCTCACAGACGTGGGTTAGTCACTGATCTCTGGCTGTGTGGAGAAAATCCTAGAATTTTCTGGCTCCCACTCTAGCTCCTACTCTAGCCTTCACTGAAGCAGATTTCCCACTATAAATTCAAGTGATCCATCATCTGAACTCTTACATAAGCCTTTTTACTTCCTTCTTATCCTTCAAGTCATAACTACCTAAGCTAGAAGTAAATGACAAAGGTTTTGGTAGATTTTGAAAGAACACTGAAAGATTCCACTCCCCCCAATAATTCCTTGTAAACAAAAAACACTCAATCTAGACTTGCTTAAGGCTCAGAGGTACATTTAACACCCAACAGCACGAAGCAGAGGAACAATGCAACTGTGCATTTGGCAGTGCACCACCGTAATAATTTCCAGGGTAAATGGACTGGCAATTTTAGCCACACGGATAATATCCAGGCCAAGGCGGCTGAATTCAGCCAGGCCTGCATCTGACTGAAGAAATCTGTCATACGTCAAAAGATACAAAGATGCACATTATTCCTGACTCCACCCAGGACATATGCTAGCCTCCATCCTCTGGGTTATCAAAGCTAATTGTGAGCCACCAAAAACACAATGACATTGCAGGGGGTTTGCATAGTGCTGTGATTTATTTTACTAAAAAGGAACCCACAAAAAATTTTAGGAAGAAAAACAAAGGTCGTAAAGTTGTCCAAAGCAATCAATCCAATTCTATGCATGTCTAATCTTTCTTTGCATGCTGATCATTACTAACTTTGTCCCTTTGTGGGCATCCAGCAGGGTCTTTTCAGCCATGTTGTCATCTTATGTGTAAGCCAGGGGAAGGTGGGAACACCCAAAGAAAATTATCCTCTTGGAAAGGCTGTAACAGCACTGTAATAGCTCTGCTCATGGCAAAGCAGACCTTCCGTTCCAGATGCTTCCCCAGGCAACCATACTGCCAAAGGAATATCTCATATCCCTGCCTTTTTTGGGGCTGAGACAAGAACTGTTGCTTCAATGCTTCTGGTCCTTGCACATGAGGTATTGTGAGCAAGGGCTGTGCCTCCCTGAGATAACACAATGATGGGGGGGGGGTCCCCAGACTCACTGGTAATGAGGTTTAAGTTTGTCTCATGTATTAAAAACATCTTTTAAAACCTCCTCTTTAGAAGACAATACCATTAAACTACTGATGCATATCAAGAGGAGTGCAACTCCAGAGGGAAATTCAGTGCTTCCAGGCTCTCTGGGAGAAGGCAGCTGCTTTCTCATCCCTAGCTCGCTGCATGGAAAATGTACCCCAAAGGAAGTACAATGTGCACGTCCTTCTGCTGCCTGCTAGTGAAAACACTTGGAAATGCCACGGTCCCACCACCCACCACCAAAGCACGTCCTATCAAGTTTAATAGGCCGTTACCATCTTCCTGCTGCCTCCTTCAGTTCCCAGGGGAACCCACCAGTGACTCACTTCCCAGCAAGTCTATGGAAAGCCTTTCTCACTGTCTTCATCATTCATGAGGCTTTTAAAAGAATTCCTCCCAAGTCCCAATGCATTTTTTTACCTTCCACAGCTTGGATTGCGTAGGTCTTCTCCACAAAGCCCAGCAGGCAGGGGTTGTGCTCCTGGCTCCTCCACCAGCACCCCTGGCTGCATCCTCAATCCAAGTTTTAAACTCCTTGCATACACTTGCTATTTGCAGGGTATGGGAATGGACTTGGCTGGTGGCGATGGCTTTCACTTTCCTTTGAAAAGGCCCATATTAACAGATCAAAATCCCACTGGGGTTTTTTTTAATATCTTTAAATATGTATTTTTATAGTAAATACAGGACACTGGTCCAAGTCTTCCACAGTCAGTGAAATGAGGCCCTTTTGAAAGATGAATTTGGTGCCATGACCTTGAATCACTCTCTATACACAGAGGAAAAATTGTGAATCCGTCACATAACAACTTTTATGTCTCATATTAGTCCTGTATGGTATTGCCATATACATCTCTATAAATGTAATACAATACTATACATATACATGAAATCCACAAAGGCACCCCAAACACTCCTGGGTCATTTCCACATTCCTATAAGCAGAGGCAGGAATTTCAGCGCTCTCTTGGTGCACTCCACAACAGCCCATACCATAACCTGTTTTTTGTTGGTAGTCTCCTAGAAGTCCCCATCTGAATTTATAAAAGCAATTGTAGCCTGTTGCTTATGCCTTGAAATGGAAGGAAAACTTTGGCTTGTCCCACGCAGTACTTTACCTGGCATTTGGGTGGTCTCAGGCCAAGACTATACAGAAAAGGCTACAGAAAAACACCCCATTTAATCACATAAGTAGTGTTTTTCTTGAATCACAGGCACTGGAAATTTTGTCTCTGATTACCAGCAGCCTAGGCTGAACACACACCAAAAAAGACTGAAGAAAATATTCTGGGGGGAGACTGCAATGTGTCCCCTCACAATTTTGACTTTTTAGGACACTCCTGGCTACGTCTGGCTGTTTGCTTTTCCACCAGGAAGCATGGGAAAGCGGAGGGCTCACATGATTTGAACACCTCCTGTGTTTCAGTTTTCTCCTTCTTCTCTACTCTGCTCTCATCTCTCGGGGTTTTGATCCACAGAAATCTTTAGGAAGGTTTATTTTTTCTACCTACAGAAGCTTTACCCATTAATGAAGGGCTCATCTAGTGAGTTGACATCATCATGTTTCCATAACCTACTATTCCCTGAATCACCCTGGTCTTCAGCAGGGATTTTTTTTTTTCCCATAATAAAGCCAGTACTTAGATGAACATGCTACCTGTGATAATAAATCAGTTCTATTTAAGGTTTCTGATTAAGTTTGGATAAGCATCAGAACAGGTTTTTTAACTGTTACTTTCAAATGCAGTGTGAGAATAACTTCTGAAGAGATAGAAGCATAAAAAGTGTCCCTCATTTATACTATAAATCTACACCACCCCTGCACGGGGAAATGTCTACAGATACCTCTACTTGGATGGCTGGAGACAGACTCTACTGCGGCCTATTTTAAACATCTTTCAGGGCAGTACCTGTTCTAATGAAGAGCAACAAGACTTTTTTATTTCCTCACGAGGTGCAAGTTTGCCTGTGTTGGGTGCTCTCTCTGCACTCACAATCCTGGCAGACCTGGCCAAGAAATACTCTATGTCCCAGAAATGGAGGTTTATAGCAAAGAACCACGCAAAAAAAACCCCAAAGAAACAACAGTTGTGGAAGAGCACAACTCTCAGTGTCTTGCTACTTTCAGGCACTAAAACATTCTGTTAAAAAGTGCAGGGACTGTGCAAACATACATATCTTAATTTTCTCATTTTAAACCCAGCCAGAATTAGCACACTGCCACGTCCAAAGGTGCAGACCTTGTTGCTCTAAACCTCCTAAAGTTGTATTGCTCTGGGAAAGGACAGGAACCATAAAAAGCCTGAGCTGGGAGGCAGCTTTTATGCCCATGTTCAGGCCTCTAGTAAGTTGTCCCACGAAATGTAATGAGACCTCCTGCTCAGCCAGGGCTCTGATTTCCATAGCCTGTGCCTGCAGCACTCCTGTATTTTATAAGCCATATTAACTCACCTCGTGCACCGGGAGGTTGGGGCAGTGGCACACTGTCTAATAATGGAACATATTTGTTAATACTAATAGACATTTGTAAAACTACCACATGCTTTCAGCCTTCAAGTCAAAGCACAGGATGCTTGCTAAGGTTGTGAAATGTATGATGTAAAACTTGGGATGTTTTGGTTACAACATATCTCATTTATTTTTACTGTCATCACCCTCCCTGGTATATAATACCTGCTGCATGCAGAGTGAAATATTGCAGATGTTTTCAAAATAATTCTGGGCTGGTGGAGAAACCAAAAGGTCTCTTGTGCGTAAGGTCTGGTTATTTTCAATTCAAAACAACTAGGTAACAAAGTTCCTGTGTGCTGGTATTTTAAAAGGCCTGGATTCCTCTGAGCTGACTCATACTTGCACTGCCCACCCAAAAACTCACCTCTGAGAACTTTGAGAGAGACTCAATCGCCATTTTGATACCCTCAGGATTCAAGAATGAAGAGTAAAAAGATAAAACTAGTTTTAACTATTCATTAGTTTTTGGTACTTCAGATAATTTGTGCAATGGCTTCAGGGGTTTAATTGAATCACTTTTCCCACCTTGTCTTAATTTTAATTATGCAGCAATCATTTTTACCAACCTGTGCAAAGGAGCCATATGAAAATGTGACATATGACAATATACATTTACCTAAGCTCTAGGACTACTCTGACCTACAGGCAATTAGCTACTGCCTCCAGCACTCAAACGACCAATTAAAGAGTTAACAAAATGCCCTCCAAATCACCTACATGTTCAGGTTTTTGGACTGCCATGAACATTATACTTCAACTGATATAATTTTTGACTGACTGATTTACTAAGTCTGCATCGGCTAAAATTCTAGAGCCATGCCTGTAAAACCAAGGAATCAGGTTTTATGAGGTGCTTTCATTGTCATTAAAGATGATCCCACCTTAGCCCTTTCCCTAACAAGACAATCTTGCAGCAGTCATTACAAAATGTGATCCCAGCTTGTCATCAGGGGAAAAAATGGCTTGCTAGGTCAATGAGGACTGCACTAAGTTCATCTCAAGGATGTAAGACATCCGTCTGAACGGCTACCAGCCAAGCACAAAAAAATTAAACAGACACAAAGGACTGGTTTTTTCAAGACCGAGCTCCCAAAGTTTTACAGTTAACCAACTCCAGAAATCCGGAGAGATTAAACCAGTAGTCACAAACGGATGCCTTTACATGTCTTCATGATTTACAGCGTACTAGTGAGCATTTCACTGCAGAAAACAGATCATTAACAGCCAGAACTCCACAGCAGAAATGATCCCAAGATGGACAATTTCAAAGAAAAATGTATTCAGATGTGTTCTTGCATGGGAATAAGAGAGATCCAGGACACTGCTAATTATACCCACTGAGGGAGAAGTGAAGGGTGGTAATCTGCCCAGGAAATCCTGAGTTCCAGTCCTGCCTCCAACAATAACTCAAATTATGGTTTTGTAATCTCCTTTCCTCCCTTCCTCAGCTGGCAAAGGGGTTTAACAATAGCCCTTGACATATATTTTATGTGGTGCCACAAGGACTGTCATTCTGAAAGTGCTTTGAAACCAACAAATGGTCTGGGTGGCCCACCAGAACCTCATGTGTTGGGTATTCTGTCACAATTCAGGAAAGTTCTGCCTTCTGTGAGCAATGTGGTTTCACAACGTTATCTCACAGGTAGAGGTTGATTTGCAAATCCACCATCATGATTCCATGCAAGAAAATCTGCAATGAAAAATGCTGATGTAAGAGATCGGTACGGACCTGAGGCTTGCATGCTGATTCTCAGGTGACCTGATGCTGTTTCTCTGAAGCTGACTGACATCACGGTCTTAATGCTTGGAAGAAACTTTTCTGGATTTGAACAGAAAGAGAAGAGTATTACTGCTGTTCCTTCCCTGGCCCCAAAGACCCCAGTTCTGCCCAGATTTATACAGGTGAAGCCCCACTGGCTTTGCAGGGCCTAGGAGGTGCTGCTCTTCTGAACCTGAAAGCTCACTGAAAAGCCAGCCCAAAAGCCAGCCCAGTGTTTTGGATGCCATCAGAAACTGATGGTAGAGCTAAAGTATCCAGAATGGAATTCCTTTTCCACCCTCTGCACTTTCATTACTAAGACAAGGCCCATAGGGCATGTTGGCCAAACAGCTTCACTACACAAACATGGTAAGGTGAAGAGAATGGCATCACAGAGAGAAATGAATCAGTCCAGTGACTTAAGGCTACTTGTCTTCTTGCCTACCATGTGGGAAACCAATGTCTGGCAACAGCAACCTTAGCACTCCTGTCTTTCAAGTCAGTGGCTTCAGGGAGCATCACGGAGGTGACACTCTTGGCCTTCAAGGGGCTGGGGAAATCAATATTGGCAACGTGAAGGACGCTTAATGACAGTCAAAAAAATGTTTGGGTTTTTTTTATCAGTGGAAGAGACATGAGGGAAAATAGGTAGTTATAAATGGCCAGGTAGGAAAAACAAAACAAAACACAAATAAAATAAAATAAACATAAATAAACAATAATTAATTTATTTACAATAATAAATAAGATAGACAAAAACCTCCAACCAACCACCACAAATCAAAAATAAAGACAAAAAAAACCCCAAAGAAAACCAGTAACAACAAAACAAACAAAAAAAACCCAAACCAAAACAAAAAAAACACCCAACCCACAGAACTCCCAAGGCATTATTTTTTTGGCTGTATTTGCTGTAAAGCCCAGTGAAAGAGAGTGAAAAAAAGCAACTCTTTGACACCCAGAGCTTCTTTGCTTTGAAAAGTGTGGAGACAACCTTAACAATGAAGAGTCGGGATTCCATAGGGTTGTTTATGTATGGAATACAGGCGAATGCATATGATTATGTAGAAGTGTGTCTGTGTGTAATGTAGCATTAACACCAATTCTAACAGCCTTATGAAATGATAGATTAAAAAGAAAGAGAGGAAGAAAGGAAACGCAAGCTAGATTTTTTTTTTTTTTCCCTTCTTTTACAAATATGGTGCAGTTTACAGAAGCATGGTCCTTTTTTAGGAAGAATTCTAAGTGCATCATTCAAATATTGTTTGAGCTGAATACATGATATACATATCATGAATACATATAATCACAGCACGGTCTTTTGTGGAAGTTCTGAAAATAGCATTGGAAAAAGCTGACCATGAGTTTCCATCTAAGGATTTGCATTTGGTTAACATGTGTGAACCGACTCCATTCATCTCATCCTCAATGGGAACCATCCTGCTGCTCCAAATGGCCAAGCTCAAAAGTTTGGCCTGAATGACAGGAAATCAATTATGTGGGTCTGATGTCAAGGACAGCACCTACAGCCACCAGGTGACATTATGGGAATGAACTGGGGAACACCACTGCACTGAAAAATCCCTACAGGTTATGTACCACAACAGCTACTGCATTGCAAACTGCAGGCAAAATATGAGGAGCCCTGTGGCAAGTTGAGTTGTAAGTTACCTGCTGATTTTCCTAACCTTTTTCCACCAGTTCCCCTTTGGCAGGAAAGTTTAAGATTGCTGGGGAGGCTAAAACTTCCTTCTCTCCACCTCCAGTCTTGCAGGATGTAGCTTAGTTTCTCTCACCTCTTTCATTGCAGATTGCTGGGGGGGGGAAAAAAAGAAAGAGGGAAAGGGATAAATCAGAGAAAAAAGGGCAAGCAGGAGGGTGAGCTTCAAAAATCTCCACAGCCCCTCTCTACTGAGCTGGGAAGGTCTGTGCCGAGGGTGCCCGGAGGTCAGAGGGGACATTGCTGCCCTCTGCAAAACCTGTGGGAGCGGGTGAAGCCGGAGGATGCGGGAAGGGTGGCAGGGAGGGCTGAGTGCTCTAAGTAGCATGTTTCCTAGGAAACCTTCGACAGCAAATATCACATTAGTCCTGCCTTGTGGCCCAGCTCATGTGATGTCAAGAACGATTTCTCACAACTCAGCTCAGAAGGTTAGCAAGACTTGGTGAAATGTTCAGTGACTCTGGCCTGGCTTTCCAGCTGGGAACAAAACAGGAAACTTGAGGGTGTTTGCATTGTTTTAGAGTTTTGTGACAAACTCCTAAGCAAATGTTCTGTTACTTTTTTTTTCAAACATTATGGTGGATTTTCCCCATGAGTAAGTTTGCAGAGACTCACCCAATTGCTATATTGACTCTTAAGGAACTTCATTTAACAAAAGAAAGAAAAGAAAAATGGAAAACCAAGCAATCTCATGGAAAGCCTTAGAACAGTCAGATCACTGTTCAGCTTGTGCACTGATTCAAAAAGCTCCGTCATAGACTTCTGGCATTACAAAACTTTGTTTACAACTATCCTTTCTAATTTCTGTCAGCTGCAGCCTGAAAATATCCATAGTCTAGCGGATTTAACAAAAAAAGCCGTAAGCTCTGGCAGCTAAACTCAGATATGAGATGCACTTCAGCCTCCCAAGAGGGCTCCCAGCAGCTCCTTAGTCTGGGACCCAAGACCTTGGGATGGGTCGGAGTGCAGAGAGACAGAGTTTTGGTTCACCCCTGAATTCTTGCAAACTGCCCTGACTGGAAGGCAACTACGGTGTGTTGTACAGAAAAAGTCCCACACTGCTGCCATGCCTGGTGGTTTCACATTTGTGACTTCAGTGGCGTTGGACTTCTAATTTTTTAAGAGAAAAGATACTAAAACTGAAAAATCTTCCTCTGGTGACACACTTCATCTCATACTTAGTGAAATATAAAGACCTCTATAATAGAAAGTAATATATTTAAACAAATTAAAAATAGCCCCACTAATTTCTTTTTAATCATAAGCTAACTTAGGTGTTTGACCTCTTTATTTCCTTTTGCTGCTTCTCATCTTCAGTGATTTGAGCCCTCACATCTAGAGGGTTTTTTCCTTTTTTTTTTTCACTTCCCAGGGAAATAAACGATGAATACAAAAAGAACAGGGCTGCTTGAGGTAACTGAGAAACACCGGCGTTGAAATAGCTCCATTGCTTCTTTTTATCCCATTTTAGGTACAGGAGGCCTGATGGATCAGCTTTTCCTTCAGGAAAGCCAGGATTAAGGAGGTCAGGTCAGCAGTGTGAGAACGCCTGTAAGAGCAGTGTGGGAACACAAGGCTCCCTTATTAGCACGTTAATGTACTGAACCTGAAGCTCATTTAAACAAGATGGAGACAGTTGAGTTCTCCCCCCTCATCCCAAATCTGCTGTGCCCTCAGAGCTGTCTGATCCGCCAAGTGACAAATCTCCAAAGCCGCGCACTACTGGAAATCTCATAAACCAGAGCAAGTGCAACATTAGGATTTACTGACCACTGCAAAGGTTTCTCTTAAGATCCAAAAGCCGAGGTTTAAGCAGGACAGCAAAGGCTCCTGCTGAGATTACAGCAGGTGAAAATATACCAGAGCATTGAGTCCCCTTGACCTGCCACCAGCTTTGTGGGAAAACAGCCCTCACAGATGGAACTTGGCACCTGCCCTCACAGAGGAAACATGGCACCCGCCCTCACGGAGGGACATGGTACCCACCCTCACGGATGGAACATGGCATCTGCCCTCACAGATGGAACATGGCATCCAACCTCACGGAGCAACATGGCACCCGCCCTCATGGACCAAACAAGTCACCTGTCCTCACAGAGGCAACATGGCACCCATCCTCATGCAGGGACATGGTACCCACACTCACGGACGAAACATGGCATCTGCCCTCACGGAGGGAACATGGCACTGCCCTCACGGAGGGAACGTGGCACTCACCCTTTTCCTTTTTTTTTTGCAACATGGCATCTGCAGAGAATGTGGCACTTACCCTCACGCAGGGAATGTGGCACCCGCCCTCACATGGCACCCACCCGCCCCTGAACCTGAACCCCTTATCCCACAGCCCTGAGCCCTGGCTGGCACCTCCAGTTGGCCCCAGCTCCCCTGTGCTTTCCTCTTAGGTCAGGTGTTTTCACCTGTCCCAGGTGTTTCCACCATCCCCTCACGCTGGAGGTACATCCCCTCAGGGAGGCTGTGAGGGCAGGTGGGAGCCGCCCCCGCCATTTCCTGCCACCCTGCCCTCACCTCACCAGCGGCGCCTCAGGGGAGGGCGGCTGAGGAACAGGCATTTACTAAAATTATATAAAACATTTACTAAGTAACAATATTAATAAAAAAAAAATTAAAAGCCATTTCCCTCGCTATCAAACTCTGTGCTCCGGTATTTCCTGGCTGGCAAAACCATGCTGCATTTTTTTCCCCACATGCTCTCCAGACCGAGGCTCCCGCTCTCACACACACACACACACACACGTGCTGCACACATGTCGTATCTCCCAGACATGTAAATGCTTGGGGGGGAGGTTAAAGTTAATTCTATCCCAGAGCAGTAACAGATCTTGTAACACTTTGAGCGATGCTTCTTGTACACTAAGGACCTGAACAAACCGACATTTAAATGCTGGTGATGCATAAATAGCTGTATCACCTTCACCTGAGACACCTGGATAAACACTCCCTCTTTCTTCCCAGCTCCCAGTGATGAAAAGCAACACCTCACCCATGGGAGACACAGACAGAACCCCTGGTGTCCCTACCAGCATGTTGTCACCTGCTAACAACCAGGATGGGAATGCAAAGACCCAGATTAATACAAATGCAGACCTAAATAATATCTCAGTATCTTATAGATAAATGATTTGGAAAGAAATATCTGTTCTTATCGTGAGGAAAGATCTATAACTCACTCTTAGCCTTTCATCACCAGGAGGAAATATACTGCGACTTGCACCAATCCATTATCTGTTCTTATTTTCCTCTGTACGGGTATTTATCTCTGGCTCACTCTTTATCAACCCAGCCACCCGTGATCACCCAAGCACAAGGTTCATGTGGGGCCCAAGCCAGTCCTCCCAGTCGGGTGGGAGTCTCTGCTCTTCTCTGACCAGCAAGAGTAACAAGTGTACGGCTTGTTTTCATGCACCACAGTACATCTGTCCCTGTCTGCAGCTGAAATTCCATCCTCATATGATGTCATTTTGTCGTGATGGGACATTGGGTGGGTAAAATCTGCATGGTATCGGTCTCAGCACTATAAATCTGAACAGCAGGGGCTGGAGCTGAGCATTGCCCCAAGCCTGTACATGTCCCAGCCTGGGGTTTTAGGTAAGGCATATTTTGAATTCCAGCTTGTTAGAGTTACTGGCTCATGCACCCGTCTCCCCTCCAGCTCCCAGAGAGGATCTAGGGCTGCTTCCAGCCCTTGCCTCAGCGGTTTCCAATCTAATATTGGGATTAAGATTTGCAGGTACATTTCTCACTCCCAATCCACGAAGGCAGTAACCCTCTAACTCTGCACTTCTTTCCCAAAAGTGCCGAGAGCCCTCTTGTATAGATACGTGTGCCTGGTAAAACACGAATCTCTAGGATTTTGAGGTAAGATCAAATTTCAGCATTGATAGTCACTCACTCACTCTTTCATTCATGGAAAAAGATACACAGACTTCATCCTGCCAAAGTACAAAAGATATTTTTTTTTCTGAGGCATATTGCATGCTGCGGCCAGCAACGTGGGACATGTGTCCTTTGTAGGAGATTCCCCTATTATATCAGCTTACAAGAAAGCTTCCAAGTGGGAAAGTGTATGGTTTTTAGTTTGGTGCTGAGATAACACTACTAATAATAAAGAGTAAGCATCTTCTGCTATAGCCTGGAAAGAATTTGCCAAAAGTCAGGTTTTTGTGTAAAAATAGCTGCGTGTCCACATTGGTTAGTTTCTCTTGGAAACTTTAAAAAAAATAATATATTTTTTGATGGCTTTACCTTGCACTGCCCAGCCACATTAAGCCACAGTAAACTACATTCTTATGGTTGTCATAACATTTC
The DNA here is from genome assembly GCA_013399855.1 of Oxyruncus cristatus. Lineage (NCBI taxonomy): Eukaryota > Metazoa > Chordata > Aves > Passeriformes > Cotingidae > Oxyruncus > Oxyruncus cristatus. The sequence goes on along the minus strand of VXAY01005285.1, from coordinate 405,674 downwards.
GCTCTGTGTTGCTTGTGACGCGAATAATCTATTAAGATACGTAAGGTGCAAAGTGCTGCCTTTCTGTCTCCGAGCTCCTGTAACAACCCCATGCAATTCCTGCTGGAGAGGTGCAGGAGCAACTCCCTGTCACTGCCACAGCTGACCAGAGCATCTGGGCCAGCAACCCTGGGCAGACTCGACCCCAGCTATCAGGGCTGTGGGGATCAGCCTTCATCCCGCTGCACTCCCCCTCCTCCTCCCCTATCCCAGCCTGTCATCAATCTCACTAAAATGACAGCAGACAAATGTTAGCCTTTGCAAAGATCAGATGAAATCTATGGCTTTAGGGCTGCTCACCAAGGAGCGGTGTAGGCTACACCAGACACGGGCACCAGCAGTCACCTCTTCTGCATCAACCCGCTCAAATCAGCTTGGCAGCCATCACAGTCAGCGCTCCACAGGCAACCCGAGTGCTCAAATAGATTTTGACAAACTTTAATGTTTCAGCCTCTCCACAGAGTTGGGGTTTGGTATTTCTTCACAGTAAGATTGCTCGTTCAAAACTTTTTTGGGGTTGCGGGTTTTGAGTGCGTTTGGGGCAATGCTGGAAGCCACACCGACAGCAGCACACAGGAGTGCACAGGAGTGCACAGGAGTGGGGTTTGTTTGGGCTTATTACACTTGGTCCTTACATATTCAGTAACCTGGATTCTGCTAGCCAAGGGGAAGGGAGGAGGGGAAAAAAAAAAAAAAAAAAAAGATTACTCCATGGCATAAATATGCTGTATGTGCCCTTGTCTCATGCAATTTCTTTACATCGATGTGCAGGAATATTTATCCCCAGTAGAAATGTTTAACTAATCTGGTAAATGTCAAGCCATATGGTGTACATTGTAAGGATTTCATCAGGCCTTTTTAACTCTTTGTGAAAGTCTCTCCCTCTCTTTCCCTCTGCTTCCTCCTTCCTTTTTTTTTCCCCCTTTTTTCTTTTTACCCATTTTTTTTTCCTTTGTTGCTGCCCTGCCAGAGCCTACGAAGAAGGAGATAATGCAGGGAGTGTTATTAACAACAGTTAGATCAGGGATGTGATGTTTCATGGTTTACAATAACAAGCAGTATTAACCAGAAGTGCAACTCATGAGGCGCCTTTACACTGGGCAAAGAGACACGCTGAATGTAATTTTTATCAGCAGTGACCTGCAGAAGAAGATCACTAATACTTTTTTTTTTTTTAAAACAAACTGTCCACCCCAACAATGCACAAAATTCCCAGGGGCTACCTCATCTCTTATCTCTTCCTTTGAATAATCAAGTCCTTACAACAAATAAACTGCAGTTTCCCAGCACTTTCAAGTAAAGCAAACGTTTCTGTGCTGTAACTATCTAGTGTATCTCCCAGAAAGATAGAGTGCAATTTACAATAAGCAATATCAAAAAAGAATAAACCGTTATGTTCATGCCAATCCTTATTCATGGTTTTATAACAAGACGTATCTGTTTTCTTCCTATAAATCTTGACTCTATTTTTAGAGTTTGCAAATAATGACTCCAGTCTTTGGCTGCCTGCCACTTCTGTGAAAAACTAGAATAGCCACACTGCAAGACTATAATATTTAAAAAAAAAAAAAAAAAGGAAAACAAAATGAAAGGGATCTTGTTGAACTCTGTGTATTCTGTGCCAGGACACACCAGCTCCAGATAGTGATAAGTGATGCAAATGCGCAGAACGTGTCATAGAAAGCAGGAGCAGGACGGAAATTTGGAGGAACTTCCACACCTATTTCAGAATCCTTTTACCTAAAGCAAATTGCTTGTACCCACATGAGCCTTTTGCTGTATCTCCAGCAGACACTTGCACCCAGCAAGGCGGGAGCGAGCCTGGACTTCTCTGCTGGGCGCTGCTGCCTTCTCCTCTTAAGGGGCCACCAAACCTTTTTTTAGCATCTGTTGATGGGGACAACCTCTGAGGGCAGGGGATTACAGAGCATTTCTTGCTATAGTACAGCTTAGGAATGAAAAAAAAAACCACCAGGAGAAACTACCACCTTCAGCCGAGGCCTCCGGACATATTAGAGCAGTGGAAGGCGAGGGAGGGGGAGCTGCAGGTCAAGGAAAGGATAAGATCTGGGTGGCTGGGAATGGGGAGGGAGAAAGAGGAATGTAGTGAAGGAGGTAGAGAAGGAAAAGCAGGGAAATGACAGCATTCAGATAAATTTAGCTCTGAATCCAAACTTCAGGGGGAGGGGAGACGTTTCCTGCCCCCAAACCCCTGAACTTTCTGAGATTCTCCCATATCGCAAGTGATTTACCTGTGAAGAGAACTGGAAAGGGGGAAAAAGAGGGAGAAAATTGAAATAAACAATTCTCTGCTGTTTAAACAATCTTTCCATCCTACTCCCCCAGGGTCAAATGTTCAGGCACAAGGACATGGCCAAAAAAAAAAAAAAAAAAAAAGACAGGAAGAAAGGAAAATAATTTTTAAAAGAGGATCTTTACGCAAATGCATTAAACCCAGTTTTTGTAAGTGCAACAACAGTATATCAACTGTTAACACAAAGTGCCTTCTCCACGTACCTGCCAGTTCCCTGACTCCAAAATATTTATTGGTACATTATACTTAACATTTCATCATTATTAAGGACATTATTAAAGCGAGTAATAGCACGACAGCTACCAGTGTAGTTATCTGGGCTTTGTTATGTGCAAGTGGCTTGGAAAAAAAATAGAGAGGCAAGGCTAAGTTGTAAACACACCAAAAAAAGGAACAAGATGACAAACATTAATAATTAATCACAAGCACTAGTCTGAGACTTTTACTCTGAAAGCAACGAGATGAATGTATCTATTAGCCATGTATATCTATTTCTTTTTCTTTTTAATTTCTTACACTAATGTTTTTCTAATAACAGCATTATCTGGCAGTATGGACAGCTTATGCCTGAACAGCCTCTCAGCATTCAGGAAGTTGTTGACAAAGACTTCTGCAATAGCCTGTCTGATTCTGTGTTATTTCCTTTAATTGGACCAGTAAGACCTGCACTCTTGCACTCCTGACCTTTGCTCAGAAGGCTAATTTGAGATTAGGGTAGTCTGAAAGTAAGAAACGGGGAGTGTATTTTTAAAGCACAGAAACATTTCTATAGTAATAGAAGATTAAGATCAATTTCAGTATGAGGATCCTTTCAGCCCCCAACCACTCTGCTCTTAAACGGATCTGCGGAAGGACTCCGGTGACACAATATAGTCTCTTAATTTCAGAAAAGTTAAAATCACTCAGCTTTGTCTTTGTGCTGAGTGTTTTAGGGCTTGTAATAAAGATGATGCCCGTGACTTTGAGTCCGTGGTGTCTTTACAGTCACCCAGTAGGACATTCAGAATTCCCTTAGGAAAACTTACACAAGAGCATAAAATATGTCATGCCAGATAAATGATTCTTTGTGGTTCTTACATTATTCTGGTCTAGTACTGAAGGTTGCAATACTTAAGCCCTGTGTACTGCCAGGGAATGAATGACACAGGCTCCTCAGTGGGAGAAGAGAGCCCAAGTGAATTGGGAGGAGGCAAGAGAACAAATATTTTTATTCCAGCTGTGAACATTGTGCCAATATAGTAGAGAGAGTCTGATGCACAACTCTGTGCCAAAATGGCAGAGGAATGACTAAGGCCCAAATGAAAAATGGGACCAAACTGCGGGGGGAGTGTGTGTGCTTTTAACATGTGTGGACTTACTCCGTGTGCTCTCAGGCACAGTGATAAACAGAGAAGCTGTCTGAGGGACTGACCGTGACCCAGGATCCAGCAGCTATTCCTGCTCCTGCCTCTCCAGGTCTGCAGCTGCAGGAGTGCCCGGGCGTGCTGTGCCTTCAGCCTCACCAGGCTTCAAGTGAGCCTGCCTTGATCTAAAAGAAAACCTAGGAAAGTTGATAAGGAGTTTTCTCTTCGGGCTTCCCTTTCCTCACGTACTCCATGAGGATCCAGCTTATATTTTCCTCATAGAAGGAGGTGCGGACGATGTGCTTTTCACCGGGAACAAGGGACAGGAATGAGCTGCTGTCCTGAATCTGTACCTTCTACCACGCAGAGAGGGGACAGGATGAAAAGAAGGAGCTGGAGACCAGTTAACTGCACTGCCCTTCTGCAGTGCTGTACAGAGAATATTCCCGTGCAGAGCCAGAGTAAGATGTTTCCCCCAGCTGCAGTGTTCCAGAGGGGCTGATCGTGCTGTCCTGTACAAGGACATCCACCAAGTCAGGAGGAAACACTTAAAGCAGCGTGTCTGCAGGCAAAAGACCCAACAGTTGCTGCTGTAACGTAGATTTAAAGGCTGTTCCCTCTATTTACACATGTAGATATTGTAATGCTGCTATGCAAACAGTCCTCTGTGGACTTTTGCTTGTGGATTTTATTATAACACATTCCTGACTATGAATGGCACCTTTCCTCTGCAATATCTGCTGCTGTGCCCTTTGTGTTTTACCTTCTGACTCTCTTTTGGTTTTGTTACTTTTCTTGCTGGCAGGATTTAAAAAGTAGGAAATGAACTTTCCCTTCTCTTCTCTAAGTGATGCTCACGGCATGTGAGCTGCAGTTGCATTGTATTCCCTGAACTTTGCAGCCACTGGAAACACGAACAGTATGTCAACTTGTTCCTGTCTCTGCAAGAGAATTCAAGGTCAAGCTGACCAGTGAACTCTCGTATTTAAACAGAGTAAGTCAATGCTCATCCACAGCACCGAAACTGCCTCTAGGAAAGACGTTAACCCTGTGCTGGGCCTCCAGACAGCACAGCCCGTGTCACGGCTCTTAAAGCAGTTTGCTGCTGCTGTCAATAAGAGCTGGACATACTGCACATGTCTACCGGGCCTAAACAAGTGTCCCTTCTTCGGATGTGCACGGGAGGCCCTCAAGGGGTTAATACATGCCATTCCTGAGTTCAGTGAAGGGACAGGGAGAGCCGAACAGCGGGAATTTCAGGATGTTAATAGCCTCTTCTCTTCCGATTGGCCCAGAACGAATGCAGGGTACAGTAAATTGTCCTTGTCAGCTTAGCTCACATGATGATATGCTTTATTTCTAGACATGCCTTGAATCTGTCCCTTGAATTTATGTTCAGAAAATAAACACTTCCAGACGGCAATAAAGCATTCAGTTGTAGCTGGCTGTTGCACAGTCTCAAGCCAACCAAAGCCCTTTACTTTAGAGTTTCTAGAGCTTGCAAAGCTTTGGCTCCTTCAGTTCCTGCTCACGTTAGCAAGTGTCCCCCCCTCGCCCAACCCTTGGATTTGAAAGGATGTCCCGACTTACTTAGGAAAGCTCCGGAGAGTTTTGCTTGGTTTCCATACGGACACCATCCTGAAGGATGACATCAGGCCCCACCTCGAACACACGGACAGATCCTCCTGTCTTTTACAGCAACACCGAGAGAAAAGAAAACGAAAAAATTAATGTCGGCATGTTGCAAAATGAAGATATCGATGATTCAGGATATGAATTTTCTACCAGAAAAAAAAAAAAGCAAATTAAACAGCTGTTCCATTTGTGCCCGGTGTGGCTAAGGAAACAATCGGTGGCTGGCTGATTTACTGATTAGGAAGGCTGCATGCAATAATCTCCAGGTGTTTCTGAGAAACACCCAAACAGAGCTGCAGAGTTTGTTTGCAGCCAGTAATTTTATGGCAATCCTTCCCTCAGTTCCCCTCAATAACACCAGTTTATAACTGCACAGCTACAGTACAGGGGAGTTTGGCAAAAATCAATGGTAAATGCGCATAGGAGACAACAAAAGAGCAATACAAATAGAAAAAGCCTCGTTACAGCTTTAGTTTATTAGAGGTGTGTGGATATCACAATGCTTTCTTCAACCCAAAGGCTCCAGAAGACGAAACACTAAGTTATGTCCCCTTTTAGGGCTGGGCAGCCAGCACTCCAATGTTGGACCTGGAACAAGCTGCAAGAGCCCCGTGCACAGGTGGGTTTCATTTTTCTTCTGTTTGACACAACACAAAATTTCTGCTCAAGTCCATTCCTGCTGAAAAAAAGCGCCCACAGAGGAACCCACACAGGGCCAGAAGCAGCTCTGAATGTGTCTGATAGGGAAATCATTTGATAAGAAGGCTGGAGGACAGCAGAGGTACTGTTCTGTTCTAGATTAAAAACTCATTAGGAGATAAGGATGCCAAAATAGGAATACTGCAGGTATCAGGTGGAGCTGGAGTAAATTCCCACACACTGCTTGTTGGTGAAAAAACTGCCTGCTACGATGCCAGACTGGCCTAAAAATGGGGAGACCACAGAGGTGGTGGATCTGCCACCCACAAGTGGGGAACTGGGTCTGGGGGGGAGACGGCCAAGGGATCTAACACAGAGATCAGTGCAGAGGCTGGTGGTGGGGGAACATTCACTGCGCCAGTTTCCAGCAAGACATACACCAGAAATTGCCTGAACAGAGGAGGAAAATTCTTGCTGAACCATTTCTTTCCTTTCCCCCCACAGCCAGCACCAGATCCCTCCCATGCAGCAGGGGTGCAGAAAACCTCCCTGTGGCTGATTCAGCAAGGGTGTTCAAAAAAGCTTTCACAATTTCACAGGAAGCCAAAGGGCAGTTACACTTAACACCCATCCCCTTTCCTTTTCTCTGGCTCTCTTGCTTTCTTCTGTTTCTCATTGGCTCTCATTCCCATCCTTCCTTTCCTCTTCTCTTCCCTTGATGCCATTCAGGGACTCCAAAGGACTAATTCAGCACAGCACTGGCAGAGATAAGTTAAAACAATGAGGAGATTTGCAATTAGGGAGAGTTTTAAGGATTGGGAATTGTGCATGTTTTACAGTCATCTCTTGGTGATGGGGACTTTATCTTAGGTAGATAGAGCTCCTTCCTTAGCTGCCACAGCCCCACCCTCCTGCACCGAGTGAAATCCCACATTTTAACTAAGGTGCTGCTGTATTTCAAACCTATCCCACTGGGGGGAAAAAAAAAAAAAAAGTTAAAAATGTACGTGTACTTTGGCCAGGGCTGATTATCAATGGTGTACATGCCTTTAAAAGCCTTTGTTAATGAGGTATCCTTATTACCATAATCAAACACGCTTAGAAACTTGTCACAGATAAGCGAAATTCTTTACATTCTTTGCTCTGCACTTTCTTTTGGCATCTCTTCCCCACCCCCCTCGGTGACTGCTGAGCTTCTGAAGGTTAGGGACCGGTAGTGCTGGAAATTGAAGCCCTCTGTTTACCCACACAAGCGAAGGAACAGTCAAAGCTTCTTTACTCTGCTGCAGAAATGACCTGAACAGTGACCTGAGGAGACCACCCTCCTGAGAGAGGAGAGGTCACCCAGCCTCCACGCAGGATCTGCTCAGGGCACCCTCTGCAGAGCGAGCGAGGGAGAGATTGCAAATCATCCAAACTGCACCAAATTATGTGTGAAGGTTTTGTAATGCAGACTACTGTCCACCAGGGATTAAATTAAGAACATCAAACCCAACACAGAAAGAATTTCATTTTATCCTTAAATTCGACTTGCAGTGTTTTATTTAATGCTTCTTATCAACCCTCGTGACCCAAAACATCTCGCCACCAGAAAATACTTAAATAAATTGGGCAATTTGTGCAGAGGGCCATACAAATTTAGCATGAAAGACTCCTGCTTTTAATTTGTTCATACAGAAGATGGACTCCCGACAGCCACTCAGGCAGCCCTTCCCAGTCATTCCAGAAAACATCTCTTCTCCCTGTGTTTACAGAGTACCTGTCTAAATAGCACAAAAACTTGATTTAAATGTGAGTGGTCTGACATGAATCAAGTGATTGATAATTAGAGCAAAGTCAGAAATATACTCAGCTCAGGCAGAGGAGTTTGCACGTCACTACATGTCAGCATCCAACCATTTTTATTCCGAGACTGGACCATTTCATGTGGAATTACAAGCCACAACAGCATTTTTCATAAATCTGACTTCTCGTTACATAAATATACGTCTTATTACTTAGATTTGTTTGTTGGTGGGTTTTTTAACCTATGAAAAAAAGGTTCTGCTTTAATGTAGCCTTTAACATGCGGATTAGCTTATTTTTAGATTTGAGAATGTTTCTGAGAAATTACTTTTATAAAGAGACAACCTGCAAGGGTAGGGGGAAAAAACCTCTAAAATCTCTCGTCGAAGGGTATGAGAACTGCACATTTTTAAGAACCCTTTGATTACTTCATCAGGGCTATGATAATATATCAACCACATTCTTAGGGCTCAGTTAACCCTTAGGCAACTAGGAAGGATAGTTAGCAGCTCTGCAGGGAGCACACTTAGTCAGAAACAGGATTTATTGCCTTTTTTCAAGTGTGGCAACAGAGGCCAAGGTTGTAGGATTGTGTCCTCATGTTGTCCGGTTGATTTTCAGACCTGAAGATCCCCAAGACCTTTTGCTTTGGTGATGTTACCAAGAGCTTTTCAACTGCTTTTTGACCTGCTGTGGAAGGAAAGGGAGAGTTTCTCCCCCTGGGCACCACAATTAAGACCATGAGAGATTTGCGGATTCCCAACAGCCCATTTCCAACATCAGCTTTCTCTGAAACTATCCTTTTTCAACCTGAGAACAGCAGATAAACACTGAATATATCTTAATGTTACTCATGAGTGCAATGCATTACCATTACCTTACAGGTGGGAAACTGAGGCATAGGAATTGAATTTAGTTTATGGCCAAACAAAGAACCTGAAGTAAGTCCAGTTATGAGTCCTGAGGACCCCTCCATCTCTTTTACAGCAAAACCACACTGTCTTCCCTGCAGTTCTTTCCTCTGTGGGAAGAAAGAAACCCCCAAGCCCCCAGGAATAAAACAAAACAAAATTTCTGGCTGTTAGATAGGACAACGCAAAGCAAAAAGCTGAGGAAAATTCAAGCTTCTGAATATACGAAAATTTGATTCCTAAACTTAACAGATTCAATATTTGCAACCAGAGCCTAAACGTGTAAAGTAAGTACAACAAATCAGGAAATAGGATATTGACCATGTGTCTGTAACATATATATATGTAAAAAAAATAATATTCCAATTCTCCAACTAGCAGGACTCAGTTAAACTCATTCACCAAATATGGGTACTCATGAGCAATTTGGTGGTTGATTATCAGTAAATGTGTGAAGAAAAGCCACTGAAAACCTACATGTTACTTTCGAAAGTGAAACGACAACTCCTAAAACACGCTGTTATGTCATTAAAACTCTTGATACTCCCGTCATCCTCTGTATTGATCCATTATGACTGCTCACGACCTTGTGAGGCAGTAAAAATCCTATCATTTCAGATGGCAGGGGACCCAATCCTGTTCTGGAGCTCTCATCCCCAGCGTGGTTTGAGACAGGCTTTTGCCTGAGCAGCCAAAACACTCATGAAAGGCTACGTGGATTGGGGCTCATAATCCGATAAAGTACTTGGCTGCAATACTGCCTATTAAAAAGTCAGCGTTTGCCAAGAGTTACCACACAATTACAGGGATGGCTGTAGCATCTCCAGAATTACAGGGATGACTGTAGTATCTCCGACAAGCCAGTGTGGGAACTGCAGGTTAATGGTATCTCTTAATGGTGATGGCTGTAATGTAGGTTAATGGGATCATAATTTCCTTTCCCTGGGAGAATTTGTGAATTCTTCCATTCATCGCCATTATTTTTAGTAGCAAATGAAGGATTTGATTCAGACCCGGAGATGTTTGCACCAGGAGGTTTGTTCTTAGTGAAGAGCCAGGATTTCAGAAGCTGAAAGCAAACCCAGCCCGATGCCCCTGAGGGGTGGTGAGGAAGGCTCCCCGCACACACTGACACCCGCTCCGCCCCAGCATGTTTGGTGCTGCCCACATTTCGGAGAGTCCATCTCTTGGGCTCATCCCACAGCGCGCCCCAGCTGCAGTCCTGATGGAGAACACTGTGACACAGCCCGCTGAGCTGAGCCAAGTCCCTTATGCCCTAAAATACGGCATGTAGGACATCGGGGTGGGGGGTGTGTTTAAAGCACTTTTTGGCTTACAGTCGAAGTTTATCAGGGATCTGAAGGCAGACCTTCCCAACCACGTCCCTGTCCCTGCTTTTTCCTGCACTGCCCGCTCCGCCCTGCCCTTCAAGCCCTGCTGGTGGAGATGCTGGAGGGCACGGGCTGTTTGTCCACACAACCCCCAAACTTTGCTGAGTTATCAGAACAAGGCACGCCTGGCTGTCAGCTTCTCAGCCAGAGGAGGAGGGTGGGGGGGAAACAGCGGAAGAGCACACGGCTCCCCTCTCATTTCTGATGCGCCGCCAAGGCCCCAGCTGGAAAGGGAGGGGGGTTTGATGGTTTTGCAGTGTTGAGGTGTCACCCCCTCCTAGTGCAGCCCCCAGGGCCGCTTTCCAGGCGGGTTTGCCGGGTGCTGGAGAGCGTCACACAGCTGGCATCGCACACCGCCGCAAAAACACCTTCCAAGGGGGATCCTGTCTGCCCCTCTCATCCGTTTCCTCTCCGCCCGTGGCCGGTGGTCTGTCCCTCCAGCCGCACTGGCAGGGCTCCGGTGGTGTGTTAATTGCCCGTGGGCCGCCCGCTAGCCCCGTCTCCCATTTAGTGCTCGCCGACGTGACCCGCGTGAGCGAGCGAGCGCGCCGGGTCAGGGCTCGCCGGGGCCAAGTTCAAGGGCACAGGCTGGTACAGACATATAAACAAGGGAATGGTATGTAAGCAATAAAGACATAAAGGTTAGGATCAGGGCTAGCAGTACAATAAACAGCTGTGATAACCCGCTTTGTTTATAGATAAAGAATTTACTGTAAAATCTGCAATGTGCAGGATATGTTTTTAACTCTTTAAGGGACGTGTATTTTTAGATCCCCTTTTTGGTGGTTTTTTTTTTTTTTTTTTTTTTTTTTTTTTTTGTTCTGTGAGTAAATGTCTCCAAGCACCCTTTTTTATTTCTGCTTTCTTTTAAATCAAGCCCAGCAAACACATGCTTATCACATCAGCTAGCAATCTTTCCCTTCAAAACTCCCTCCAAACAAGCCAACACATCCACGGGAGTTTAAAACTGCTGCTACAATAAATGCAAACAGCCCAGTCCTTAGTATTTAGAGCTTCCTATTGAAACACCCACGTTTCAAGCAAGGAACATCCCTTTACATCCTATTTTTCCTAATCCAGTTCTAATAAAAGTAAGCAGAGTAAGCACAATTTCATTAGGGCTCCTGTAATTTTGCACAGCGTATGTTTTGCCAACTTCTGCTTTTAAAATATATTTCAGAGTGTAGCCAAGCGTTTTGTGAAATTACCACGGTGCTTCTTAGGTGTCCTGTGAGGCTCCCATCAGAAGTACCATATATTGTACTGCAACTATTGATCCAAATGGCTACATTTCTAAAGCAGAAAATGATTGTGTAGTGAAAGCAGTGCAGAGGTGCAGTAAAATGCCCTCAAGTATATAAAGACATAAAGATTAAAGTCACCCTGCAGGTTCCCTTTAACTCCTCCAAATCCACTGTGTAATGTGTTCTTTTAGGATAAATCAAAAACTTTGTACAAATTAACATGACAGGTGCCAGTGTTCATAAATAAGATTTCTCCTCACCAACACGAGACTCCAGGAAAGTTTACTTTGCTTTAAATACATGCAAAAGCTGGTAATTAAATTCCCAGATGTCCAAAGAACATCTGAATATCTAGAAGGCAAAATAACACCCCAAAATTTGTCAGCCAGAACACGTATTCAGGATAAGAAATTGAGTCTTCAGTACACAGGATGCCCTAGAGTGTTAATACCAACAATTTTCAGTTCTGTGCTTAGTCTTCAACAAAGTTTAGACGATCGTAAAAAGAAAATACATAGCTGGAGTCTGTCATAGATGCTTTCTCCTGCACGGCACCAAAGTGCCTTTTCTGAACTGTGGAACACACCTTTTGGCAGCACAGTCACATGTGTTACACAGGACTTGTAAAAAGCATTTGACTGCCGGACAAATATATTTGCCCTTGCATTGCTTTCACATTCATTCTTGGAAGATCCTTTTTGGTACCAGCCATTTTCAGCACCTTTAGCCCTCCCACAATGACACCAAGAAGTGGGATATGTGTTGCAGGTGTCCGACAGGGCTCCTGACACACCTGAACAGCACAGTCAAGCTCAGTCCATGATCAGGGCTCTCCAGCTCCACTTCAGCCTAATTAATAAATAACAGCAGCATCCCAATAAACTATATAATTTAATGTCTGCTCTGAGACAGAATCTTCTTTGTCCTGTTTCTGCTTCCACTGTGCTCAGTGGATAAACAGTCAAGGTGAAATATTTCCCCCAGCCAAGCTGATGGTTGAATTCTCCAGGATTATAAGGGAACCGGTAGATCCTAAACAGATTAATCTTTGAAGAAGGAAACCTTTCAGTCCCTGGCTCCTAGCTGCTCCTCTACACAAATAAGGTATTTTCAGGAGCTTGTACTTCAGGAGCTCTGTCACTGAAATAATCAGTTGATCAAAACATCCTTATAAGTCAAATTCTGGCCCTCTCTAGCTCTGGTCAAAAGACAGATGGATGAAAAGGCATCGCTAATGCAAACCCCTATCACGTCTGGGGCCTTTCCCCTGCACAATTATCCCGCCTGGATTATTCCTCCAGGACTGTGACTGATTTACACACTACAGGAGTGTATCTCATCTGGGAAACGAGTGCAGCTTTTTAATTATTCTCTGCACCACGGTATCACCCGCAGGGTTTTGGTCGGAGCTGCTGTGCTTGGTGCTGCACATCGCGGGAGGACAGGATGGGGCCCACCCAAATTGCTTCCTGCCTGCCTTACAAGTTGGGCAGAGAGGTAACACAAGGCTACGGTGAGATGGCTGCAGCTCAAATAATGAGCAGCTGTCACTGCACCCCACCTGCCTTGTCGTCTTCAAGGGCTTTGAGGAGTCACCGCCCAGAAGGAATTGGAAGGAGGAAGCTTGGTGTGAGTGTCGTGGCGAGCTGCACCATCAAAGCCTCAGGGTGCTGGCCCAAATTGTTACCTGAAAGCATAAACCAAAGGACAGAGTCTTAGGAAGGGCTCTGACAAAGACAACAAGGCTCTTATGTGGTGTATGAGAGCAAGGAGGCAGCGGACGATGGTGACAGGAGATGGCACAGAGGCTGTGACAGATTCAGTCCCCCTGAATCCAGAGCCAGGCTGGGAAAGGGGGGTATCCCACTGCTGCTGGGGTGGAAGGAACAGTGCAATGTAAAAACATGGTGTGGGTCATTCACCTCCAAACAGCCTGACACAGCAAAACCATCCATTACAGGTAGGGCAAACAGAGGTAACAAGGAATTATTTTGCAACAGGGTTGTCCCTACAACTGCATAGAATCGTAGAATGGTTTGGATTGGAAGGGACCTTAAAGCTCATCTCAGTCTAAGCCCCTGCAAGGGGCAGGGACACTTTTTCCTAGACCAGGTTCCATCCAGCATGGCCTTGAACACTGCCAGGGATGAAGCACTTACAGTTTCTCTGGGCAACCTGTACCAGGGCCTCACCACCCTCACAATAAAGAATTTCTTCCTAATATCTAATCTAAACCTACTATCAGTTTGAAGCCATTCCCCCTTGTCCTGTCACTATATGCTCTTGTAAAAATTCCCTCTTTCTCCTAGGCTCCTTTTAGGTACTGGAAAGCTGCAATTAGGTCACCCCTCAGTTTAAGCATCTTCACTACCATGAAGGAAAACAACAACAACAACAAAAACCCCTGTAAGGTTAACCCTAATTCATTTCCCAAGACCCCAGTCACTACTGATGCATCTGATCCGTGCAGGAAACTGTTTGAAGTGGGGTAGCACGTCCATGTCCTCCCCACCCGGCCACCCGTGCCCCAGCATCCCTGGGCTAAGTGAGAACAAGCACAGAGGACTCAGACAGGTTGGACAAGGCGCCTCCAGGTCTGAGCTCTGGCAGCTGCTTTCATCCTGTGCATCTATCTGAGAAAGACACTGCTGGAGAGGACCCTGGCTGGCCACAGGAGGCATCATTAGAGCCGTGAGCTGGCCTTCAAACCACTTAGAAGTGGTTTTGCACTTCGAAGAAATGAAGGAAGAACAAGAAAGGAATAAACACCCAGCTCTGGTCTGCTCAGACAGGTAGGGTATGGAGGGGTCACACATGTGTTAGGGATTGCCCTGCGTTTCCCTTTGGAAACTGGCGGTCCCAGCTATTACATGGCAATTATCCGGGAATTCAGATTTACGAGATTCCTCACCCGGCCAATAAAACCAGGAGGGAAATACAGAGATGTCCATAAATGACATATTTTCATGCTTTGTGCAACCCGTCCCTGCAAAGCGCTTTTGAGCAGCTAGGCAATTTACATCTAATAGCAAAGTGTTTTTTAATCAGTCAGATCAATTTGTGAAGAATTGGTACATTAGGTATGGCCATATAGCAGAGATCCTTATAGCAAAGGTTTAGAAGTAATTGCTCCCTGACCCACTGAACACTGTATTACTATAGAAGTTTGTATTCTATTAAGAGTTAATAAGTGACCAAAATCTAGACTAATACACTGTCAGGGTTCATTATCATTACAGGTTCTTGCTATTTTTCCAGTGCCTTTTGCTCTGCTGTTCTTGCTACGTATGGAAAACCTATATCAAGATGGTTGTCATGGCAATGAAAAGATTTGCATGTGTCTTATCTATCTATTTAAATACCTTCTTATGGTTTATAACTACCATAATACATCCCTCCAGCCCTGCTCATTGCTAATTTAGAGCCAGCCCAGTGTGTCTGAGGTCAGCGATACCATCGAAAGCATGTTGTCTAGACAACTCCGGAGCTCCTGTCCACGGGATAATTGTTTTATGCAAATAAAAAAGTACAATGGTGACATGCTCATCCATGACTTGAGCAATCCGCTTGTGCTGGAGCTGGACCGAATCCATGATCACGTTCCCACCAAGAACATTTTCTGCATCCTCCAGCCACGGCGTCACCGGCTCGATGGTCTTTTTTGATACCAGTTTCTTTTTGCTTGGGCCTGAAGCTGGTTTGAGATGAGGCTGATACTCTAACAAGAGATACTGGAGAAATCTGCTCTGTGTGTGTGTGTGTGTGTGTGTGTGTGCGCAATTTTAGAGAATTGAAGAAAACCTGCCAAATCCAAACCCCTCATCCAAGCTACTCGTTTTCGGAGGGGTGAATGAAAGCTCCCTTTGCACCCAGCATCGTGGCATGAGCACATAATAAGTACGCTGAGCTGGTACCAAAGGTCTTTTGGGAGGGTATTAAAATTTAAAACCAAGTTGGTAAAGACTCCAGTGGGTTCGACTGAAATATCTAAACTTTCCACCTACCACAAATCTAAATTCTTCCTTTCTCCATGTCTTTGTATCCCAGATATTTCCATCAAAAGGCACTGGACTGAGATCATCCTTTGAGAAGATCATGCGGAAGACACGGAAATACTTTGCAGACCTGCATCCCTCTGCTTCCCTTTTTTATCTTTTCTCCTTCAGGAGTTCATGCTTTGCTGCTCCATTCAAATGGCTGTGAAGGTAAATATGGCTATTACTGCACAAATCCATAATGCACAAGAGGCAATGTGCAGGATGAAAACACAGAGGGAGGGAGCAACAGCCACCGCCATGAAAGGAGATCTCTGAAATCCCCAAAACCAGACTCTTCATTCCTGTTTGATCTCCTTGGCTCAGTTGTGCCTTTCCAGGATGTCCACAGACTAAAACTACTTTTGCAAGTACTCCGAGATCTACCAAGGATTTGTTTTCTGGCAAATTGTACTCTGTTGCAACCAGAGATTAATAATAATAGTGGAAATGTTTAATAATTTGAGAATCGACTGATTTGTTACCGGCATTTGAATCGCTTGACCACGTTCACGGAGTAGAAATGTATTTTTTCCTCGAGATAATTGATATTGGTATTCACAGTCTGAGGAAATGCCAACTATTCCTGCAGCAGTAAATCAGGAACCATTTACCCTGCCAATACAGTTAGACAATGTTTACGTGCAGGACTACATTCATTGTTTGACTAATCTGTAAGGGGTAGATTTTCTATTGCATTTCAATAGCTCATCTACTTCAGACTGTTGTGAACTTTCTAAAGATGTGTTTTCACCGATAATAGCAGATCTTGGAGTGTAGTAATCCGGAATTGAAGTTTCAGTGACAGATTTACTCAACTAGCATTTTGCACGAGGCATTGCTGCAAATATTACTTTATATGTGTGCGCGTATAAATATATAATACCTACGTACGGAGCTGACAAAAGCTTCGGAAGATAATTTCTGCAATTTAGCAAACTAAGGATTTCAAGTCAAGCATCGGTTTCCGGGTGTTCTTCATAATGGATTTCACAGCAGATGACCTGACAGCTAATCTCAGGATCTGAATTGCACATATCCAAACAAACGGGCCGTCAGGCCCTCAAAGGATCTCCCTGCTTTCACATGCCACGGTGGCGGGCCCGCGCCGCAAATGTCCAGAGGTCCAGACTGACCTTCTCACCCCCCGTCTGGGAAACATTCCTCCTCCCGGCAGCTCATTCTTGCCGACAAACAGAGCAGGACCAGTGGGCACTTGCTGAAAAGGGACAAGAGAGGGGCCATGAATGGAGCGTGTCTGGTACAACAATGCCAGACAATGTCTGTGAATGGGGTTGCAAACCGTGCTCCTGTTAGAGGCGCTGCCAGCAGCTTCCCTGCCCCCTTCTCCCCCTCCCTCTAAGGGTCTCTGCTCCCCTTTCAGAAGTATATTAGACCCCAAAGACATACCAAAGAGGTGGACAAAGTCAAGAGGTGCTGTGTTTCAGAAGGGGAGGGCACTTGCTAGCAGTGCCCATGACTGTATAATTCCTCTGTGCGCCACCTGCTCCCCGTGCCATTAAAAGTGGTGGCAAGGACAAAAGCAAAGCGAAAATTCGAGTGCAAGCGCTGCTCCCACACCTGGGTGACTGCAAAAGGACCCAGACCACACTCTGGGATGGGCTGCTGGCCTCCAGTTTTGGCCTTTTTTGCAGAGTCAGACAAGTGTACCGCTAATGAGGTTCAGACCTGGCTTTGCTTCTCGTTGGTTTATGTTGTGAGTTTTGGATGAAAACAAAGAAGAGAAAAAAAATCATGTATCTATACTATGATGTGCTTCTCCCATCTGATTCACAGCAAAGGCAATGACTTACTTAACAGAGGAGAGAAAATAAAAACAGGACATGTTAAGCCATTTCACAGGATACAGCTAAACTCTCATCTCATTCATGCTCAACCAAATCCAGGGTAACTCTTCCAAAGCAGGGGAGAGGGTCCAAATATTACCAGTGAAGATCAGTATCCAGCCCAGACTGCTAAAAAAGTTTGGGAAGTATTTGGGCCTAAATACTGTCATTTTTGTCCTACTGGAGAAAAAATAAAGCTTCATTGGAATTACTGAACATAAAATTCAATAGAAAATATATTTCTAATATTTATTACCAGTACTGATCTTGAGAAACCATTATGTCCAGAAGATGAGCCTTTGGTACTGCATTACCCTCTGGTCCACTGTGGTGCAAAAATGAAAATTACAGAGCCACACAGCAAGTACCGTATGAAAACCTCTTCCCAAGATGCTCCATGACCTTCAGAAAGGCCATTCTGGGTGTCAAATGAAAAGCAGGGGAGCTACAGTGGGGTAACCCACAGTGCACCCCTTAGCAATTTGGGATTTCTCCTCCTGGGAGCCCACCAGCTCTACATCTATAAATCTACAACTCTGGCTCTCATCTGCAAATGCCCTTTGGGAAGACAGTGATTGGGTCAAGGCAGGGTGAGAGGGATGGCTGAGACTAGGAATCTCATAGAAAAAGTCCTTCAAAGACTGGGAGCTTTCAGGATCAAAGTCTGACTGATGTGTCCGTCTGTGCTTCTCTGCCTGCAGAACTCTGCATGGGTCTATCTGCAAAATAAAACTTCCTGCCCATTATTTTAGATCATTTCCCAAAAGAATATTTGGGATGTGAGTGTCCAGACTGACCTGTCCAGGCCTCTATCAGCAGCTAATTTAAGCCAGCTAAAAAAACTGTAACAGCAAGGTGGGGGGCACCAGCACCATCTGCAAGAGCCAGTTTGTTCCTACTTGGGCCAAGCCATAGAAGGAGTCTACTAGATCCTGTCCCGGTGTAAACAGGGTCCCTGGAGTGAACACAAAAGCCACAGTTTACCGGGGCAGCAGCCTGACGGCTTAGAGGAAAAATAATGAAACATAAAATAAATAAAACAGCAGAGCACCTTGCACTGCACAGCCCAGCACTGGCCCCAGCTGCTCCACGCAAAGCAACCAGACAGGAAAACCCAACCCAACTGGCCATGGGGTGAGCCCTGGCCACAGGGGTCCCAGTGGGACTGGTCCCATGCCGGTCCCCTCCCTGGGCACCGTCCCCAGGTGCTGAGGACGAGGCACATGGAGCTGCCGTGTCCGGCTGAGCCCTTCTGCTGGGGCGTCCCCCGGGAGGGTGGGCAGCTGGGGGTGAGATAAAGCAGACTCCAGGCTGTTTTATCTTATGCAGGGGGCTGGCCCCAGGAGCAGGAAAGCGTAAAGGTGGTTTAAAAACCACAGGCGTTTTTTGTTGTTCTTGGGGTTTTGGGTTTTTTTTTTTCTCCCCCCCCTTCCCCTCCGAACATCTGGGCCTCTCCTGGAGTGTGTGCTGTGGGCAGAGCAGACCCTCTGGCCCTGAACCTGCAATGCCCAGAGGAGAGCCAGGACTTACGTGACTGTGAGCAGATAAAAACAACAGAGCTGTGG
>VXAY01005285.1:372868-386908 GCA_013399855.1 Oxyruncus cristatus | reverse complement strand
GGGGGAAGTGGGAGGTTAAAACAATAAAGAGAAATTTTTTATTTAGAATGCACGCTCCTTTCTGTTTAGTATAAATATTTTAGTTGTACCGAGGGATTTTAAACACCCACGGGAGCTCGATTTGCAGTTAAATTCAGTGAGATTTAGGTGCACCAGTCCAAGGATATGCCAATCTGAAGAGAACTAGTGCAGCTCTTCCTATGAGTTTGGAGGCAACAGCCACAAAAGCAATGGTGACCTCCAAAGCTTAAGAGACCAGGGACAAAGTGACCTCCCTTCTCCACTGCTCACCCTGCAAACTCAGCCTTGGCTGGCTGCTCCCACCAGCCCTGGAGGCAAGACAGGGATTGAGGGAGGGGAAGAGCCTTCCCCTCCTCCCTGGGCTCATAACCAGCTAAGTTTTTGTCTCGTTATGCCTTTTAACACAAGTAAGTCCAAATAACTGGGCAGTAATGAATTATAAATGGAACAAAAATGAATATACTATTAATACTTCTCCCAGAAGGGGATAAAAGGGATCAGCAGCTTTATCCCATGGTGCAGCTGAGAACTGACAGGCAGGCTGGGCTGACATTCAGAGGCCACTCTGTTTTCATGAGGGAAAGAAAAATCCCTGCTGAAGGCGAGGCGATATTTGACCCGCTCCTGTGGCCCCACACTCGAGAGCCCTGCTCACCACAGCTCGATCCTGCAGGCTCCTCTCCCTAACATAACTCCTCCTAAGAGGCACAATCCTAAAATGGATGCAGAGAGGATGCTCGTCTTGCAAGCCACAGAGCCCTCCCTCTGCTTCTCCAGTGAAATATGCTCGTATGAAAGAGGGAGTAAACAAAATTCGGTGCTTAACAATCTCCAGGGCTTTCGGTGCTCCTGCAGCCCGACCCCTGGGAGGAGGGAACACAAAGCCGAAAGCACAGCCTGTCCCGGCGCTGACCTTCCCACAGCCAGGTGCCATTGGGCACCCGGGCCTCCGATAAGACCCCGGCACAGCCGGAGCTGCTGCTCCGCAGGAATGACAGGAGATAAGGACAGTGTTTTCTGAATTATTTTCCTCCACAAGCAGGTTTGAGAGAGGGGAAGGGGTGCAGCTGCACGGTGAGGCCGCTCCTGCCACCTCAACTCACTCTCTCTGGAGTCCTTAAGGGGATCCCCGGGGATCACCTCTGGTTTTTATTTTTAGCTCCACCCGTAAGGACTGATCCACAAAGTTGCTAAGCACTGTAGACCCCTCTAACCCTCAAGCACTGGGCAAATGGGACACATACTCTTTTATACACTTTAAAATGCAGATAAACTCCAGCAAGTGCTGAAATCTGGGAGGCTGCAACCCGAGGCATTTGCAGTTTTTCATGTGTTCAGCTCCAGGCCCTGTCTGGCCACAGTGCCCCTGAGGACACTCCTGCCCCCTGTGCAGCCCAGTGGGACACACAGAGCCTGTGGGACCAACCCAAGGGTTCATCTGAACTGCAACAATAAAAGAAAAAAGGAACTTTGGTGGATGTCTACACCGGAGTTTCTTTGGTCATCAATCTCACTGCCCATTTTGGCAAATTTGCAGGTGTTTGTTGGGTTTTTTCTCCGTGCAATTCTATCCCTCTTGCTGTGGGAAAAACCTGCAGAAAATCAAGTGAAAACTGCCCAGAGCAAGGGAGCAGGGCAAACCAGGAGAAATATTTTCCTTTCCTCTGCCCTCCTTCAGGGTCAATAATGCCTGGTGCCACCTGAAGCAGGTACACGGAGACTCGGGGGAAGTGCTTGTGCTGAGAGATTGTGCCAGGGTCTTATTCCTGCTGTGCTCCAGCCAGCACAAAGCTTTACCTTGACATGGGTGGGACCATGATGGGGCTTGTTTTCAACAGTGACTTGGCTTATCCAGGCAGAAAAGAAGGTGCCTCAAATTTTCGAGTATGTTTAATAAGAAGCGCTTTGAAGTGGACAGATTTTCTTCCCAATGGGCACCTGTTTGGGCTGAACTCAGCCCCTCCAGTCCACCTTCCTCATCTTCTTTGCCTTTGACTTGGTATGATCGATTTTAGCACAAATTCATCACTCCCAGGTTAGTCTTTCTCTCCTTTGCCTTCCCCCTATCCCACGGCAGAGCAGGCACTGCCTGCCTGCACCCCAAGAGACACCAAGATAAATAGCCATATAGGGATTGGAATTGGATCATCTATAGATTTTGAGCAAAGGAAAAACAAAGGAAACCTCCAGCCCAGTCAGATGAGGATGATCCAACACTTCCCAGAACCCTCAGTGACACTAACACTGTTTACTATTGCACTTCTGTTGCACTGGTGTCACTCTCCGACCTTACCAGGATTAGACCGTCTGAAATAATGAATTGCCATTCCTTCACCAATACTTTGGAAACAGCACCAGCCTGTGCCTTCACTCCTGAGTCTCACAGCCCTTGGCTGATCTGAGAACTGGCAGGTTATTTCATGGCTAGGTCAGTATAGCAGGGAGTGTCCACACGACATGAAATGGGGATGCAGCGGCGTTCAACCAAACTAATGCAGGGATCAAAGCAGCCAACACAGCTCCTTTCACTGCCCAGTGAAAAAGAAATACAAAGTTCACCTTTAATGTCCCGTCTACAAATTAAAAAAAAACCCCCAACCTAACACTTTAGCAGGTGCATAGATTATTTTCATGTCTGACCTTACCCACTTGAGCCTTCCTTGACACAGAAAGCCACCCCTGACCACCAGGATTTGCTCACTTAAGCACATTCTGCTCAATGTTTGAGCATCTGTGTGTGGGTGGCAGCCTCTCTTCTCACAGGTGGGGGGCAAGAGGGCTCGTGGTGTGGTGAAGATCAGGTTGAGCAGATGCACGGTCACGTCACATGATCCAAACCAAACCAAAGTCCCTGTCTGCGATGCCTGTGGGGGGTCTTGCTCCGGAGCTCCCCTGCCCTCCGGCACGGTGGCGGGACACTGATCCCACCGCTGCCTGGCACACGGCGACACAAAGGGAGGTGTTTGGAGCCAGGTGATTAATGGGGCTGGGTTTTAGGCCCTGTTCCCACAGGGAAACTGCAGGCCTCGGGGAGGAGATGCTCTGCGCCCTGAGGCTGGCAGCAGGGACAAACAGTCCTCCAGCTGCTGCCCATGACCCGATGTTCTCCACCTGGTGCTGTCTCCAACCTGCCAGCCCCATTGCCCCCCAGGCCACTTGTCCTGGGATAGCCGGGTATCCCAGGCAGCAGCAGCAGCTCCCCATCCCACAGCCAGGGTACTGCTGTATCCATGGAGACTGGCCCCGCTATGGTCACCATGGAAACGCCCAGCGGTGCTCAGGTTGGTGATGCTCAGGCACTGGGGGAGCAGCAAGGGGTCTGTCCCCTGCTGACTCCACAGAGGTGAGAGCACGACCCCGACCCTGGAAAAACCAACAAACCCCAGAAAAGCATCACAGGAGAGATGCAGAAACACCACGCATCTCTTCATCCCTCCTCCTGTGCGACAAGGTCTTCCACCAAGACTCGTAACATTCCCTGAAGGAATGCCAAGAAGAGAAAAGAAATATAATGTGGCTTTTCATGACACACAGAGCGGTGCCATGAAACTTTGTCCCAGCTGCACTGGCTGGCTCCAGCTCACAACCGGCACAGGCCCAGTGCTGCTGCCTTGGGAGACAAACACAGCCCTCAGGTCTGAGCCAGTACCTAAAAAGCTTAAAAACTAACTTTCTCCAAAGGATATGAAATGGTAATTGTCATCACTGCTGCTCTCACCCATCGTGTTTTGCACGAGAAAAGAGCTTGTTTCTACCACGACAGAGTGACCCAGAATTCACGTTTAGGATACTCACACGCCTACAGACTGATGGATTTATTTACTACCTTACTGGATGCGCACCTCAGGCTGTGTCCACTTGAGTCACGGAAGAGCGAGTCAAAAATTACTAGAAAGAAAACGATTTCTGGATGATGTTTCTATTACAACCTCCAGAAGCCGCCCGTACGCCGGGCGCTGTCAGCAGCACAATGTGGCATTGCATCTCCACTGCCCTGACCACGGGGAGCGGGGGAATATTCCAGTAATTATATCAAATCCCCAGTGCGTTTTGAGGTGAACTATCTAGAATAACCAATTTTAATAGCATGTCACTGCTCTGTTTCATAAAGTAGGAGTGAACAGGCTGTGAGAGATGCAGTGGAGGGACCTGCTCACACCAGGACCCAGGGGGTTACCTGCCTCATGAGGGATTTAATTATCAGGACAATACACCTTTTGGCGCCCAAACAGGAAAACAAAACAGAATATAAAATGTCAAACTTGAACTCAAGCCATTAAAACTTTGCTTTCTCTTCTAGTGGTAAAAAGGTTGCTTTTGCTTAAAAAAATAAAATCCCACACCCCCTGCCTGGAGCCCTCCAAAGCCTCAAAAACTCGGAAGAGAGAAGGAAGTTCATTTTTCTTCCTCTCTGCACCCAAATGTCTTCTACCGACTGCAAATCCTGTAGGGACATCCTTGTGAAATCCAAATTCCCGGAACAAACTTCAAAGCATTTAAAGCTAATATTAGCATTTTTCATAATGTTACAGCGATAGTATTGTGTTATAAAACCTTACAAATTATTTAAAAGGGGGCGGGAGGGGGTGTTTGGTATTAATATTACAGACTAGGCAGATAATTTGCATGATCTCAAGGCTGCAGCAACAAATTAAATGACCGGCTGAACGAGGAAGCTTCACCGGCATCTACGCTGGGACCACTGCTGTGACAAGCAGCCCATAGCCATGCCCATTTAGAGACTTCAGTCCTGATGAGAGCACACACAGGATTTCTGCAAACACAAACTATACACCCTCAACCCCCCCCCAAAACACTAAAACCCAATATTAATATCTTTAAAGAGTGAAAATACCGGGGTTTTTTTTAGTGGTTTTGTGATGCAGTGTGACACTTCCTCAGTTATTTGACTAATGAAAAATAGTTTAGCTTAAAAAAAGTATTTGATACAGCCTCTGCATTCAGCCCTTTTACTACCTGCAGAGAGGGTTTAATTACACAGGCCTTGTCCACAAGGCCAGTAAGAAGAAAACTACGGGGAGTCTGATCCTGATTTACTGTGACTCCCTTTCCCAACTCCAGCGCTGTTAAAGGTGGTTTGCTGTTGTAACATAATTTATATTCACTTTGAAGATACGTCGTGGGGCACGGGGAAATGTGGGCTCTGTTGAGGATGGCACGAGCAAATTCCAGCTACAAGGATTTCACCTGGGGTAAAGGAGTTGTGTTATTAACTGAAATCAGATGCGGAACGCTGCCCTGCACCTTGTTGGCTTTATCGAGGGCAGGTTGAAGGAAGCCAAGGGAGAGGGTTCCAACAACTCCTGGCCAATGCAGTGCTCCCACAGAGACACTGTCAACTCAGG
This sequence comes from Oxyruncus cristatus, assembly GCA_013399855.1. Taxonomy (NCBI): domain Eukaryota; kingdom Metazoa; phylum Chordata; class Aves; order Passeriformes; family Cotingidae; genus Oxyruncus; species Oxyruncus cristatus. The sequence continues at coordinate 381,521 of VXAY01005285.1, read as the reverse complement.
TCTTCCTTTAGAAAAGCGACTACAAGGCAGGTGTTGCATTTCTCTGTGGGACTGAGCGGGGCAGGAAGGAGAAATTCTCCAAAGTAAAATAATTGAGAGGAAAAAAAAAAACCCAAACCCTTAAAGAGGAAGCAGGCTGTGGCTACAGGAAAGCATATTTCTTCAAAAACACCTCAGGAAGTTATGTTACTTTAAATTCTTCAGCTGCCGCCCTCTGAAGCAGCACACGTTTCACTTTATCATGTAAAGGAAAGAGAAAATTGTGCACCATAAATCGGAGTTGTGCTTACAGCGAAGGTGCTGTTTATCTGTCTGATATTTAGACTGACCTTTGCTGGGTTGTGGAGTTTGTCTGTCTGCAAATCCTCAAATCTCAAACAGAGAACGCTGCCGAGAACCAACTGACCCGCGGGGAGATGAAATATTATCTCCTCCAGTGTATACAACTTCTTCCCCGGGAGCCTCACCAGCGCCACAGGTTTATCCCCAGCCTCTCGCAGGGTTACACACCCAGAGGGTGCTCGCTGGCCTGGCCTGGCCGATTTGGTCCTTCCCTTTGTGCCAGAACCGTGGTTTGGTTTGTGCTTAGGTTGTTCACTCTCATCTGTTTGATCAGCAGACACAAGGCCTGGTAGATCCTCCCCCCGTTCTAACTCCAGTCCCAGTTCATCCCTGTCATGGCCCATTTCTGCTCCTGCCACAGGCACACAGTGGTAAAACCTGGGCAAAGCCCCACTGGGGACATCTCAGAAGCCAACACATGCAGCTCACATCCCAGCTGCATTTCGTTTTCCCAGTGTTGTTCCACTCCCTCCTTAAAACACTGGAGGTTTTTTTTTTTAAAATCATCTCTTGGAAGATGATCATGAGACAAAGATGGCATCGGCGCTACTTTTGTTATCCCGAGGAAAATGTATTGCCGTGTTTTTGCCAACCATCTCCACTGCCAGCGCTTAAGATTCAGTGCTGGAGCTCGTGCCTTCCCCTTGCTTAGCCTTCCAAAGCCTTTTGCAAACATTTAAATAAACAGCCCTAGGAAGTAAGTATTAATAAATACATTTTACAGAGGCTGATTTAGTCCAGCCAGTAGGAGTTATGCACACACGAATTAGTAGCAGACTCAGAAAAGCAGTTCCCCGTGCCTCGAGTCCAAGTGCTGCCAGACAAAAGCTGGCTGCAGTCACTTCCCGAGCATCCCAGAAAAATAGGCTCTCACTCCACCAGCCAGTCCCCTTGCAAACTTCTTGCAAGAATGTGAGTTCCCAAGAAACAGTGAGGTTCACCAAAGTGGGCCGAAATCAGCCACACCCCGATTTCCATCCACCCCTCCACGAAACCCCTTCCAGTGCAACACTGGCCCTTCCCTCCAGCCCCAGGAGGAATCCCCTAATGAGTTAACACTAAACAAAGCAACAGGCAAGATTTGTGAATGAACAGGCCAGAGGACTGTCAGGCCAATCTTCTCACAATGATGGCTTATTCACAAAAACTAGGCTTTGAACAACCTAATTAGGATTAAGAATACATCATCTGGACAGTACTGAGAAAAGTGAAGTATGTTACAATTGCCAATGCTCTTTCTATTGTTTCCAGATATCAGCTGAGGAGCTGAGGAAACCTTTTTCCTCAAGCAGGAAGAGGGCACAGCAGGCTCTGGGTGCCTGTGCTTTTACAATGGGCTGAGGTGCAGCAGCCAGGTCCTTCCCCGTGTTACAAACCAGCCCAACGTGTGACATCCCCATCCACCAAGACCTGAGCCAGCTCTGCTGATGGCCACAGGGATCACTCCACTCCCCAGCACTAAAACCCAGGATGGAAAGTCAGCCTTAAAACTCCCTTTAAAGGTGTTTTGAGGCTGCAGCACCCACAGACAGCAGTAACCCAACCCCCCATCAGTCCTTGTTTGCGTCCCTTTGGCTGACACCCTGTGGGGCTGTGAGAGGGTTATCGCCTGCCCTGGGCAGAGGAGGGAGAATTTTCATCCAGAATCACAGCAATCAGAGGGCTGAGCACCTGACCTGTCCCACCCAGGCTTTCCCTACCCACGCCTCCACTGGTGGCTTCCCCACCACCAGAAAAAAAGCAGCACGGTAAGACCCAGGCCTGAGCTGGAAGAGTTAATCCTCCAGCATTTAAGCACAGATGGAGCCAAGGAAGACTTTCTTTCTTTAAAAGTACAACTGTTGTTCGGTTTCCCACAGGTACAGATTCATTAGCTCTTGACTGGCTCTCCTGGCTTGCTGACTACTTGTGGAAAAAGCCATTTACCCTGGTGAATGTCAAGGTTAGTTCAAACTGTCCTTGTCATCAGTCTCGCTGGCAGAAGGTCAGGGAGAAGCTTTCCTCAAATGGGCAGTATCAAACAAAGCAGAGGCTGACTTAACTCACCTAAGGAAAGGAGACCTTCCCTGCTAGGTGATAAACATTCCCCTGGGCACAGAGAACAAGAAATTAACTCCTTTCCCTGCTCCCAGCTCCTGTCCAACTGCTTTCAGGTATCCACTTCCACACCCATGGGGCTGATCGGATCCTCATCTCCCTTTGCTGGGTGAGACCAAACCTTGCAGGAAAGATTCAGCCTCCAAAGATGTTACCCCAGAAGCGGTTTATGTCCTTTTTTTTTTTTTTTTTCAATTATTATTATTTCTTTAAACTTTTGATTTAATTCTTATACCTCCAGCAGCACAAGTGTCATCACTAGATCATATGGGAAGTATTACAGCACGTAACTGGACAATAACCACCCATTTAATACCTGTTAGCTTGGGTTTTTACAGTAGATGCTGTGATGTCTTCAAGGTGGTGGGAAGCCCCTCCATATACGCAAAGAGAGGCACATGTGGTATTTAATGAGAAAGGGGGGAAAACAAAAAAGGAAAACAAAATCCTGCCAAGCCTCTTGTACCCTTCTCTGTGCTGCGAGTGAGCTGCCTCAAAGCATAATTAATGTTAAAAGGAAATAGTTTTGGAGGTAACACTTTTGATAAGAATACCGTGGGTAAATGACAGGAAAAGCTCCCTGGCACCTGGAATGGGTTTCGTCCACAGGGCTTTAGCATAGGAAAATGAATGGGAAAATGAGAGAGGAAACTTTGGGTGCTCCTTTCGTGGTCTCCATTCACATGGGAAGAATTAGAGGAATTTTTCAGCAGGAGGGAATGGTGGTAAATTATAAACGGCCTCATCACAGAAAAATACTGAGGTTTTGAACACTCAATCTTGCAGCATTACCAGCTCGCTTCTAGGGTTTCATTCTCAGCTCTGCCCTCTTTGAGGCCAGGACATGTGGGCCAGCTCCAAGGGTCCCAACCAGAGGGGGCTGGGACCACAGGAAAGCGGAAAGGACAGACATGTCCTCATTACAAAAGCACAACACAGAGCACAGCCATGGCAAACACTACAGACACTACGAGGAAGAATAAAGATTAAGGAAATAAAATCTCCGATGTTTCTGTTTCATAGAATTTCTCAGTTGAGAGACTGAGAGTCTCCTGTAAAAAGCTCACTAGAAATCTTAACGCAGAAGAAAAAGGTCCTGCAATTATGCATCTTCAACTCAAAATCTTTTTGGAGGTCGTAGTAGCTTTTGAATTCTCTCATTCACATATAAGGCAGCGGAGAAGCTTGGTTTGAGAGTTCTGATGCAGAAGAGCTCTCCTGCAAAGAAATACTCACCTACAGTCAATTAGACATTAGCCAGTGCTTTGAAGTTTAGAGACTCTGAGATTCTTCAAAGAAGGTCTATTTCGAACCAGTATTTCAGCCGAGGTCAAACACGACACCCAGACCCCGCTTCAGACTTCTCTGCCCTCGCGACAACAAACATGGTTTGCGGTATTTCTAATTTGTGGAGGTTTCTGAGAGATGAGCAGATCAAAAATGTAAATGGCTTCAGCCCTCAGGTCAAGCAGGCAATCTGTGCCAGCGTGTGAAGGAAATGAGTATGACAGTTCACAAAACGTTGCTTCCAGGAATAAGAGCTCTCCGTTTCCTAATAAGCTAATGGTGGGCTTAAAGAGGACGCTCTGAATCACTCTCTCTCTCTCCCTCCAAATTTCCACTGGATTGCAGCTGGAGAGCAGACCCTGAGACTGTCAGAGAGATCTGTCTACCGGAGGGCCCAGGCTTGGACCTCCTTTTGGTTACCGCATGTTTCAGCATCTGTCTGACTCTCTGTGGATGGGATTCACAAGAGCCCGTACGTTTTACCCGTGTGCAAATGAGTCCTGCAAAAAAACCCGTCCCTGGTTTTATTGTCTGCAAGACTCCTTTCCACACTAATTCTCTACTTGTAACGCACTCCTGCAAAATGAAGGCAGAGATGTACAAGACCTGTCCTGTCTGGTTCCATTAGGGATGGGGAGGATTCCTATCATTTTGAAAGTAGGTCGAGGCCTTTTCATGTTCATTCAGTTTTCGGGTTTCATTTTTATACGCGCTCACATACGTATTAGAGGTGGGGCTGCTGGCACTGTCTATTACTAAGGTTGTATGACACTTCCCATTATAAGAGACTGTTTCATTTGCTTATGACTTTGCCAAACTCAAACCAGACTTTTTCTGTAGCTGCAGCTTCCAGCTGCTGGAAGAGGGGCCTCGCAGAATACAACGGGAACTGGTTTTCCCTGGGTATCTCCAGCTCTAAGCAACACAGAAGAAGAAACAACAACTTCATTAAATGGGGGGAAAAGAGGACACTGTGAGGATGGAAAGAAATCCGCGGAATAACAGGTCAAGCAAAATTGAAATACGGGATGGGAAAGACGGGTTACAGCTGGTCTTGCTTGGGTGGACACAGACTCCGCAGTGAGGAGCTAATGCTAAATGATGAGTGGAAGAGTAAGACTGTTTGGGCAGAGCCATGAGATAAAAACACTTGTATGAATAATAATAACTAAAATAAAAAAAAAATAAAATAAAAAAGAAGTGACCCTGTGCCTGGCCAAGCAAGGAGACTTGGAGTCAGCTGGTGGCAGCAAAACAGTGGAGCTGGACGAGGACACAATGGTGGGGCAGGCTGGGTGAGGAAGCAGGGACAGAATCCAACTGAAGTACTGGTGCAGAAGGTCAATGAATCACACCAGTTGGTCTGTGTCAATGGGGAAATGTCAGGGATGTCCCACAGTAAAGGAAGAACTTTGAATGAACTTCCCAACCCATCCTGGAAAAATGAGAGCAGTACAAAGTTGAATTCAGCAGACACGGAGTCTCCTCTGCTTAGAGACAGGCACTACTTGTGCTCATCAGCATATACAAGGGAAGGGGTGGAACAGCTCTTCCAGCCCCTTTATCCCAAAACAACATCAACTTCTGCCATTGCTGCCAGCACAAACAATTAAGTATGGGGGGAAAAAAATCATACAGTGATCATAAAGATTAACAAATTAATAGAGCTATCGTTACGCAAAACAAACTGAGAAAACAGACATCTCCGGATATCAGACATATGACATATCCATATGACATATCCATATGACCCCACAGTCATGTGGCGTCCCTGCTCAAGGTAGGGGGTTGGAAGTAGATGGTCTTTAAGGTCCCTTCCAACCCAAACCGTACTGTGATCCTATGATAACGGTGGCATACACTACAAGAAACAAGAGTCTGTACTGACAAGGATTACCTGACCGATCAGAGGAAAGAGTTACTGAGAGAAACCAGCCAAGCAGTCATGGGCAAGCGCTCCCTTTCTATCCCCCTGGAAAGGCAGAGGAGAACCGAGCTGCCCCAAAACCACAGTCAGTTCTATAAATACAAGTTAAAAACTTCCCTATCACTGCATTTCCAGTTATAACTCCTAGGAACTACTTGTATATCCTGGGATTTACAAGGAAAAAAAAAAAAAAACATGAAAAAAAAAAAAGTGAGATCATTAGGCAAAAATAGCCTGGGTGCAGATGGGAGAAGGTTAAAACTAGTCTTTTGCCTTCATGTTTGGAGCTGGGAGGCGTGAGAGCATCTCATGGTAGGAACGCACCACTGCGGAGATAATTTGTGTCAAATTGAAGCTCTGCATTGACAGATAGCTAAGTACAATAACAATTATAATAATAAAAGCCAGGCCCCGGCACACGCTGCGTGTACGGACATTTCTTGCCCTTGAAAACAGCAAGAGAATGGCAGAGCCCTGCGCAGCTATCACTTAGTAAGCTCAAAAACGTGCAAGCTAAAAATGCGTCTGTGTTTCCAGACGGATTAAGAGAGAGGAGTTTGCTGATGCAAAGTCCTAAATGCAGGTTTGAAACGGCAAGTAGGCTGCAACGCATCGGAAGATGCCACCGTGGTTTTGCGAAAGGAACAAAATGGAAGGTGTTTTTTAGAAGGATCTGTGCATTACACAGAACTGGACATCACTTTAAAGTTTTTCTTAACCAAGTGGCATTTAATGCCGCAGTTTTGAGGCCTTTGTGCTTGTCCTGTTGGTGGCTGACTGCTAACAATGGTTTCGGACCACACTCGTGCCCCAGAGCTTGAAGCAAACCTCAGGAATACTGAGTCACCGCATTCCTCTGACACACTGGGTAATGGAAAGGGTGAAAGGGTGAAATCCAAACCCGAAACCACTGCCAAAAAAATAAACAAAGAGTTGGGTTTGGAAGGGAAATAAAAATTCTTCCCGAGGGTTTAAAACAACCTCTCACTACTAGTGGCTTGGGTGAAGTCTTCTTGTGGACAGACTGTTCTACATCTGTGTACTAATTTCTTGCATCTTCCTTTGGTGCATCTGATGTAGAATAAATTCAGTGCCCATCTGACACAGCATGACAAACTGTACATAATAACAAACGAAAAAGTCACGTTGTTCCCTAAGCTGTCGCTCCCAAAAGGGCAGCAGATGAAAGTTGTACCCTCTGTCCCAGTGGTAGGCGTTTGGGAATCTGGGATTCTACAGCTCCTGGGCTGAAATTTGGATTGTGGCTAGAGGTGAGCTAGGCCACAAAACACCAATGTGCCATAAATTTCCTTGGAGAAAAAAACTAAGATTGTATAAATTAAAGAAAGTTGACTGAAATCAAGCTCTTAAAATTTAGGAAATGCCAAACAGAAAGTTGCATGGTCAACTTCATTTTAGGCTCCTTCCTGGTACAATGGAATTTTGATTCAGTCTTTAATTACACGATCACTTAATGTTTGTTTCACAAGATCATTTCCTCATTCAGTGCAAAGCAGTTGCCCAGGCAACCTTCATCTTTGCATTTTCAAATTTTGAGAGCTCAATTCAACAGTCTTTAAAAAAAAAAAGAAAAAAAAAGGGGGGAATATTTGTAAGAAACAACCATGGACCTAGTCTAGGTGGTTTCCTTGGGGACTTGTGGCGCTTCTCCGAGAGGAATGAAGTTCCCCATGGAAGTGCCCGTTTTTCCACGACCGCTGCAATAATTGTTCTGGCAGCCAATCGCTCCTCCCCTTCCCAGCCAAAGCAAGGCTGGGGATGACAAGCGCTGCCGGCGTCTCTCTCCCGAGGCCCATCACAACACAGAGCGACTGTGAGCTCTCAAGGTGCTCTCAAGCTCTTCTCCCAGTGCACAGGGCCAGGCTCCAACCCAAAGGATGGGATCATGGTTTAAGCTGAGGCGGTGATCCCCAGCTGCCAGCAGCATTCACACCCGGCACGGACAGGACGACGGATGCGGCGGGCGTAGAGTGAGATATGCTTTTGGCTATCACAGCACTACGTTAGTTACTGTTCCACCCTGGCCCCCAATTAACTCCCTGCTCCAGCCTCAAATCAATTAGGTTTATGCCCCTGCCCAGTTCTCAGTGTGCTCCAGTCTCACATCAATTCTGCCTGCAGTGATTTAACAGTGATTTAGCCCCTGTCTCAAACGTACCACTTACCCCCCATGACATTGCAATCGTTCTACATTTATTTTCTCCTCTTTTTCATGCCTCTCCCCGCCCCTCCTCAATATGGGAAATTTGTCAAAGCACACCCTTTGCCTGGAGTTGTTTTGCTTTCACAAATTAGCACTTTCCAATAACAAAATGGTTCGCCTAAAAAGAAAAAAAGGGGAAAAAATATGTCTCCATGCAGCCTCTGGTGAGAGCTTTGTGGCCTCGGTTCTCCCTCAGCTGATGGTTTCTTTCTCTGGCAACCTATCGCTGCAACTCTTCTCCTTCCCAGCCCTCCCGGCTTTCTTCTGGGGACTTTTATCAGTGGAGCTTGCAGCCCTTGTGTTTTCTTATGATGCTTATTCCATGTTTTTAGTTTAAGGAATGCGGGGAGGTTTGCAATGTAAGCTGATCGCGTGGAATTGCACCTGAACTGCCACAGACAGAGCTGTGAGCAAAGGCAGCCTTGCCCCGGGTCGTCGTGCTCTTGGATAAAAAGTTGGGCAGCAGGATCAAGACTGACCCAGCTCCACCTTTGCAAGGTTTCATCCTTCCATATTTGCTCTTTGTGTGCATCCTGAGTGAACTTTCCCTGGACAGGAATTCAAATCCGAATGACTATGGCCATAAAAGGCTCATTTTCAGTCTACCGGGAGAAGGTGAAACAAGTCTTGCTGGAAAGAGTTGCACTGGGACTGTGCCCCATGGGGAATTTGGGTGTTTTGGGAAAGTGGAGGCATTAGTGTTGGGGTTTGGGATGGATTTTACAGTTTAAAATAGGAGCTCGATCCCATTCCTCACACACACACACCAAAAAAAA
>VXAY01005285.1:337749-365714 GCA_013399855.1 Oxyruncus cristatus | reverse complement strand
AGAAGGAAAAGGGTTTTTTTTTTTTTTTTTTTTTTCCCCCAAGCACCAAAGCAAAATAAACCCAAGGCCGCTTGGCTGCACTGAAGTTTCTCAGCAAAGCTGGGCTCCCCCTTGCCTTCCCCCCACGCCCCCACCACACACACAGACACACACACACACTCGGTGTCACCCGTGGCAGTGCTCGTTTTTACTGGAAAAGGTCAGGTTGAAGATTTATTGAACAGTTATTGAAGTTTTTTTACGTGAGGCTGTATGGAAAAGTTACTGGAAAATTCAAAGAGTGACTACATAAAGGTAGTGGCTCGCGGTTCGTGACAGCCTTCACACGCTGGCATGCCCTGATCCTGCCGCACCCGTGGCACTGCAAGCACCCAGTTTGTGCCAGTGGAGGTCATGGGTGGCCTTGGAACTCGACTGGGGCAGAGAGCTGCAACAGTGGGATCCGGGTGTTTGCTGCCCACATCATCCCCCTTCAAAACACCCACCAGCAGCCGATGCCACAGGGATGCCCGGTGTTTTTCAGCCAGGCACGTGTACAAGAACAACATTCTGGTGGTGTGGAGGGAAGAGATGAGGCCCCGTGGGCTCTCCTGCCCTGGGTGCAGCTGCCCAAACCCCCTTCAGGCACCAGCTGTGCCTCGGTTTCTCTCTGTAGAAGCTGGTGTGCAGATACTGACCACAGAGGGGTGCTCTGGGTCTTAATTAATTAATTAACACCTTGTGCAAGGCACTTTGGTGGAGGGGACTACCAAAGTTCATATTATTAAGTGATTTTTAAGGCAAAAAAAAAAAAAAGAAATTAATCTATTTTCTTTTAGTGATTGTTTTCCCAAGTCTTTCATGAAACACTTGGCACTGTGCAATTCAGCCTTCCACCTTTTTCTTGCCCCTCCACAAACATTTAGAAGTTGCCTTAACTTCCCCTTTGTGAGCTGAAAAGGGCAGGACCAAGGGCTCCCTCGACTGGCAACCACTGTGCTCAGCACCAGCATCACCTGAACCACAGGGGACACCCGAGTTCCCCTGGGCAGAACAACCTCTCAGCCAAGGGCCAGGGCAGAAGAATTAAATTTTTTCTAAGTTACTCAATACAGCAAAGACACAAAGGAACGTGGGGTTATTTTGCTTTCAGGTGCTGTGTCAATACTGAGACAATCATAGGCTGCTTGCAGCTGCGATTGCACCTTGACCTCCAAAGAGTGTGATCCTGCACTTACTCCCCACTGCAACAGTCATCCCAAGCAGACACAGGAACCTCTGCAGGATCGGGTCCTTAATTAGTTCAATATTCTCCCCCCACCCTCCGCCTTTTTCCACTTTCCCTCCCAAGGAAGAGTATTATTCATTAAGGGCTGAGCAGAGCCCACTGGAGCTCATTTTAGCTGAGCTCTCCCTATGATCTTCCCAAGCCTTTAGCAGGGAGCGAGCCTTGGACTCTCTTTCATGGGCTGCGTTGTGACCTGGCTTCAAAGTGTGCAAAGAGGTTCCACGGCTCCCTTTGTGCAGCACAGTCTCTTAATTGCACTTTTAAACACAGTGTAATTTTTGTAATTAACATTATGGTTTCAGAGGGCAGAGAAGCCTGCACTATGCTAATTACAAACTGGAGTAGTCGGAGTAGAAATCCAAGGCTCTGGTTGCCGGGGCCGAATGCAGTTTTTATGAAGGATTTCAAAGCTCCTCCGTGGGCTCTGCGTTCTGAGTTATCATTAGCATTTGATAACATAAAGAATTTTTATAACATGTGACAGATTTCGATGTGGAGATTTCACCTGATAACTGGAAAATTTACATAAAGACCTTCATTAGCTCTCTGCTCACATTACTGCGAGCGGAAGAACTACAGCGCGCTGTCTCCCTGTAAGATGGGGCTTGGGAGCCAAAGAATTTGTGCTTTATAATAAAATTTATAGTATGTTACGCAGAGAGGTTATAATAATCCTCAGTGATGTTGGGAATCAGAGCAATTCAGAGAGTGAAAGAGCGCGAGAGGTGACGGGAAAGGATATTTCAGTATTGCCACGGAGCGAGGACAGGCTGCGGTAAAGGTGCTGCGAGCGGGGCCATAAAACATCCTGGAGCAGATGCTAAAACCTCCACCACAACGCCAGCATCGGAGCCAGCTCCCAAACACGGGCCAGGACCCACCTGAGCTTGCTTATGCTGCCGCCACAATGGTTTGGGGCAGCTTTTCAGATGGGGCAAAGGAGAGTTTATCGTTACTCCTGTTGCCTCTCCACTTGCTGCTGGGCATGCAGTGGCAATGTGTGGCTGCATCTCTGTGGGATGCGTTGTCCCTCACAAGGGAAGTGTTTTCTTTGCTATTAGGGAGCACATGATCACAGTGTTACTACCCAGAAACCATTAGTAAAAGTTTATCACTATCTTTCTTAAGGTTGTAACATTCTATGGCTTCTTTTGGGACAACAGGGTATTCCCCAGACGTCTGCATGGCTCCAAGACCTCTCCATTCCCTGGTGCATCCAGTGGACATTTTATTTCATTTCATATTTATTCTAATCTCCAGTAAATAACTGAAACTGCTCACCAGCACAGTGCCACATGGATTGCACGCTTGCAGAAGAAAAAACCAAATTAAGAGCTGATGCACATGGAGCTGCTCCGTGGCACACTCCTGCCGTGCTGAACCAGCCAGGGATATCTCTGACAGGGATCTGAGCAGTGGAAGACACGGTCAGTCCTCAGCAAACTCCTCACGCTAACCTCAGACTAACTGGCCTTCTCAGTGCCTTTTGATGCCATCAGTACTGGTTTTCTGAATTTCTTTTCCCAGGCTCAAAAAGACAGAATAAAACCCTAGACAGAACAAACCATCTCGATCTTGCCTCAGGAAACCCAAGCACTCTCACCAGCTGATCCATAGCCTTCACTCCTGAAGTCTCCAAACTATTAAAAACACACGGTATCTTTGAAAAGCCTTCTTACTCCTGTTGCACCGACAGGAGCCACATTGGATTTCCAGAGTTGGCTCTGCAATGGAATCTCCCTTCCCTTCAGTTTTGCAAGCCCAGTGGTTGGAGAAACCAAAGAGCAACCTTAGATCAATGATCAAACTTTCATAGTAGATGGTTTTTATTTTTACAAAATATTTGCTTCCAGCAGAGTGTATCTTAATTTACGAATGCAGAAATCTGTCATTAAGCTTTGACCCAGCTTCATGGCATTGTCAAATGCAATAACGTATCTTTTAATAGTTTTATATCAAGTAAGGATATAACATATCATTAGTTTAAATGTATTTGCAAGCAATTACCCCCACCAGGATATTTGTGAATGCTCATGCAAAATTGATGAAATTCTGACATGCTTAAACATTGTTCATTTAGCTCTATTCCTTATGTATAGAAAAAATAGAATAAATAATTCTGCTGCCACTTGCAAACTACTGCTCGGCATTCTCATTCCGCTCGTGGCTCCTGTCCTGCCTTTAAAACTATAGCCCTTGGTGATCATTTGGAAAAACAGTTTCATATATGTTTAATTTTAAATAGATGTACTAGATTATTCATTCCTCTTATTATTGTTCAATGCAGTAATTTAAACATGGACTAGATTTAGTGCGTGTCAGCTGCCTTTCTTTTACAAAATGGGATAAATTATTAAATGAGTAGAGGTTGTTTGACAACGGGTTTTCCAGTACTTCACAAAAGAAAGACCTTTGACATTCAGCTGTCTTTTGAAAAGAATAAAGAGCAAATCAATTAAGCCTCTATCCCGTGGTTCAAAAACACGCTGTTATGGCACATTCTTGCTTACCTCTAAGTTGACTTGGGAAGACTCAGCGCATCACAGTTGTACCACTAGGTAAATTATTGATTTAATCCTCAGCTTGCCTTGCAAGCAGCACTCTCTGGCCCAGTCACCTTCAATACAGCCACTCCTACAACTCCTCCACTCGTTCCCCCACCTACAGAAAATCATTGATATCAACCTCTGGTAACATTTGCCACCGACTTGGAAGACATGTTTATTTTTGGCTGCTTCTAGGCAGGGGCTCTGACTTTCTAAGGAGAAACGTCTTCATTGACAGTGTTGAGGAACCTTTGTGTTTAAAAGCTTCCATGAAAAGAAGATGTTCAAGGAAGCGAAGGGGACATTGGGTGTGAGATGCTCAAAGCTCAGACAAAGCTTGGATACTGGGAGACCCAAGAAACAGTGCTCGTGTTTTCTCTCTCATTTGTGCAACCTCTAGTACTTTACTGCAAAGCACTTGGGCTGCTTTGAAACAAACAGAAGCACTTTTGGATTAATATATCGTGACAGCGAACCTGACACGACCCTTTAACCAAAGCAGGACACAACTACAAAATAGAAAGTTTAAAAAAAAAAAAAAAAAAAGAAATCAAGTAAATCAAGACAAAAGCCAACCAAGGGCTCATTTTGTTCACCTGGCTTATGCAGCACCAATTCTGTATTGACTGTCTAACTGGGCATTGTAAGGAAGCCACAGGCAAGGGCATTCATATTTTGCAACCCTCTCAGTGTGGTGAGAATTTATAGATACGGCTAATTTTATAAAGTGTTTGGTTCTGCAGAAACTAAAGGTGAGGGAGTTTTTTCCCTGCCAGAATTAAGATTTTCTTGATTTCACTAAACACTGTTGATCACCTCTTGGATCTTTTTCATCGTGTTTTTCCATTCCCAAGGGGCACAAACATTTTACACACCGAGGGCCCATCCAGAACATGAACGTAAATCCTTGAAACTATACTTGGAAAAAGACTACCCAGCCTGGGACTCTCCCAAGTCCCTTTTCACCTGTGAAGGATGCTTCCCTGCTATCTTTAGGTTGGAACTTCATTCACTCAAGTTTTTACCATCCCAAGTGACGGGATTTGCATTAGCTCCCCTGGGGGACTGCTCCTGCCAGGAAGCTCTCTGTACTGCTCAGCTCTAGTTTTCTATTTCTCCCTTTTCCCTCCAGGAGAAGAGCTTTTTGAGCAGCGTGACAGCTCACAGGAGGTCTTTGGGCCCGAGGACTACCCCAAGGCCACCTGCACAGAGGGACATCAGGATTGCCTGTGCCACCACGGAAGAGGGAGATGCACGGAGGTGTATTTTTGAGCCAGAGATTAAATTAGAAAATAAAAAATAAAACAAAATAAAAAAAAATCTAAAGGTACATCTTTCTGATAAATCCTTCCCAGGCTGCAGAGTTTTTCCTCACAGCAGAAATACAAAGACAACAGATGTGGGGGGTTTGCACCTGTATTTTGTCTCGGGGGGAGTTCATGTACACCCCACTCAGGAAGCAGCTCACAGGATTTTGCAAACTCCTGCAATCCCACTTTAAAGCATTGCTTCCTGAGGAAAGGTTAAACGAGGTTTAAGTGCAACGTAATAAACCTTCACTGTTCATAAAGTTGTGTGATAAATGCACGTGTGGTTACTCCAGATAAAAGCACCGAGATCAGCCGGCAAAGCCGGGAGGCAGCAGCCTCATGGAGCCAGATCCTGGTACAGGGCAGCCTGCCCATCAGTGGGGTGTGATGCTCCAGCTCACTCTCAAGATGCTCACGTTGTGCTGGGATAACTCCTCACCCACCACAGACTTGCACAAAATAAGAAACTTCTGACACTTGCGATTTGCTTCTGCCTTTCCACACAAATTGCCTGGCTCCTGCCTTTCCCCGGCACACGCCGGCTTTGCCGATGCCCCTCTCCCGTGCTCGGTCCCGATGGGAAGCGAAACCATCACAGTTTCTGTGCTCATTTACAAGCAGGACTTGCTGAGACTCCGAAGCGAGAGGCGACTGCGCCGGGGTCAGACTCCTCTTCTCCTGCTTGGGCTGGGAAGCACCTCAAAGCAGAAGGAGGCCCAAGGAAGCAAATGGAATACGGCACCACTGATTGCAGTTCAGGTGAGCAGAATGGAGCTTCAATTATTATTGTTATTTTAAAGTGAAACTCTGATTGCTAGGGGCATCCCAATTTTATCGAGCTCATTTTATTTTCCCTACATTTATTTGAATAATATGTCCTCTGCTAGCAATAAAAAATGCCATATACCCCCTCCCCACAAGTAGCAGTTTATATAAACATAGCATTGTCCTGATGAGTTCAGATATGAACCTCTTTGTTTATAGAATTTCTCCACAATTTGTAATATTTATGACTTAGAAAACGAACCAAGAGGGAAGCAGCCTGTATGGCAAGGAGCTGTTGTGTCTGCAGATTTGATGCACAAGGTATGAATGCGGCTGCAGATAATGATCTTGTTGAAAATAATAATAATAATAATAGTAGTAATAAAATACCATTAAGTTCCAGGGTGTTCTCCTCACTTTGGGTGCTCGGTGACATGGCAGTTTTAGACCTGAGTGGGCTAAAATTCAACACCAAGGTGGTCAGAACCCCTCTTTGGCAGCTTTGCAAGAGTGCTAAGCTGCTTCTGTGTTTGTGTACAACCACCAAGGGCCTGGAAAGAGCAGGACAAGGACAAGTGTCCTTGGTGACACATGGAACAAGAGACAAGCAGGAGAGACTGATGATCAGCACAGGATTCAAGGATCATCCTCTGCAGATCAGGGAGAGTGGAGAGATTATGTTATCCTGAAGAAGTGGTAAAGTTTCACAAAGAATGGAGCAAATGGGAGAAGGATTTGCATCCTCTATTATACCAAGCCCAGACACTCCAGTTGGTGAGAAGGAAAAGGGATTTCCCCCGTGGGACATCTAACAATAAGGACTTTACATCAGCAGCACATCAAGAGACAATATTACTGTGAGAGAGAAGAACAAAACAAAAGACCAGAATGAGAGTTGTTTTTAAGAGGCCTCTTCATGGGCAGTACCCTCCAAAGCCCGCGGACACCGAGACCACGCACGCACGGGTCATTCCACGACCCATGGAGTGTCATGGTGTGGAAGATCAGCCATCTTCAAGAGGGCCCTTCCCTCCCCACCACGCTGCCAGAGGCCTGTGGCAGATGAACCATAAAACCCAACACTTTATACGACGTCTGGCAAACGCTGGGCTGGAAGCAGAGGTGTTCCACCAGCGAGGCACTTGTAAGTGTGAGGGCCCAGCCATAAATCATGTTTTTACAATAATTCCCTCCAAATTGGATTTTCGTCATGATCAGAGAGCTATTTACTGGAAGCAATTGCTAATTATACACATGTCCCCTGCAGGGAGGATGTGCAGCAAAATGAGCATTTTGGTGGGAATTTCTTGAGCTTCGTACCTCCTACAGCTCCCCCCGTGGATGTTTTCCAACAGGGCTGGCTCAAAAGTTCTTCATCTGACTTCAGCAGGAGTTTTGGCTCAGCACAGTCCTGTGAGAGACTGCTGTATATGTTTTGGTCAATTAGAAAACAAAACATGGAAACAAATACTCCTTGAATCACTCTAAAAATCCCACAGGGCACCTTGTCCATCCTGCTGACAACTAAAATATTTTCCTTTAGTCTATTCCCACTGCAGTTTCCACTGCCCAGCATGGCATGGCTTTCCTAGATCTCTCGAGAGAACAATCTACAGACCATGAGCCTGTGGGGTTTTTTTTTTGTCCGTGGCTTTAAGTTTTCCTTAGCTCCGTTTCATCCCATTACTCTTTCCACTTAAAATATCCCAGATAATTTCTCTTACACATACACTAGAAGCTTTCTTGTCTATCCAAACACCTCAGAGGAGACATACGGAATTTTTTTGCCCTAAAGAAGCTGAGCAGCCAGATCTGCTGAGGGTGGATTTCACCACTTGGGTGAGTAGCTGGCTGAAGATATTTACTCCTATTTTCAGATCCTTTACATTTATGTTTGCTGTGTGACCCCCCTCACATTGACAAGGAATAACAGGGAAAGAAATTAATAACCTTGTTTCACTTAGAGATTTGGGGAGGTAAGCAAGAGTTGGTCAAAGCAGCTGGGATAGAACATTCTGCATCAGGAAAAGCCATTTTGCCAGATAAGAACTTGGTGCAGGAGCCAGTTTTGATAGAATTTCTTGTAGAACAAAATTGAACCAATGTGTTTTGGTGAGAATAAACTCTAAAATTAAATTTCATTGGAACAGAGAGAGTCAATTATTCACTGCAAAAGAAAAAGTTGTTCTGAACTGTTACTTTACATTATATCCCTAATTATAAAAGAAGTACAAAATTGGAATGAAACCTTTTGATTTATTGAACTAGAACATTTTGACTAATTCAAAAGAGCATGTCCTAGAAATGTATTTTTCGCAGGCAATTTTGAACTTTGTGCTTTTGTTCCAATTCAGAACAAATCTCTCTGTTTTGAAATCGCAGATTTCCCAGTTAAGTGGAGATCTGATGTGTGAGAAAACCAAGCAGCTCACACAAAACGGATGGCAATGTTACACATAACTCCCTTTTCCAGAGACTTTTGAGCAACTTTAGGGGCATCTGAACAGACAAACGGAGGCACAGAGCAGGGCAGGAAGAACCTGGACAATAGTAGGGATGTGGGAGTCAGACAGGAAATGCAGGACTGCTCTTCCAGAGGGATGTGTGTGAGTAAGGGATGTGTAACACTCGGGGAAACGGGATGGGACTCCGAGCTCCTACAATTCAGTGGCCACCCAGCACAGCCTGAGCTGCAAGATACCACACCTCCATCCCCATAACTGTTTGTAGTGGAAAGGAAAAGCAGTGACCAGGCTACTGAGTAGTTAACTACACAACTGTTACCTAATGATCCTCATTTGCATGATTTTAATAATAATGAGCAAAAGCAAACTGTTAAGTTGCACTTTCTACCTCAGCAAAACTGAGCTATAATTGCGTAGAGAATAATTTTATGGGTGAAGTGTGCCCTATATTATAAGAGATTAGAATAAAGTGCTCTAATATTCAATGTCTTAGCAGGTGCAGGCACTTACCTGGGCAATTAAAATCTTTTTAATATACAAATCACAGCCAATGAGACTATCAGCATGACAAACTGGATCTTTGAGGACAGATTGTGTTTGTCTAAGATAGATTTTTGTTTGCTAGCAATAATTTCCCTAACTTTTGTTTAAAGGAGCAAATGATAAACGCAGGCATATTGGCAGAAGATTCTTTAAAAAAGCCCACATTTCTGTGAAAGCATTTAGCACATCTCTGTCTCTGTGTAATACAGGCATTAACGTCTTTCACTTCATATCTCTTTTTAAAAAATAAACCCCATGCAACAATTGATACTATATTTTGATGCTATATCTGATAGGGACTACTGGGCTGGGATGAATAGAATCTGGCCTTGAATTAACAAGCACATCATGGAGAGCAGATGAATTTTCTTTAATTGATGGATTCGTGAAGTTCATTAAACACCATCCTTTGTGCTCAGCGCATTCTGTGAATGTGAACAGGTAAAACAGGTGTAATGTTTCCTGTCAGATTTGGAGAAAAGCATTTTCCAGATACTCCTGAGCAACTTTAAAAAGTCAAGAAAACCTGACTCTGCCACCACCCAACTCCGCACATAAAAACACGCTGGATTAGTGTTAACTCGTGGATCTTTGCTACCTTTCAAAATAACCTGATTTTACATCCAGATATCAATTAAAAGTGCAACAGAAAGGACTTCCAGTAATTTTAAAGAGTGTAGTGAACACAGAGAAGGGAGGTTTGTCACCCAGGTCCAGCACTGCTCTCACCCACAGCCCAGCCCAGGGATACGGTCCCACTCTACAGGAGCAGGGCAGGAGGTGCTGGATCACCCATAAACCCACTTTCCAGATTTTTAGGACCCCAAAACGCAACTTGGGCAAGGATAGTAAACTGGAGTGTTGCAAAATGACTGTCCCTTTCCCCTTGTTACCTGGTGGTTTCCCATCAAGGAACCAAAGCCTGGCAGCTTCCTCACTCGACTCGCACCTCTGCCCATGCAGAGAGGTACAAATTGTACCTCCCAGAGCTGCCTCTCCAAGGGGTTTTATCCTAATGGAGGGCAAAATTTGCTTGCACAGCCACCTCTTTTGAGCAAGTCCTCCTCTGGAAGGCAGCTTTCATCCAGGGACAGTCCTCGATCCCAGCTCCAAAGCAGGAAGCATTGGGATCACTCAGATCTTGAGGGATTGCCACAACTCCATTATTTGCAGTGACAGGGACATGCCAAGCCTGTTCTGGCTGCACCAGGAGGGATCACAGCCTTTCCCATCTGGGAAACAGGCTGGGGAAGAGAGGCGCTGAGTGCCTGGAAGAAGCTGGAATAATTTAGGGCTGAAGACAGACTGAGGAATTAGTTGCATGAGGATCAACAGGGACACAACAGTGAAACAACACATGCAACTAGAGACCGAGTCAAATGATGGGCACTGTGTGAGATCACCCCTTGGGGAATTCTTCTAACATCCCACAGTGGCACAGACTGACATCAGCTTTCACAGACACACAGAGTGTGTTTAGCAATCCCCAAGCAGATGAGTAGTTGGCTGGAAATTTGGGCCACTTCAAACGTTTGGCAGGTAACCCTATCAGTCCTAAGTGAGATTTCCTCCCTCTTGGAAGAGGCTGGTGGTTTCCACACAGCTTTGCTTCGACAAATAGGTGGGAAATACTCAGAACATGGCTAGTTAAGAGAGAAAATCATTTCGCAATATATGGATGAACACGGGCTTTTCCACCTCAAGGGAGGTTTTATGACTTGTTAAACCACACACCTTAAAAAAAAGTTATGCATCCAAACCAGGTTCCCCTCTCCAGCCTGCAGAGAGAGGCAAATGTACTTTGCAGGACCACCTCTGCTACAACCACCAGTGCCCTTCTCCGTGTGCCAGGTCTTCCTATGCCACTGGAAACAAGGAGCTTGTGCCATCCTCAGAACTGGGGTGATTCAGGGATTGCAGCAATGCCCAAGGACTTTCTCCTGGAGACCCTTCCCACGGAGAGCAGCAGTCCTTGCCAGCGAGCTCACAGAGAAAAGCTGGAGGAAGCAGCGGCCACCCTCTTTGCTGAGGGGGTCATCTGGCTGGCCCAAAACCCCCAAAGAGGTTTGTGAGCCCAGATCTCCCTCATCCTTCTTTTTTAATGCTTATGTCATTAACCACAGCGCACTTGGCTCTCTCCTTGTTAAACCATAAACATGGGAAAATCCCTGAAGTTACCAGTGCCTTTAAAAAAATAAATAATGCAAGCTCTGAGCCTCTCTGCTTGTGCTGCGGAAACAATTTAAACCCGAGCTTTGGTTCATACCCAAGCTGCTTCTTAAAGAAGCTTAAAGCACTTTAATGTTCAGACATACTCGCACGCCCAGTATCAACATTTTGCCTCGCGGTCTCTTCCAAGTTCGCTGGGAAATACACATCTGCAACTGCTTTACATACTTTTTGCATTCTCATTTCCTAGGCCAAAAGTCTTCCACTATCAAGCCACAAATTAATCTAATTATTTGGATATTTAGGCCTTTTAGGCTCAAGTCAGCAGAGAGTTAGGCATGTGTCTAATATTGCCTCTGCAACGTGACTGCTGGGGGACTATTTAAAGATAAGCACATGCCTAAACACTGCACTGAATTAAGCCTCAGTATCTTCAGAAGCTGGCTTTAAACAAACTGGTTTTAGGCAAATAAAGAATTGCCTTGAATAGAAAATCAGGGGATGGGAAGGTATTTACCAGGTGTCACAAACACCCTATGAAAGGAATAGATTATTTTTAACAAAAATACTCAACATATGGCTGAGATATCTGGAATAATTATGAGAAGGGAACAATTACAAAAAATATTTCTTTAACTCATCGTACGGTGACTTTGACAAGTTTGTGTTTCATCTTTAGCATTGCCTTTTAAAAGACTGGTCAGTGATAAATTAGTAGCTGTAGAAAAAACTATAGCACAAACACGAAGGTTTGTGAACCTTGGGCCAGATTTGCCTTGACACTCTGGTCTGTCTGTCTTAAAAAAACCCAATTTCCAGAAAGGACCTGGGACCAAAAATAAAACGTGCAATACCGTAAACAGTTAAATGAAAGGGAATAAGAGTGAAAGCAAGATGTAAAAGTATCGTGTTCCCAACTGCAATGTGGGCATTTATATGCAATGCTTACAAACCTTTAAAGAAGCCAAATTATCCGGCCCCATTATCCTGGTGCTCAAATTCCACACATGTCTCCGCTCTGGGGGAGCACCAGAAGCGTGGCAGCCCTTTGGGGACCACCCTGGGACAGCTGCCAGAGGGGACACCCCAGCAGGTTCGGGATGCCACAGATGGAGCTCCCGCTCGCCCTGCGGTAGAACCACCACTCATTACGGGGCCCTTCTGCAACGAGCTTCCCACAACACCAGCGGGGTCCCCCTAAACCGCCCCAGGAACGGGTGAGGCGGTGGGTCACCGCCTTTTTGTTCCTGAGGAGCTGCTCCCCGAGGGGAACAGCGAGCCTGGGCCTCCTGCACCACCTCGCTGCAGCTCCAGCCTCTGCCACCCACTCGCTGCGTGACCCCGCCGGCGCTCATGATGCATCGTCCCGTCACCCTCACCGTTTACAGCAAAAAAGCTATTTAGCCGGTGCCTGCAACCCTTCAGCCCGCAATGCCTTGACAGCAGAGGTTATAGGAGGGGAAAAAAAAAAAAGGGGAGGAAAAAAAAAAAAAGAGAGAGAGAAGGAGAGGAAGAAAGAACAATGTGCAATCGGCACTGCATTAGAGATGGAAAAAGTACTTAAAGCCTGCAACATTCATCAAGGCTGAATACATAAATGCCACATTTTGAATAAGCCAAGCAAAAGACAATGACAAAGGAAAGGCGCGTTGCTTCAGGAATCTCTATCATTTTCATTTGCTGCTGTCAGGAACCTGTTTTTTGCCTCTCACTCTATCAGCCATTATAGCATTAATGAAGTAACCTCACATAGTTATTGACTGGCTTGTCAGAGTCCCTGCCTGATCCCTTAATAGAAACCATTGGTCTTCAGTTAAAAATGGGGTGAGCTGGGAGGTGCTGTGGGCATGTGCTGAATTTCAAGTGCACTCCTGAGGTTATCAAAAGCCATGAAATGCAAATTATTATATTTTTTAAACACACAGATTTCATGCAACTGAGCATATAAAATTGACTAATACTGTACTTTATGCATTCCTAATAATGTTTCCAAATATGCTCTGCATATGATCTTTCCCCAGAAAGTTGTGGGTGGTATTTGAATAAGCAGAAATGGGCCTAGTTTTATTCTGTGAATAAAGTAGTTTCCTGGATGTTGCAAGTCTCTGTTCCTTCTAATATAAGGTAATGTTTATGCACTGTCTGTTCAAACAACACGGGTAATCCTTTGTCTGAATTTCTGTCTCAGATCAAAATCATTTTCCCTTCATCATTCCTTTTTTTCCCCCCTCCTCCTTTCATAAAGCATCCGAAGTCCCAGAACTAGTATATTCTCATTTACTAGAAATTGAGGGTTGGCAGAGGGTCTAGAAATAACTTCTTTTCCCAGAAGGTAATAAATCCAGGGAGTAATCTAAAACACCGAGTTGTTAATTCCAGTGCCACCACGCCACTGCCTGCGCTGCGGGTCCCTTACTGAATCAGCCCTGGTTGACAAGCAATCAGGACCTGCCCGGTGTCTGTGCATCCTCATGCTGCTGCTTGTTGGGGAGGAGGCATCCAGAAAAGCATTTGCCAGCTTGGTATTTGGGACTGCTCACCAGTGGGAAAAGCTACGCGGTGACCTTTCGGAAGCTCCTCCAGGGAGGAGCTGCGGCCTGTGGTCTGATTATTTTCATTGTGGCTCTTCTTGTAGTGCCCAGATGTGCGCTTTGCACATCTGTAATCAGCTGAATCCTGGCCTGAGCGGCACCGAGTCCTCTCAGCACACAACACTCCCAAATCCCACAGCCCTGCCCCGTGTGAGACCTAGTTCAGCAAACCCAGTCAACTTTCTGGAGTCGAGCTTGACTTGCAGGTAAGATTTTAATGCCTTTCCTCCACACAGGTAACCCTAATAAACCTGCTTCCCCCCTCTCTGTTCAGGACAGTCTCAAAGGTCAAACACCACACAGATTTTGAAAACAGTAACGAGAAACCTCACGTCTCGCTCGGCACAGACAGCGGTGAGAGGAATAGTTGTACAGCCAGACCTGATTTGAGATTGTTCAGACCTCTTGGGTCTGCAAAACTGGGTTGGCGTTCTCAGAAGAACAGACTCCCATAATAATTGTGGTCCTCTCTCATTTCTGATTGGGCTAAAAATTCCCTCAGAACAACTCTCACGGCACTTCCACATCCCTGGTCTGAAATTAAGCAAATTTTTCCTAATGAATACTCTGTTTGTTGATTTGGGGACATTTTCTCCGAGTCTGAAATATTACGAAATTCTTTAATTCTTCCCCCACACACACCTCCCAATTAATTATTCGCAGGCTGCTTCCATCCATAAAAGACATTTCTTTTCATGGAGACATTTGGTGGGTAGCACGTTAGGAATGTCTTTCATTTAACCTATTTCCAAAATACTCCCTTGGCCCCGTGTGTGGGGCCAGCAGTGCACCTGCCCATCCCCTCACACGATCCTGGGAGGGCCACAGGGCACCACAAAGACTTGACTGCTCTGAAACCAGGGCAAGGGGGTTTCCAAGGGTCTTTGAGGGGACCACGGCGTCACCCAGAGTACAAACACCCTTCAGCCTGGGACATCCCAATGTCTTTTTCCCTACATTTGTCTTAACTCCCTGCAGTTGGTACACATTAGCACATATTTCCAGGGCTGTCTTTGCAAGGGAGTAGGACTCAGGTAAAACATTTGAAATTAGTTCTGAGCCACGCAGCTCTCCCAGCCCAGTGTCTGGGAGATCATCTTCTATTAAAAGTATTTATCGTGGGCTGAAACCCACAGTTGCTCCCCAAATCTTGGTGTCCCCAGCGCTCTTGGGTGACAGATAAATCCCAGCTGCAGGACAAGCTTATCCTGGCTGAAAATAAACAAGTTTGCTTTTTGCATACGAGGAAAAAACGACACGACACCACTTTCTAGTTAATTCAAGGTCCACGAGAGAATAAATGGGACCACAAACCCTGAGCTCTCCACTAAAGCTCAGGAAAGTTTTAGGGTGTTGGCTTTTGGTCCAGTGCAAAGTCCAAGTAGCCAACAAGCAGCTTTTTGGGGCACTTGAGTGAGTTTGCACACTGACAACTCTGGCATGGGCAGAGCAGGGGGGCGTGGTCTACCATTTAGATTCTCTCTTCCCAGGGTGATTTGTCCATCCCTACTCATAAGCTCCATTATTTTTTCAGGATTTCTTTTTTTTTGTCCTTTATTCCCTTCAGGACTCACGGATGCCACATTTTCAGTCTTAACTCCATGAACAGCCACACTTGCCCAGAGATCCTTGCTCTGCAGCAGTGGTGCAAGGAGTGTCCCCTATGTAGAGCATCACTGCCAGGAGCTCATCAGTTCTGATCTTCTAATTGTGCTTAATGATTGCTGAAAGGAACCAAACAGTCGTCGGTGAACTTCGGCTTCCCTGGTAATTAATATTGTTATTACAGGGTTTTTAATAATTATTAGACTCTGGCAGTCCAGCAGCAAAGATTTTGAGCATCTCCAGGAAGAATCACACCCTTCCCAACTCCACTTCCATGGCTTACAGCCTTGGCCTTATTTTGACCACACCTCTAATGCCTGCCCTGCTCCGAGCCCAGAAAAGCCTCCTAATTGCTTGCAAGGAACTCTGCTCGTTTCAGACATACACAGATTTGGTCTCGAGGCAATCTTTGTTTCGGGGACAAGCTCTGAGGTCCTTGGAGAAACCCACACAGCTTTTGTGTGTCGCAGCTGCCACTACGGGCAGTGCCCAAGCCAGCACTGCTTGGCCTCATCACCAGTTTTCGCGGGAAAAACTGAAATTATTCTTAAAGGCCGCTAAACCCTAAATCTGCAGTGGCACTGCCTGTATGCAAACAGGCCCACTACTTTTTGTGCGTGTTTTGTTGAGTGCAATATATTTGGCATGCAAAAGCTGTGTCTTCAGGGATTTTTTTTTTTTTTTTTTTTTAAATAAGTAGTCTGGACGTATTGTAAGAGACAAAGTAATTAGCATTCACTCAGCCCAGCAGGGCAGCAATTTAAACTTTTACAAGGAGTCAAAGTTCAGGATGCTGCCCTGCCATCAACTTTCTACATACAGATGGGATACAGACTGGAATATCCAAATGTTTCAAGCTACTCTGGGTTATTTGAAACTCCAATGGACACATTACTATGGGGAAATTGCTTAATCTGCTCCGGGATTTATTGCTATTGTACGTTCGGTACGGAGGTCTTGGAGGGTCAGAAAGAGCTGCGCTCCGTGCAAGTATTTCATACCACATTAAAAAGTTTCTGACCGTACCTTTAATCCCCCAAATCATTACATCCTATTTTCATGCAGACACGCATATAAAAACACTCCACAAAACGAGCCGGCGTTTATACCCCGCTCACAATAATCCCATGGAAAGGAGGGAGGCAAAGCACTCAGTCGAGGGAAAAAAAACAAGTTTGTTGTCACAGAAAGCAAATAAATAGAAAAGTCAGAAGGAAAAAAAATAAGTGCCCTACTGCGTTGGATTGATTTAAGAGTAAGTGTGTGCTGCCGGAGAAATAGATTTTTTTCCCCCGTTAGGCAGTCATTTTTACAAATGTATGATGTGAGTACTGATTAAAGCTCACTGAGAAAGGAGTATTTTTTTCCTGTTCATCCCACTCTTCACTCCCCATGGCACGTCCCAACTCTGCCAGGCAGGCCCCTTTCTGCTTGGGGTCACTCATGGAATCCCAGTCCCTGCTCACCTCGGGGAGGAAAATGCAGCGCCCCACGGCTCACAGAAGTTTGGGATAGCACGGAGGGACTGCAGCTGGGCACGGGAGAGAAGAATACTTTGCCCCGCTTATCACAATTATTTGGGGCTTTCAGAGAGAAACCATAACAACTACTTTTTTCCTTCTTCCCCACCCCCAGGCTTTCACTTGTAAGAGCAGGTAAAACCAACTAAGAAGAGGAGACGAGAAGGAAATGTATAAAAACATTCCTTTTGTGGAGGATTGGCACTCAGCAAAAGCAAAACAATTTGAGCAGGAAGGAAACCCGGGTACCACAAACAAATATAACAACCTGGGTGAAAAACAGCCTCGTCTAATTGCTCTGGAAAGTACTGCCATTATTCTGATGGCTTTACCTGGTAGAAAAAGAGGCTGGAAAATTTCACTGGGGGTTTTGGTGGCATCTTTCCACCTCAGAGAAATAAATTCAAAAAGCAAAAAGCCAAAGCACAAGCAATCAGCGCATCCAGATTTTAGGCCTCTTGCAGGGACAAGCATCAGTTCTGTACATTCTCTGCTTTCCTTCGGATTCAGAAGGAAACACTTGCCTTGTGCGCTCTCGCTACTTACTGTCTGCCAAGGAGAACAAAGTTTCAACACAAACAGTTCAGCTCTTTGCCATCCCCAAAAGACCTAAGAAAGGGTATGACCTGACGTGTGCTTTATGCAAAACTGGGGAGAAACAACCTTCCACCTCCCTTCAGAGACAGAGGGAATATTTGCTTTCCCGTTTAAAATAACATAGCACAAGACATGAAGTAACTTTCCTGAGTCAGTAATTCCGGGCAGAACAGGTGCCTTGCTTCAGTAACATACCCCACATCACTTCCTCTTAAAATGAGATCGACCATTCCCCACCCACCCCCCCAGCCCCAATGCAAATTTGCACCAGCTTAAATCATTAGAAGGTCCAAAGAGTTTATTTTCTTCTTTGTTTTAAGCTCAACTGATTTGTTCTTTTATGGATGAAATACCACAGAAAGAGCGGGATGAGGTCTCCTAAACATTTATGGATTAGCCCAAACCGAGCAGAGAGGAAAAAATAATAATAAAAATCACTATTTGTATTGAGTTTCCAGACTTCTTGAGTCCAAGAGGCTTGAAGAGACTGGATACCTCTCTGACTGCTGGTCTCCAGCACTGTTGGAACCCATACGAGACCAAGAGGATCTTGTCCAGTGAGGCCAAAGCCAGTAGCCCTGACAGCACCCCTGGCTGGGGTGCATGGACCCATCACCCAGAGCCCTTAATCCCAAACCCAAGCTCTGTTAAAAGAAAAATAAGGTTTTTCTTCTTTGCCTTCCATGAGGCCCACTCCTGTCGCTCATTTGAACACACTCTTACTCCTAAATTTTCCTTTTTTTTTCTGCCACAAGTGCATTTTCTAATTGAAAAGAGAGGTAACGTGTTTTTGGTTTATTGCCACAGGCTTTAATTAAGCATAGTTTGTCTAGAATAGGTCCATGGTCTATTTATTAAAGAAAGGTTAGTTATTTACTGGGTGTGGAGGGACAGACACATCTGTAGTTGCAACTTCATGTAAAAAAAAAAAAAAAATCAGGCAGCCCATCACTCAACCTACTTTAGGACATTAGTGGATTACTATCAGGCGTCAGGAAAAATACTTCTTTTGCTGATAAAGCGTTGCATAATAAGGATATTTTTGATACTTTCTTGAAGCTGTGGTTGTTTCTAGTCACCACAGAAGGACAAGACATTGGGTTTAACACAAGGGAAGTAAAACACGGGTCTTAGTTTGGATCTTGGCTGCAGGAGCGCTCCAGCATCGCTGAGATGGGCACCACAAACGGGCCTGGGGGCACAGCTGCTGGAGTCCCCCTTTTTTCCTTCTGCCACCAGAAGTGGGGATAAGTCCTGGTGCAAATGGACTGGCGTGCAGGGAGGCATCCTCCAGGAAGAGGCAGGACACACTGCACACCAGTTCCTGCTGCAGAGAGAAGCTCCTGGAGAGCAGGGGACTGGTTAAACCGCCGTTCAAGGGCAGGTGCCTATAAAGCCAGTGAGGGGCACATAAAGCCATGCAAAGTCATATTTTCTTTTTCTTTTTTTTTCCCTTTTTCCTTTTTTTTTTTTCTTTTTTTTTTTTCTTCTTTTTCTTTTTTAATTAAAAAGGCTTTAACTTTCCCCTCGCCACTTCTGGGCTGAATTGGTTTGATCCAGAGAGGTAGTTATGCATAAGAGCAACCACTTTATATTGAATTAGGGGATTTCTCATGCAACACATCTCACCAATTACAAGGCAGGGATGCAATTCTATGATTTATAATACATTATACTGTTAAGTAATATAACATTATAGATACAATTTGTACCTATCTCTCCATGGATTAGAGAGGTGGCACATGAAGAGTGGATCATTAAACAGCAGTGCAAGGCCAGGGGCCAAGCACTTCTGTTTAACAAGCTGCTCCAAGTACCACCCCTCTAATCCATGGAGAGAGAATAAATTGTTCCTGTATCTTGTTATGAATCATGTTCTTTGGGTGTGTTGGGGTTTTTTTAATTTAGTGATAATAATGATTTCTGTTTAGGACCATCTCTTTCTGGGGCTGAACTAGTGTAAGCTGAAGGCACTTCTGTTCCAGAAAGGGTCTGAAGCCAAACTATGTAATTTATTATCTGGCCAGATTTGAGGGTGCTACCCTCAAATCAGCAGCAAACTGGCTGCCCATCCCTCTGGATGAGGGGAAACTGCTCTCCTGGTCAGGTCAGGAAACACCCACATCCTCCCAGCTCCATGGCACAGCTGGAGAGGACAACGAGCTCCAAGCTGCCCCAAGTGAACAGACGGTAAACAGCAAGGATGGTCTAAGATGTAAGAGCTTCATCAGGAATGCCCTGGCAGCCCTCAGAAGCTATTAACACCCAGTTTGGATGGATACAGCCCTCAAGGGTGGTAACACTTTTTTCCAACGCTGTCATTCCCCAAGGCTAAATAATCCTGTCGCCATTCCCACGGGAACATTAAAAAGCAACTGCGCCTAAGTACTCCGAGGTCTTTGGGAGGACAGAGTTGACACGGTGGTATTTCAAGGCAGAGTGTGCAAACCTGCTCCACTCCACGGCCACGTGCAGCAGCTGAAGGTGAGCTCTTTGACCTCTGTCTCTTGTGTTTATATTACCTCTCCAGGGTCAATAAATGCAGATACAAATACCGGCCCCTACGGACAACACGCCACTTCATAACGTTGGTACCAACATTAGGGTTCCATGCCTTGGCTGCCAGGTTTGTTAAACTCCATTACTACCCCCTTAACGACGACAACACCCTTCTATAACAGTACAGCCGCTCGGCTCCCGAGGAGGGCCAGCACAATGGAGGAGGCTGAAGATATAGGGACACCGTTAGGCTGCCTTATAGCCCCTAACTCATCATGTGACAAGTCATTGATTTCTATTGACAATTTCATTGTAACGTCAGAACGTAACCCGAGTTCATCTTTCGTCTGCTTCAAAAGTAAACAATGGCCCTTGGAATAAGGAAGAGGAAAAAAAAAGAAAGAAAAAAAAAAAAAGGATAGCGTTAAAAAAAAATAACAAAAATAATAAAAAGAATCCAGCTTTTCCTCAAAAAAGGAATGGAGAACCAAGACCGCTCGGCAGCTACACAGAGCAGAGCAAACTATTAATAGAAAACACATTATTTGACAAATTTTATCACTGCTTCAATTTGCAAATTATTCACAGATTTACTGTCATTCATTCAATTCTTTTCAATTTATGAAACTATATTAAATTAGCAATATTCCACAGAAACTATTTTCAGCCTCAAAAAGAATTTCCGAGTGATATTTACAGTGTTTGCTGACAAGACCATCGTCACCTCAGCCAGGACAAGGTGCCACTACTGTCCCTCAGCTGAACAAGCAGCTCTGAGACAAACAGGGACCGGGGACACTCTGACCAGACCTCCGATGCTGTCTACGTTTGAAAGAGAAGATAAAAAGGAAAAGGCTGGCAGGACTTGGCGTTGGCACTACATTACATTTCTATTAATAAAGAACAGCAATCAGCTCTGAAATCAATGTGGATCTGTTATCTCTTCACACACACAAAGAATTTGTGTCTAATGTGTTCGCTTGGTCTACGACGCAAACGACGGGGCCAAGTCATTTGGGTTTTTTTGTTTCGTTACCTATGTGCCTTCACTCTGCTCTGGATTTTATGTTTTCCTACAGAAAAGCATGTGCAGTGATGAAGGATAAAGACCTAACTGTCAGCATGGTCCCTCTCTGCGTTTCTAGAGCCCAGACAGATGCATTTCATACACCTTCAAAATGCAAACTGAAATTTTCAAGTTTCTAGGGTTTGGCCACCTGTTGCACTTCACCACTAGTGTTTAATAGACAGGAGTTTGCACATGGTGCAGGTAAAAGGTTTTACTGGACTTAAGGCTAAGACACTCCCAAACTCCTCCACAAGCATCAGACACACTGGCAGACGGGAACACCCAGGTACGAATTTCCACACTCTGGTGAAAGAGACCCTGGAGCCTTAAAAAAGGTAAAATAAAATAATGAAAATACACCTCTTCATTTCAGTTTCCCGGCATTCAAACGATGCACAAAAATTCCCTAAGCAATTTTCCTGCAGCACAGCTCCCTAATGAGGCTGGGGAAGCAGCTTCTCTCCACACTACCACAGAGAGCTACTCGGGGCTGAACGAGCATAAAAGGTAAGACTCAGTCTTTCAAGGTGGAAAGCTGATGCCAAGCTGCTGGTCACGGCTCAGCCATCAGCCAAACACTTTTCCCATGACAGACCATCCCATGACATACTCTTAATTTTGAGACATGTGTTTGGGGTGTGCTAATGTAGGTTTGCTTTTTCACCAACAGTTACTTGAGGTATTGCTTCGAGTTGTTACGTTCAAAGAGTCTCACACTGAATAAACAGCAAGGAAAACATCTGGAACTACCACTTGTCCTATAAAGTTTTAGCGCAAATAGGATCTCACAGTATTTAATGATACTGTCTCAAGTGACTGGAAAGCAACCAGATAGAAATACTTCATAAGTCTAGAGAAAAATTCAGTAAAATGAATAGCCATTACAAAAAGAAGGCAACAAACCAAACAGCTGAGGAGGTGTACACTGATAGGGAATTCGCATTCCTTTTGAAACATTATCCTATGCACTGTCTCCTGTCTGTTCCAGTGACACTGTCTCTCCAGCTATGGCCCATCTAGCTACTCACAGGCAAAAGACAGAGAGCCCTCCTGGGATCTTGTCACATCCATCTCCCACAGGGAAGAAGAAGAAACCTGACAGTGCCTGGGACATCTTGGCAAGGAGAAGCAACAAAGAGCAGCCAAGAAGGGAAGCGGGGAAGAGACGCATGCCTCAGCAGGGAGGAGATGTATCTTGATAGACTCCCCCTCTCCTTCTCCTCCAACCTCCAGGCCCAGCTGGACTCCACGTCCCAACTGCTCTCCCCATTAGGACAGGGGACGTGGGAAGCGCACGGCTGGCAATGCACCCGCCAGGCTCCAAGGGATCCGAGAACACCCTCAGGTTCACAAGCACCCGCAGTTTGCCAAATCATTTCAGCTCATCTCTAATTGTCAGCGATCTCTATTAGCTCAGTAGTGTGGCTTTGACATAAGGATGAACAGAAGGGTTGTTACTGGCTAGTGATAGGAGAGGAGCTTCTGGTCCAAGGAAGAAAAGCATCTTCCATAGCAGAAGGAAAATCTTCTTTTTTTCCTTCCCACATAGGCTAAACTATACGAAAGGCTAACTGACAAAAGACAAAGGGACTACACAATGGGTGCCCATCAGCTTAGGCTTTCCCTGATATCATATTAAAAAAAGATAAAAGGCTTTATGGCTTGCTTCTCAGTATTAAGAAATAACAGATCCATTTTATAATTGTCTCCAACAGGAATAAAAAAAGGAAAATAGCACCATGTGCATCTACCACAGTACAGCACGACTCCTTTTGAGTCCTCAGCTACAGCAGATAGCTGGTTTGGTGGTGGCAGCTCCTTCTCCAGAGCACTTCCCTCTTTAATGACTGGTCCCTCTAAGATCCAGAGCCATGGTGCAACATTCCCTGTGCCACCTGAAGCTAAATTTATGTCGATGGAAAGAAAGGGGAGACGGGAAAAAGAGTCTCGACTACACCAAGACCATACTTTCTCAGATTACGCCAAAATTCTGATCTTTCCAAGTTCTTTCCCTGAACAACAGGTCAAGTTAATAGGACCTAAAAATACCCCAAACACATTTTTGGTTTTGCAAACAGCGTTTCATTCCTGCATGTCTGCCCGGTGATGCATCGTTACAACTGTAATGAGACTGCTGCCAGCCCTGGAAGGGTATATTGCTCGGTGTACTTGGAATGCTAAAGAGGGACCAAAGCCATTCAGGAGGTTAAAATGAGTTTCACTATATAGAAATGCGGGAGAAATTAAGTCAGGCCTGGAGCTGGAAGTTACTTGAGCTTCCCAAACAGTCCAGGGCCACAGCCACCGCTGCCTTAGACTTAAATATTTGCCCAACACGAACAGCAAAAGCATCCCTTAGATGCCAGGAGCGGCCTCAGTTGCACGTCAGATCCTGGGATGGAGTCAGGCATTCAGGTGGTAGCTGCACCCCCTCCCAGCAGTGGGCGGCTCTGCTGTTGGGGATGAGACGGACCACAAACAGGGAACATAAACCAACCCTAAATTAAAGCGCTTCCAACATAACACAATTACACTACATAATGTTTACTTATCTTATATACACTCAGAGGGAAGATAAATGTCTAGTAAAAACCACAATCCACTATTAAACAGCTATAAAATACTTCGCTGTCTTCCCATTTCAAAAGCTCCCATAGTACAAATAGTGGTCAAAAGTTCAGTGAACTGTCTTGTAGTCTGGTGCTCCATTCAAACCCTGCTATTTCCAGAGAGTCTCCTGACACCGTATCTAATTTCCAAAATGAATATGCTTTAATTTTCCTTCTTCATGCATTGTGCTTTTTCCTCATTTAAAACAGCAACAGCCTCTGGCAGTAAAGGACATCACATTTCTGTGCGAGATGAAGCTTTTTTCCCCCGATATGCAGGAGAATGGCATGGGTCAAGGGAGAAAAAAACGTATGCAAAAAACATCACACCCCACTGACCCCAGTATATTTTACATTACAATTTTGCCATTTCCAATATAGGTTCATTTTGCAGTGGACCATAGCAGCCATATTTCAGGATTTACACAAAAAAAAAAAAAAAAATCAGTACCTGGAGCATTGTCTGCATACGGTATGTCCTAATGCAATATAGGGTTTGTCTTATTAATGTGTAGTGTAGCTTGCAGAGAACACACAGGCATGCAGGGAATACTTATGCATGCCAGGGAGGCAGCACAGGTGTACCTATTGGGAACGGGCCTACACATTCAATTATCTCTGCAGGTAATACACAAGTGCATCTTTATGTCTTAAAACCCAGCCTGAAATGAGGGGGGATTGCCACGTAAGCTTTCCTCCCCTGAGCCCTAAAGTCCCCAAAATGGAGCACCTGACACAGGCTCAGCCATTTAAGAGGAGGTTGCCATGCTTTCAGTGAGTTGGCAGCAAAAGGAGCCTTATTCCCTGGCAGACATTAAAAGGCTTTCTTCCACCTCTAGCACAGGTGGAGATGATTAATTAATCCAGAGCCTGATTGGAAGGGCCCAGAAGGTTCTGGTAGCTTCTCGGGACTTCACTGCCACCCTCTACCCCTGAGGGTTTAAACGAGGGCCAGCTGTGCCTTGTTAACACTGACGAGGGTCTCTGAAACTCTGGCAGTGGAAAATAAAGATGCACCTTTTGTTCTCCCAACCATCCTCCGAGACCAGGGAAAGGATGAAGTGGAAGCTTGGGGCAATCCCTGTTTTAACCAGGGGTAAAATCCGCAGACTCAACAGCAGCATTGCCTGACTAAAGCGTGTAACAATTCTGACTTCATGTACTGCAAAGACCATAACGTTCACAGAACTGGCAGATCTGACCATTACAAACAAAATCATCATCTGCTATTTTGACAGAAAATCAAAGAAGTCTGACTTAAGAAGTACCAATTCCCATAAAATCTTGCTGCTCTCTCCAGATGATCAGCTAGGCCAAGGCTCACAAGAGAGGCAATACATGCACACAGGTGTCTAAAGTTTAAACACGCCAACAAAGCAGAATAATGGCAGGGGAGGTAAATACAGAGAGAGGAGGGCCTAAAAAATTAAATGACAAATAATTAGGACCTCAGCAGAGAAAGACAAAAATCGTCATCTTTCGCATCAAGCAGCTAATCCATCTTGGAACTGCCACAGAAAGGAGTAACTTCAGGTCCAACCATCATCGAACTTTCTCTGTTTATGACCTCAAAAACCCCCGAAGCTCTGCCACGTTGCAAAACTGTAAGACTTTAGGAATAACAGAGAGACTTACATGAAGCTCAAGGTAGCCCAAGACGAGGAGATCCATGTGGCTGGATGGAGCAGCACACAGCAAAACTGCCTGTACCAGGAGCAAACTGCAGCTCAAATCATGGTGGAAACAGCTCCACAGGTGTTTGGGATACACTAATTAACTCCCTTTAGCTCATTGGCTGTAATTGCTCCACACCTGCCAGGAGCCCTGACTCAGCTGACCCCAGATTCTGGTGTGGATCTGCTTCTGGGGTAGATAAAGCTGCTCTAGGTAATTTCAAAGTCCTGGCCAGGGCAGTAATGAAAAAGAGTTTACCTCCTTTAACAGGAGGTAGCTGGAAGATCCTGGGAATAGAGGTGTGGACAGCCTGCTGGAAATGGCCCTAAACGTAATTGCAAGAGCAGCACTTTTTTTGGTGTTATTTTCAGTAGAAAGGGTAAAACATGCAATATTTTCTTCAGCTGTTAGCTCTCTTAAATGTCAAGGAGAAGCATCCTGTTGCCTGGCAAGTTGTGGACTCGGGGCTCAACAGGTTTGCTTGCTTATTGTCAGCATTTACCTGAACTGGTTTTTAATAAAAGCCTTTGAAGAAAGAAAATCTCCTGCCTGAGACGAGGCGTTGGGAGCCTGAGTGGAGGCCCCTGAGAGTTGCTGAGCTACTTAGTGGCAGTCAGTTGCATCCCTGATATATCCCATTCCTTCATAATTGCAAATCCCCTCGGTGCTGCTCTGCACAGGACCAGCTCTCCTGTCAGCGGTTATTGGATGGGAACTGATGCTGGTGTTTACACATCTACAGTCTCAAGAATTTCAGTATCTCTCCGGCAAACATGGCTGTGTTTCAAGTGGCCAATTTGAACAAGCCGGATGTGGCTGAGGGCAGGGCTTGGTCCTTTCCATATTCATCCAGGGCTTTGAACTTCTCAAAAACGAACCTTGATTTCATAAAATAATAATAATAATAATAATAATAATGTTCCCTTTGGCTTCAGAGCACCAGTTCCATCAAAGTACTGCCTATTGAAAGTTCAACTGCTAATGGCAAGCTATTTTGAAAAAGGGAAAAGTCTGGAGGCAAATTATGAGGGAAAGAATAGATATTAATCATTTTTAAAGTCACTCTGTCTCAGGCATTATTTTCCTTTCTTTCATTATTCATGATGAGTTTTTTTGCTTCAAGGCCAAGTGAATTCACAGGGCCTGACCCATCCAAACAGAATCACGACTGTCTGAACAACGTGGCCCAGCTGAGCCTATGGATAAAAAAGAGCCCAAATGGAAAGAAAGAAGGAAAAATGATGATTTTAAACAGTGTATCTAAACACATATGTGAAAGTATGACCCTTCTTCTGAAGAGTTCATTTCCCAGTACTCTGTCCACTGTGTTGCCATCCTTGTGGGGGATTTGGGGAATGGGAGTCCCAACCAGCAACTCGTATTGTTTGCTGTTTCTCTCACTCTACCTCCCCAGCCTCTAAAGCCACCTTGGTCGTGTCAAGCCTCCCTTGGCCAAGGGAAGGCCTCTTACTTTTTCTTTTTCAGCTTAATTCCAGAGCTAATGGAAGCTCAGTAGTTTCCCTTGTAACTTGAGTGACCTGCCCAACCCTTTGCAGCTGCAGGGCACGAGCAGACACTGTGAAGTGAACCCAGAGCCATTTGCAGCTGTCTCTGCTGAGAAACTGAAGAGCTTGGAGGAAAAAAATCTTAATCCAGGAGAGGGCTTTCCCCCCAAAACTCCCCTGGGAGAGGTTTTCCCATGTTGGGTGTGCAAAGCACCAGGAGTGCTGCATTAGGACACAGATGGACACCGTGTTTGTGGCAACTTCCTCTTGAAAGGAACTTTCAGAGCAAAAGCAATGACAATTCCCAGACCTGTGTTCTCCTCCTCCAGTAATTCTCAGCATCCCCAGGTAGCCCCATCGTTGCACGCTGGCCAAGAAAAACGGCAGTTCAAGGGTTCCCTTTGCTTCAGGGGGAAAATAACCCAAAAAAGTTACTTTGGTGTATTTACGTTGGTAACCACGTTCCCTGTAAGACAGGAGCTTGCAATGGAATATCTTTGGCAACCTTGAAGGCAACTGATGTGCTTTGCCCACTCTGAAATAAACTCAGCAACCCGAATCCTCACTCAGAGCCCACAGATGTGTGCATCTGCAGAAGATGCTGCTAATAATTAACAGAACTGTACAATGCCCTAGATATATAAATACACAGACAGAGCCTCACATTTTGCCTGCTTCTCTCTAACAAATACCCAAACTGAAACAAATTTAACAAGATACATTACACAAGTCTGCAGACAGAAGTTGTATGAAAATTTTAACTCTCTTCAGCAAGAAAGCACTTCTATTTCCAGTAACGCTGGCAGCATATACTGTAGCTAGGCAGCCGCATTTATTTTCAATTATCATTTTTGCCTTTTTATACAGCATAATGAAATGCCTGGTAAATTATACATTTTTGTAAAACACAAACTTGTCTCTTTATTTGCAGCTCAAGTCTTGCAGTATCGTTTTGTCTGCATTAGTTCTAGCTCTTTACGAGAGGCCAATTACTTTTCTTAGCTGTAATATGCGGAGCATGATATCTTACTCTCCAGTCCTGGCTGAGACACAGCCTGCTGCAAAATGACCATGTTTAAAGCTCAAACCTTAGGAGAAAAGGTGGGAAAATTCCCAGCACCCTGCTTGCCAAAGAGTCACCCATAAATCGTTTGCTCCAGTCTCGATACCTAAGGTTTTCAACCCACCCCCCTGCTAAAGAAAAGCATATTTTTTAGGGGCAAAAAAAAAA
>VXAY01005285.1:300979-337726 GCA_013399855.1 Oxyruncus cristatus | reverse complement strand
AAAAAAAAAAAAAAAATGTGTAGAGCTGCTTCCCCCAGTCTCCCTTTAAGAAAGATGCTCTCATGGCAGATGGATCTCAATATGCCGTCTCCCAAATCTTAAGCAACTCTGAAAATATAAAGTTCACTTATACCAATGGGCCATATATATCTACACCTCTCGATTCCCTGTCTCTTTAACTGGCACTTTGAACTAGCGAACACCTCTTTAATCTTGCCCCATTATCATCCTAATAGTACCTCCCGATATTCATAAATGTCTAGCAAGACTTTCAGCTATTTGGTATGAAGAAGAAATATCCAGCTAAATTGAGAAGATTACCACATCACCACATAAATCAGTGACAGGCCGCGTGTTATTACAGTTGATTTTTGTTGACAGTTGGCTGTAGGCAGTTGTGTTTCAAATGCCTTTTTTCACTGGGAAATTAAACAAAATTCCATGCAAAATGCAGCCCTCCAGTTCAGAAACTGCAAATCCAAAATTAGCATTTCATACTTTAAAAGGTAGCACAGCACAATTTTCCATTGAAAGGTCTGTACAGTTGTCACAAATGGGTGCTTCACACATGACACTAATGCTACCGATGCCTTTTAAGAAAGCCACCTTTCTCTGATATTATTTTCTTCCCCTAATAATCTGCATACACTATAGTTCATCCCTACGGAAAAGAAAGAGAGCTCACTTACTTATCTCTCATATGGGAGCATTATGCTTTCAGCAATTCAGACAGATAGGCTGGGCGGGAGGGGGGTGGGTTGCCGAATCCTCCGCGATAAGAGGGAAGGAATTGTGGCCAGCGAAAGGTTAATCTTCCCTCTCCAAGTCCCTCCTTCTGTGTCAGCATAACCTGGAGAGCAAAGAAAATGCGAGACTTAACGAAGTGAAAAGATACACCGGCACAAAACACTGTTCCTGCTGGATCGTGTAGCACTTCACATACAGGGCCACGCGTGACCTAATTAACAAAAAGCCGTTGCTAAAAAGTCAGGAAAGCAGCTTGGGTGACACCAGAGAGGACCAGAACTTGCGAAGGAGTGTCTGCTTCCAGCAGCTGCTGATCTGCCAGTTTTTGGCTCGGATATTGCCCGCTGCTAAGCCAATTTTTTAGGGACTCTGGTGTCAGCAAGTTGATCAAGCAGCAGTAGTCGAGACAGAGTGCCTTCCCCTTCCCAAGACAGATCCTGAGGGCACTGGCTTTGTCTCGGACAGTAGCTTGGAGAACATCACCAGCACAAGAAGTTTACAATTTTGGCTCTCTCTCTCTCTTTATATATATTTAAATATATATAACACAGCAAATTGAAGCAATGCTCTGCTTTCTCCTGGGCACAGGGACAGACATATAATGCAGTTTGTCAGCCAAAAGATGTTATACGTGTTATCGTGCAAACACTTTGCTGGCAGCTAATTGGCTTCTGGCCACACAGTCCAACATCCTCCGGCCAGAACCACTGGGTTGAAAACCAGATCACCAGCCGATTGCATCAGGTTCATTTTTCCCTGGTGTTCAAGGGCAGAGGCGTGAGGCCACAGGGATGATGACCCATATGAAGGATCACCCTTTCCCCCAGCCCCGTCCTCAGAGAGGAGCTAAGGATGGAGAGTCCACTTAGTGACCTCTGAGCTGGGTAATCCCACTGCTTGTAACTGAGAGGAAAATACGTTTGTAGTAGCCAGTGCTGATAAAATTAAGTATTTCAGTCAATATTGAAATGGTTTAATCTGAATTCACCATCAGGCATTTTAAACAGCTGCCTCACTCTCATTTGCTCATGGCTGGGTCAAGGTTTAGTTTTTACAGCATGTGCCAAACCTTTCCCTGGTGCAACTCTGCTGACAGAGCCAGACAAGGTGTCCAAGTGAGCCTGGCCCCAATCATCCATGGTGTGCCACCCATACAAAAAAAAAAATTCTTGACACTCTGCAAGTGGTTGGATTTGCACCTGATTACAGGCAAAGACTAAATTAATGGAGTCAAATAATCACAGTGAGATACTGGTCGCTTACCAGTTGCCCAGCTGGGGAAAAAGTACGTGGCCAAAAGGATGGAAAACAGAAGCACAAGAGTAAATAGAGAATATGATGGAGCACTCCTGTGCTGCCTGTTGAGGAGAGGTTGGAAACAGGACAAAGCTTTGCTGTTGAGTGAGCTGCATCCTACAGAGAGTGATTGAATGATTTAAGGTAGCACTTGTGCAACACTGGAAATATTTATACTTAAGATCTGTAGGGAATATAATAAAAGGGATTATGCCATTCATACTGTATCTTCTAACTCTATTTAATATCTTAGTATCTGATTCCCAGTGAATATTTTTTGCAAGTTTTAGAAACACACAAGAGGGACCAGCTCCTCGGGAAAACCAGGCAGTGAGGAGGCACAGACCGAACTGGCAGCGTGAAGGAGCGTGGTCCAGAGGGAAAACCATTTCCCCACCAAAAAAATGCCCAGCAAAACACCAAGCAGCAAAAACAAAGGCAGGTTTTAAGTACAAAGCTGCCCATTCTGATAAAGATGGGAATCCCAAGTGCATGGTCACTGGGGAGAAGAGGCTGAGCTGAACAAGACAGTATTGCCAAGGATAATGCTTGAAACAACGTCTGACAAGGACTGCAACTGCAGGCAGAAGGTGACTTAGTTTCTATATACAGACAGGTATTTTGTGTCACATGAACTCCTGAAAAGTGTGGCAGCTACCTGTGCTTTCAGAGGTGAGACAGGTTGCTCACTCCATGGCACAGGAGAACACAGAAAGGCTGACAGAGAGGAGGGAGATCTGGGAGCACATGGATATCCTCACCCCAACTAGGGGAAGGTATCACGGGTGCCAGGGGCTGACAGTGAAGACACAAGGGCTTTGCTTGAGGAGGAACCCAGTGGAAAAGCCCAGCTGTGGCAAAGCTGATTTTGTGCCAAGGCATCCCACTGCATCAAACAGCCTAGCAAAACAAGTCGGCAAACTCGCCTAAAGAACACATCAACAGCACAAATTATCTTTAAACGGAGAAGATGGGGTGGTGGTGGGAGCAGGTGAAGGGAAGGAAGTGCAGGGAGCCTGACCAGTAGTCACAGCAGAGCAGGTCTCTCCAAAGAGCCTGCACAGCTTTGGAAACGGAAAGACTTCTCGTGCTGTTCCTTGACATGCAGTTCTTTAAAACATTTGTCTCTCCATAATTTCTGGGTTTTGACCTTCACAGCTTCGGGAATGGAATGCCTTCCCATGCTGTTCGCTGACATGCAGTTCTTTGAGACGTTTGCGTCTCCAAAACTTCTGGTTTTGGCATCCCTACAGACACTGTGCAAAGGGGAGAGCCACTGGGTTTGTTGTTTCAGTGCATGTAAAGGGTGTAAGTCATCCCTCCGCTCATCTGGCATCATTTTCTGTGCGGCCCAGGTGATTACATCCAACAGTAATTTTTGCAGCAAACCCAGTAAGATGCGATGAAATCCCAGTGCTCGTTTCACAGAGACATCCGGCATCGACTGAAAGATCGCACTCAGCTTTGGATCGTAAGCCCGGGGATGTCATAAGAACAAGTCAATTATTCCACAAATGAAGGGAAATACTTTGCAAATTTTAGCTGAACTAAGTAAAGAAGAGAAACAAATCTGTAAACCATCAAATGGTGCGTCTGTTTATAATTATTATCATGCAAGAAATGTAATGTTAGTTGAGCAATATAATTTTTTGTGTGTTTTGGGATTTCCTACTTTGCATCTTTTTGCCTACGGATCTATATCTCCAGAGAAGATAATTTTTTTTTTTCCTGATGCCTCATACAAATGCCTCCTGACAGGAAATTTTTCCTTTCAACGCACAGTACCTGTGGCTGTGTTTGGAAAATGCAGTTCAAACGCTATACTTTGTTCTTACAAGTCGTGAGTAATATCCAGGCTCGTTCACGAGGCGAGAGCTGTGCTCATGACAGGAATCTTGGAATAATGTCAGGTGGCCTGAGCTCACAGGACTCAGGCTCTCCTGGCTCCAGGCTCATCCATATCAGCAGCTGAAGCTGGATGTAACTTCTGGCCAAATAACAGAGGTATGGAGGCTTAATGCACTGTATTGAGCTGAGGTGCCCAGAAAACTCTTTGGGGAAAAAATAAATTTATAAAATATCCTAAGGGATATGTGAGAATCGGAGCTGAAATTTAGTATTTTCCAACTGCTCTCACCCTTCCTCCTGGGACTGCCCCTGATCTTTGATCACTCCCCTCATTTACAAACGCTGTCATCTCGCCATTCTCCTTCTACTCCGTATCATTAATACAAATCTGGAAACAATGGCTTTCTCACTGCTAAAACATTGCAACATCCCACTATTTGTTTCCTCTTCTAAAACGGATCATTCATTATAACCCATATCCCCCAAAGAATTTTATCACTTGAAACCTGTTTGCAGTGAATCTAAAGTAGCTGGAAAATCATCTCCTCAGAAATTCCTGCGGACGCTGGAACCGACTTCTCCTGGAAGCCCAATAAAGTGCCGAGTCCCTCTGCAGGCAATATCCATTTTTCTTCTTTCTGATACAGTCTCCAGCAGTAACCCCTGCAGCTGTGCATGATCCATTTTTTCTTTTTTTTTGCTGCTGAAATTCACTGCTCAGCCACGTTAGCTCTTGTACCCACTTCATCCCGGAGAGTTGCGATAATTGCCTCCTTGCTTCACCGTTCCACCACCTCCATGCTTATCGCAGAGGTCAGCTTTTCTTTTATCTCTCCCATAACCAACTCGTTATTTGCTGCTTTCTCTTGCAAGGGACAGGCTGCTGCTCCCTGACTCCTGCCCCGCTCCACTTTTGCTCGTGTTTGCGCACCTGGTTTGAATATTTCTTCCCAAAAGGACATTTCTACCTCTCACCGTTTGAATGTAGTATTTTACTTTGTTGTCCATCACGCCCAGCAGCAGCAGAGGTTTGGGTGAACACTGACCTGCGTGATGGAGTATCACCAAAACACTTACACCTGCGGTTCGGGAACTGTGTGAGCAGGGATTTTCCCAAAAGCTCTGGGCAGCAACGAGGATCATGAAGGGGTTTTGTAATAAACTAAGTAGTTGTAACCTGTTCGCTGCTTTTTACTTCAGGAGGGTTATGCAAGTTAGTATGTTAAAATATGTTAAAGGTGAGGCTCGGGCCCCAAGTTGCCCAAACGCTGCTGGAAAAGAAATGCTGAATATAAAACAAAATAATGCAGAAAACATTCTATGCTGTGAAGGCAGCTATGGCTATGCAATATTTACCATCGGGGAAGCTCAAACCAGTGCTCCTTTTGAACTACTCATAGTAAAGAATAAACCCCAATGTCAGTATGTGCACGGGTGAAAATTTAAAGTGCATGAAAGGGCAACCACCCCTCACTGTTTTACAAGTCCCCAAACTATCTAAACTACTGGAGCCACTTAAAAAAAAGATGCAGATGATCAAACTCTGGGCTAACCCACAGAACTGAGGAGGACTTTTTCTTGGGACACACAGTTTTTTGAAATAACAGCAAATTCTGGACAACTGAGGCGTGGGTAATAAGGTCTGGGAAGCGCAGGCAGAACCAGGGTTGCTAAAATCAGCCTTGAAGTGTCACTCACAAATTGTCACCAAAGCACTGTGGGAGGAGTGCAGACAGGGCAACTTTTGCAGAGATACTAATGACACTCGTACTTCCAGGAGCTTTCAGAGGGTATTTTGTACTCATTTCCCTGTTTGAAAATGCGCCTCTCCACATAACACGAGAGATCTTCACGTTTTTAAATAACACATCCACTCATGTAAAATATCTCCTCCACTGCTCCATGGAGCAGCAGTGATGCTGTCTGGAAAAACAGGCATTTTCTGGAAATACGGGTGTCTCCAGCT
The DNA here is from genome assembly GCA_013399855.1 of Oxyruncus cristatus. Taxonomy (NCBI): domain Eukaryota; kingdom Metazoa; phylum Chordata; class Aves; order Passeriformes; family Cotingidae; genus Oxyruncus; species Oxyruncus cristatus. The sequence goes on along the minus strand of VXAY01005285.1, from coordinate 331,869 downwards.
TTTCAATCCATGCCAGCTCAATGCAGTTGAGCTTCTAATCAATGACAACTCATTGCAATATTGAGGACAACACTGACCATGCATACATGCATAAAAAACCCATTTCTTTGCTGTGCTTAATGCCACCATGAAGTCCCCACAAACGAGGGGGTCACACACTCAGCACACCAGGACAGAAAACTATGGCTTTATCCTGAGGCCACCAAAACAGCAGAAGAGGGAGAGTCTAGTCCCACATTTGCCACCAGCCAGCCCAGCAACCCTGAGTCCCTTTACTTCCTTTTCCCCCTCCGCCATTGTCTATTTAAATCTGAATCTCTGTGAGACAGCAAATGTTTTACTTCAACGGGGTGTGCACAGTTCCTGCCATGGTGGGACTCATGTCTCAGCTGGGAATTTGAAGTACTGGGGCAAGAAATCAAGCAGAAAGAGCAGGTGAGAAGCAGCACCTCTGGGCCTCAGCAGAAATCTGATTTCAGAGGTGGCTTGTTTTAATCCAAGAGAGCAAAGTACGCTTGGGTATCGTTCAACTTTGAGCATTACTTGCTACCTCTGTTTCTTAAGATGAAAGGGCAGCCTGTGCTACCATGGTAGGGAATTTGGGTTTTGCAAATTACTCTGTTTCTTTGTCCCAGAGACCAAGCTGGGGGCCAGCTTTTCATGACAGGTCCGTGAGTGTGCCAGCTGCCTCTCACTTCTCATTTTGCTTTCAGAAAACAAACCGAAGGCCACACGATGCCACACAACATTAAGGCACAGAGTCTCCTGAGCCCAACGGGACCCTGATCACTGCCATTTGAGAAGCAGACAGACACCAAAAACATCTGCAGAGCTACTGGGGCGTGTGGTGGCCATTCCACATCCGACACCTGCGATGCGGGGCCCGGTGGAAAGCCCCGTGGCCAGATCAAAAGCAGGGCCAGCAGTCTCAGCAGCAGGTCTGCTGACACGCCGTGTCCCAGCATGGAGGGCACGTTCAGGGCCAGCTCTCAGGGAAAAAACACTCCAAGCACAAACATCTCCTTGTCCCACAGGGCAACTCGTGCCAATGCAGTGTAAACTACCCCGGCAGCAGCAGGGATGTGGCATCGTCGGTTCTTGCAGGTAGAGACACCGTCCATGTGCCAGAGCCAGAGCACGACCCACCAAGCTGCCACCTGTGCCTGGGGGCAGCTCAACCCCAGCCTGGCCAGGATGCTCCCACATCCTGGAAGGAGCTCCTTCCTCCTGCACCTCCCGTCCCCCGTGTTTAGGAGCACCGCCATTGCACTTAAAGCACTCGCAAGGCCTTGTAATGGCTAAATTATTATTTCACACTTCACCGAAGCGGACATGAGGAAGCCTCACTTCTCCTCCACGCACTTGTTACTTTGTACCTGTTTCTGCCTCCCAACCATACTGCTGTTGCTTAACGTGGCCGTCCCCGCGGATGTGGGCAGGGCGTGTGTTCAACTTCTCATCTGAAACATTTGCATGAGTGGCCGGTTTCCTCCCCCACCACTGGGGACAGGAGTATCTTTCTCTCACTTCTCTATTTCATCGTGGTCTATACAAGTAAGTTCAAAAGGGCAGGATGAGGGTCTGACATCCTGATGCTTTGACTCACCCCTGTGAAAAGTTACTGGCCTCAGTACAGCTGAAGCTGCTTGTTTCCCCCCCCAGCCTCTTTAATTTCTGTTCCTTTGCCACACTTAATGACAAACAATAACGAGCTTTTACGTTCCCTTGCTAATTACTTTATTTCTCACACTCACAATAAAACATACACATGCCTATACATACTTATACACACCCAAATATACATGTACACACCCATACAGGCCATTTATCAGTTAAATTTGGGAAAAAAATGGATTTATCTACTCTGTAGATTGTGGCCTTCAGCCTTACTGGGTTTTAAAAAGCTAGCAATGACAGATATTGTAATAGTTTTTACCTGATTGACATAAAGATTTCAGTACTGAGGAGGTTTTGCACCCCACATTTTTTAGCCCAATAAAAGTTGTGTTCTGCGTGATACCTTAAACTCCCCATTCTCCATTCGGAGCAATCTGTCTCTGCGTGTCAGACTCCCAGTCTCCCCGCCTGACTACCTACAAAGGGAGCGCCAAACAAAATGTTGTGAACGCTGCTCTCCGTTCTCACTCACTAAAACTTTGTTGAATTTGCCTAGTTTTACACCTATTACAGCTCAAAGACTGTTTGCTTCTCCCCTGCAGGGTTGTAGAAGCAGCAAAAGTAGTGGGGAAGGAAAATCTTCAGACCTGCTCACTGCTTTCTCCCTTTAAACTGCTGAACAGAAGGACTGAAGTCTCAAAGTTTTATTTTTCTCTGGTTTTTTTTTATGACTGGCTGCCACAACTAAAAATGCCTCATTCTGTATCAGCAGCTTTAGTCACGCTGATAATTCAGATTTCCAGGCAAGATGATCCTTCCTTATGGTTTTCCTCTAACAACAAGAGTTCAGATAATTTTAATCTAACAATTGACTTCATTCTCTCATTTGAGTTTTCCTTTTCCCCAAACGGCAGAAGAAAAAAAAAAAAAGGAGGAAAAAAAAAAAAGAAACACAATTTTTATTGCATGGAAAATGCCTGAGGGGAATGAACTAAATTCAGCACTAACTTGCAAAGGCAGATTTTAAAGTTGCAAAATCAGAGCATAATTTGGCCCAATATTCTGTTTTGGCGTTTGGCTCAGTGGAGAAACCGGGACGTGTTTTTTCCTGCCCGTGAATTATTGCTAAAATGAAAAATGAGTTTTCATAGACAGGGAAGTATCATTGCTGCAAGCAAGCATGAACAATGCTAAATCTCAGTCATGCATAAAACCCAAGAAGTGGCCAAAAAAGCTCTTTTCTGAGAAAGTTGGCAATCCCTGTTTTGGAAAGTTGTGCGGTCCCCCACGCCAACTTGCTTTACCAGCGCCGTCTGTGGAAATTGCTCTCCTTGAAACAACATCTACCTAATTTGTAGCAGTTAATAACTAACAGCATATAATTTTAAATCCCAGCCACACTTTGCTAGTTCCTGCTTTTAATTAAACCTGACTCGTAACAATGCGGGAAGCGGGGATTTGATAGGTGGGAGGCTGGAGCCGCGGCCTGGGATGAGCAGGGCCGGCAGTGGCAGCACTATCCCATGTGTGCTGGCACAGGCAGGCCTGGCAGGACCCCCCTCCACTTCTCCTAAGTGTGCATATTAATTCAGAGTCCTGCCAATCAGGGCTGGTTACTATGGTAATGGTGGGCCTAAACTAATCAAGAGCCACTCACCCTTCTCTGCAAGTAGGGGCGAAGAAGTCTGTGGTCAGAATTCAGCCACAGAGCTCCTCTGGACCAAGACAGTAGGACAGACATGTGATAGGAAGTTAATGATGTATTAAAAATGCGTGTTAATTAACGAGATTTTTAAAAATACAGCTTTTTCTTGGTATGTAAGTGGCAGGAGGGCTGGAGCGAGCAGCAACCATCTCTTTGCCTCTGCAACCCCTACACATCCTCCAACGAGACCCAGAAACAAGAAGCGCTGTATGTTACAGGGCAACCTGAATATACTGTGTAACAGCAGCTTGGACATCACTCAGGCTTCAAAGCAGTGATCTTCACGGGCCTAGAGCAGATCCGTGCCCCTTGTTACCATTGGAGCCTCTGCACAGGGAATTCCAGAGCAGTTTGGACCGAAGGTCCACGGCCGCCAGAGCTCCGTCTCGCAGGAGGCGGCTGAGTTTTGGCGTGCAGAGTCTCCAGGCGATTCTCTATCTGCTCCTGAATTTGTTTTGCAATTGCAGTATGTCTCTGTCCATGTGCCATTAAGAGCTCAATTCTTTTATTCACCACCCCCCCGCCTTTTTAAAACATCATGTTTATGCAAGTGGACAGGAGGCTCTCATATCTGGGTCACACGTTTGCTGGAGGTCATTGAAAGGCTACAAAATGGAGCATGCCTAATTCTGCTATTTCAGAAGTTTTCTCACATGTACTCAAGACAATTATGCCTATTAAATGAGTTCATTAAATTTCAGAAATCCTTTGAAATTCTGACATACCAAAAAAACACGCTGAACTCCTTCCATTTCTCCTAACACCTCCTACAAAGGCTCTAATGCAAGGAGGTCCTGAGCACTGGAGCTTGGCTGCCTGTTACGTGGACAACATATTGAGCATGTCCTGTCTCCATTGCAAGCTGAAAAAACTAAGTAAATAAAACAGAGCATCGAGGTCCATCGAGTGACCTTTTGCAGCATCCCTGTCATTGGCCCAAGCACCACTCTACTGAGAATAATTGAGAGACATGGGATAAATGTCACCGATGCTCTTTAAGAGCTGTGGGGTTTGCGACAGGATGGGACATGCAAGGCTTTTCTAGGACTGAGAGTTGGCTCAGTGCTGAGCTGCAAACATCAGGGATGCAGGAGGAAAGCAAAGGCAGACTCCACGTGTCCTTGTCAACTCCTCTGAGGCTGCTACATGGGACATCCTGGTCTCTGCCCTCCCAAAGGAGCACAGGGACTGTAGAAAGACATTTCTTAGGCTAAGTCACACTGGACAAAGAGGGCACAGCCAAGCCATGGAGCACAGGCAGAACCATTCTGTTGGGAAGCAGCTTTTCCCAGAAGGAAATGTTTTGATACTCAAAGGTACTGAGCTCAGTAACTGCCTCGTGAGTTAAACTCACGCGGTGGGTGCCCATTCATTGCAATCGCATCCCACAAATACGCAGGTGCCACACGCTAATACCACTTACAGACACCTTCTTGTAAGCAGTACTACAATACATGGAAACAAAAGTTAACAGCTCATTGCTACTAACACACAGACATCAGGTCATGGGACTGGTCTGGCAAAAAAAAAAAAAAAAAAGTCTTGAGGTATCGTGCCTCTGAGCAGCACTGTCACTTCTGGGGAACCCTGTATATCCTCAGTAGCAATGTGGAAATTAAAATGTACACAAGCTGATAGCTCATTAGGAAGTGTTTCTTTTTGGTGGGTAAGAGAGCATTTATCATCGTTGGCCCACACCAGCAATCAGCTTTGGACAGAAGCCACCTTTACTAATGAACGGGAGGGAGCAGTTTTTAATCTCTCCAAGATCTCTTATCAATTGATTTTGGATGATGTATGGTAGGTTTTGTTCTCCAAGAATTACAGTACTCCTTAAGAGGCAGCAGAGACACAATATTTTTTTGGTATGGCTTTGTCTGCTGACACTAAGCCACTTGGTCTTGACACCACAGTGATCGCCCTGCAGACTCTCTGCTACTGGCTCCCATTATCCTTGTCTCCCTGGACTTGCATGGTCCTGCCTCTCCTGGGATCACACTAACTTGGGTTCAAACAAACAAACAAGGAGAGGGAAATAAACCAGCTGATACTTTCGATTAATTTTAGCCACAAAATACTAAACCAGCTCGTGTGCTTCCTGATACTGTGAGATTTAACTCACATCAAGTCACACCAAGCCCTTGAACGCTACCTGTGTACGAAGGTGGCCAGGAGGCATTATACTGGCATTGAAGAGAGAGCTTTTGATCAGGTCCTCAGGAAATACTTCCTCTGTCTTCCTGAAGTGTAACTTTAGACCAGGCTCTACCAAGGCCACTTCACTCTTTTGTGCATCCCCTTGAGCTCACTGGTGAATGAGCTGAAACCTGCTCTGTTTCCTTTACTAGGTGGCATGTGTCAAGGATCCCTGCGATCACTTTTATTACTTGCTTTATTTAAAGAGCTCCTTGCAGGAGCCCAGGGTGTCAGTGGTCATGAAAAGAGCATTGCTGGAATATAACAGTATTTTATACCCTCGGGGTCAGACAATTAACTGAGTCCCATTAGTGGCTCGAGTCGCAGGCCTGGATCCAAGCAATAGCAAAGAGGTGTCAGCTCTCCCACAGGAAAGTGGGAAGACCAGTCTCCTCATGGAATTTGGCCAGATGCTGGAGAAAGGCAGGAGAAAAGTTGAATAAAGTAGTGCACTTTGCTGTGTCTACCACTCTTTTGAGACTCACTTTTGATGGAAAGCTTCTGGAAGCCTGGTGGCTCTGCCCCCTGTGTTTAGAAGGACAGCAATGGGTGCTTTAAGGGGTCTGGGTGGATGGAAGATCTCTACAGCAGGACTCCTAAACCCTTCCAAATTTCTCACACAGCTCCAAGGAGGACTCACTCTGGCTCCTTTGTAAGTCAAAGAGAAACTCTGTGATCGCTACCATCGGGCAGGTCCTTAGCCCTTGAAGCTGCTCTACCAGCTTTCACAGGATCATCACTGAGGATTTGGTCCTGGGTGAAAGCAAAGAAGGAGGAGAGAGCAGAAAAATGGGACAAGAAAGAGAAATCAAACACTTTCTTTTGGTCAGCCGCTTCAGGATCTGAGCCTGGTAGAGGAGGAAGGACCATGGTGACCCTTCTAAGAGAAAATTCCTCAGCTCCTATAGATAAAGGCGCACATGGAGTGGCTCATTTGCTCCCATACCTGGATTTCCACGTCTCCTCATTATAATCAGCTCTAGGAGAATAATGTCATATAAGATGTCAAAAACAAGAAGCGACATGCTAGAAGAGTGCCACTTGGAAATAAAGCCCTGCTTTTATTGGATAGCTGATCTGCTAAAAGCAGTTATTTGAAATATCTGCAGATCGTTGGGATCCGTGAATAATTGCTATCTGCACATCTCAAATTCTTTACAGTTTTGCTGTTACATAGCTGTGCATGTCTATAAATAGTAGAGCAATGTCGCTCACTGCATAATACAGTCTCTGTGTTTTTACAACTCATCATGAACTTCTATGTAATTTATTTTTTATTGAAGAATTCCAATTAATGGCTTCCTGGTGATTTTAAAGCCTCAAATTATCAGTCTCTGAAAACAAAGCAGAGAACATAATTATCATAAACCGAGAATTTTTCATTTTGAAGCTTATCTGTTTGTGCTAAGTATCTTGTCTGTAAGTAATTAGTGCCTTTATTTTTTTCAGTAAAAATAATGACCATTCTATGCTGCACATCCAAATTTCGTTAACTGCTAGATGTACTGTATACATTATATTTGAAAATGCACCACCTTGGACCAGCTTTAAAGTATTTCATCAAATGATAATGGCAACAACAAAATACATCTGTTTTTTGGAATAAATTATGTGACATATTAAAAAAAAAAAAGCTATTATTTCTTTTTCTCTTCTAAGAGTAAAAGCCTTTCAAAAATATGCACTTATTTATTATCATGGCGGCATAAGATGATGGTTAGCTATTTTTAGGCTATTTATAATTCCCAACTGCTGATAAGAACTGATCAGATGATCGTATAGATATACAGAGCACCCTTTACATGGATATCTGTCTTTGCCTAGCATGTGCAGGAGCTCAAAGCCAGGAGCAAACCAAACCAGGACTGGAAGCTGAGGTAGGCAACAGGAGGAATCTGCGGCATCCTCTCACAAGTGGTCCTTGTAAGGATGAAATTTAAACACAACACACGGTACAGTGAGATCCTGCTCCTGAGCGGTACCTGGGGAGGTGGAGTGGATGGGCAGTGTGAATATTTGCAGTCCCTCTAGTGCCAAGAGCAGATTTGTGTCGCTGGTGTTTTCATGACACACAGAATTTTACAGGCGTTTCCTGCACAGTCTCCTTTGGATGCTCAGTGTTTGCAGGTGGGTGACTTTCCCCAGCTCCAGGTAAATCAGTTTATAACCCACGAGGGCTTGTCCTGCCTGCCTATTATTTAGTCCTTGCACAGCCCCCCATTAGACTTGGGCAGTTTCTGTACTATACAGGCCACCCAGATACATCCAGAGTCCCCCCCAGCAAGGGTGGAGGGGAGACCTTGGCACAGATCTCTGGTCCCACGTTTGCTCTGCACATCCAGAGCATGCCCTAAACATCCACAGAAGAGGGTGGGGATCAAGCCCCAAACGAGAGTGAGCACGCCATGTACCAGCCTCCTCCAACATTACCACGAGTCTAACACACAGAGCCCTGCTTTATTTCCCTGTCTTGTACTGTAATGCCTTTTCTATTGTGGCGTCAAGCAAAGAAATCACACAGTCAATAATCCAGTAGTAATGCATGTTGGATAAAATGAGGAGGAATGAATTAGGAAGGCATTGAGGACATACTTCCCTACAAGAATATGTTCCTGATGATCTGTGGACTCCTCTCAAATGCAAGCTCATTTCCAGGTGCCCCCAGACCGTTAATCAAACAACACTTTAAAGCCTAAGGTAAGCTGGTCTCTACCAGACACTGCAACCTCTCCAGTGACTGCCAACAGGTATGAAGCAACTCCCTCCTTTCAGTTTTATAAGGAATCCTGCTGATTGTAGTAGAAAATTCCTAAAGACAGTGACTTTTAAAACGAACCCAAGGTAAAATACTAACTCCATAATTTTAAACCATAAACAGATATGCCTTAAAAATCTCAAGTCAAGTTACAGTAACATCAGCTCCCCTCGCTGGCTGGCTCCTCACTCTGTGCAAAATCCCCACCTTCCTGTATTGGTTGGATGGAGAATGTCCCTCAACATCTGAAGGGGGTTTAAGGTCCCTTCCCAGCCTGACCACGGCACAGATCAGAGCTGGTGACTGTCCAGCCCCAGCTCACACCTCCTTGAACCAAGATCCGCAGCTTCACTTCAGAGTTCCCTCTCGTTTTGGCAGACATCCAGGCCAGCTGCTAAAATAAATCTTTTCTTTTTTCCCCTGTGAGCCCTGACGTTCTCCTACTGGAGAAAGGTAGCAATAGTGGTGGTGTTTCTTGGCTTCTACCCTAACTGTGCGATCCACCCCGAGCCACCTCTCCCCACGTCTCCAGACCGCATTCCCAGGCTGCAGGATGAAGGGGAGCCGCGCAGCAGCTCGCCGTCCGCCTCGCACTCTCTTTGCTTCCAGGCACTAAGTAAATGTCAGCTTTTTTTACTGTGTTACATACATTGTTAATTTTAAAAAGAAATCCAATATCACTGTTTTTCATGCTAGCTGCGGTGATTCTGAAATTTAATAAAAATAGTGGAATTTTTCATTAATGGCAACCAGGGTTTAAGCTAGCACTAACTTTCCACAGTGGCAAGAGCGGATAAAGGGAGGTCATCCTCATCTTGTCTCATTACAGCTGCCCTCAGTCACAACTCCAATGGCAAAGAATTCAAGTGCAGTGCTTTTGCTTTACTGAATCAACACAAAAAACTGGCACAAGGCGTTGTACCTAAAGCACCCCTAAATGCTTTGGGGAAAGGGGTACCCCGAGCACCTAAAAACGTTAGACCCAATAATGTTTTCTACAAGAGAAAAATGCAAGGGCAAGGAAATGATGTGAAATACTTTTTTTCCTAGCCAGGTGTTTCTATCGCTCCAGATCTGGCAGGGAGGGACAAATTAGGGGTTACTAGGGTGGGTGGTTAAAGCATCCTGCAGACTCACCCTGCTTTGGTGGCAGCCCATCCTAAAGGGAATCCTTCTCCAGTGGGTACCCAACTGCATTACAGAGCTGAGCAGAGAGGTGCATCATTCTCAGAGGAATTACTACACCATAACCTGTAGTATCTGTGTATCTTTAGAGTAGATATACCAGTTTGGACTTCGCCTTCCCTGACTGCAGCTCTGTGGTCTTCTGCCACCACCACATTAAGGATGAAAACTAAGGGGAAGAATGTGAAAAAAATATTTTGCTTTTAAAGTATATTTTCTTTATGGCTGTTATTGGAAAAAAGAAACGCTACATTAAACTATGCTGCACAGCGTTTGTTCTTTCGACTTTGTTGTTGTAAAAGGGCTCCCCAGGTCGCACCCATATCCGAGGCCAAAGTAAGTAAGGTCCTTCCTCTCCCCCAACTCTTCCACTGCTAAATCAGCAGTTTATCATCCCTTCTCCCAAGGCCACCGCTGAGTGGCCACCTTACAGCACGTTAGCAGTCAGCAGAAAAATCGGGAAAGTCAGCCAGTGGCCATCCATGGTGCACGTGGGACTCGGAGCAGGACCAGCCAGACACCCATCCATGCCCCGGCCAGGTCACCCAGCAATCAAGCAAATGCTTTTCCTGAGCCTCTTCGTGGGTACGTAACCAGATAAATACAAAAAGCAAGGACAAAACCTGCTCTCTCCACAATGATGACACCCCATGGACATCTGCAGTCCCTTTTATATGTAAAGACCTGCATAAGTGCTCCTGAGGTTGGAGGGAGGGTGGGATGAGATGGAAAGCGCAGAGCAAACAACCCTACCCAGTGAACTCCCAAAGAGCCTGCCCAACTCCAGTGTCACACACGCTTTTATTTTGGCACCTGTATCTTCCCATCAGCAAGACTTTCGTTTAACAAGAAAAACACGCCTTTCTCCCCCCCTCCTTCTCCTTTGCTTCTGAGTGTGGCCTCCTGACGTTCAAAAGCCAAAGAGATCCCAGAATCCACTTCCTCTGAGCAAGAACACAGACTGAAGTTTAGCCTCAGGTTCTGCCTCTGCCAGCACCGCACTCTGATATTAGGAAATATCAGAGATTACAGAGAAACCGAGAGCAGCACTTCCATGGGAAGACTGAAAAATATGAATGGCCCTTCGCAGAACAGCCCTTCCTTTCTGCAGACTTGCATTTCCAAGTTGAATTTGTCACATATTTTTCCAGCTTGTCACTGCAAGCAAGTATCTTACTGCAGCAAGAAATTCTCTGGGTTTTCCCAAATATTCCCCAAACAGGCATTGCTTCTGTCCCAGAGCATCGCTGGTGTGATTCAGGGCAGAGCTTCCAGGCTGGCACACGGCACTTTGTGCTGGATCGCGCCAGACGCAGAGGCAGAAAGTCACTGGAAACTTTGGAGTTGGAAATGGAAATTTGCAGTAATATGTGATAATGAGGAAGACGGCTCTTGTCTCTGCTGCAGAAGCCTGACCTTTTAACAGAGCAAATGTCAGGGAGAGATACACAAATGTGTTTAGACCAATATCAGTTGCTTCTCTGTGGGGGGGTGCTCATGCAGGCACATGTACAGCAAGGGATTTGCTGCCACTCTACATGCAAGAAGGGGCACAGTGCTGCAGGTCACCCTTGGAGGGAGCATCCTTGGAAGTTGTGCCATTAGGTGGGAGGGGGCAGATCCTTACAGCAGAACATGGGTCTTGCATATCCCAGATTCGGTGTATCCACACCTCACACCACCAGCTCACACAGAGCAGGTGTTGATCCGTCTTTCCACTGATGTGGTTTTCCTCCTCAATTTGCTTCACCCGAAACACTCCTGGTTTCCAGAGTTGCAAGGAAGGACTGAAATGGCCAATGGGTCCACGAGAGATGAGTCAAGCTGTGGACCAGAGCCAAAAGCCAGAAGGGCAGCTGGCTTGGGTAGGGATATAAATCCATTGTTTGGGATTCAAGGCCTAGCTTTTGGCCATCATGTGCACACCTGGAACATCCAGGTTCTGCACATACTCTTCTCAAATGGTACTTTGATTTTCCTGTCAATTAAGGAAGAGCTACCACTATTTTGGAAAAAAAATAAAAATAAAGACCTGCTTCTTACTCTTCCCACACTAAGATGGGGACATCTGACACAGTAACAACACAGAACAGACCTATGGGATCCCACGTATCCATCCACCTTCTCCTCCTCAGTCCCAGGAAGTTTAACAGGACACATTTCTAAAAACCCACATATTGCCCCCAAGCTAGCCCTCAAATTAAATCAAGTTAAATGCATCCCCTTCCTTTCCTAAGCTGAGCTGCACCTACAAAACAGAGACCAACATAACTGGCTCCTTAGCACGGAGCCACCAGGCCAGTACATTCAACCAGTACAACCAACAACCTGCTGGCACAGACTGGAGGACACCAGACACCTTCTGGCACTGGGTTTCTCTAATCTCCCGTGTAGGAGGGTGCACACAGAGCCAGAACCCTGCAGTTCCTTCTGAGCAGTGCCACAGCAAGGCAAGAAGACTGGTACCTGAACCCAAACCCTGGGAAATGTGGGACCCCAGTGCGCAAAAACCCGCGTGCCTACCCTGGAGTTCCCACTACGGCGTTTCTTGTGCCGGGGAGCAGAGCCAATATAACACAGGTATGCACATAATTGGTCATTAGCTCTGCTTTAGCCTCGCAGCAGAGGTGTTATCCTTGGAAAAGGCACACTAGAGATCTGCAGGGAGCACCCCAGTATCCCCAGGCATCTGGGATGGCATGTGGATGACACACCAAGGAGCCCGGATGGTCCACCAGGGCCACAGGAAGCAGCGGCTCGTGCCTGCGAGGGAGAAGTCCAAGGAGACAGCAAAGTATAGTTACAAATTGTTGTGCTTGCCGAGTTACTAATGCTGTTGGGGGATAGGAGAAGGTAATAAGCAGAATTTTCTAGGAAGCACGCTGAAAATAAGGTACTAAGAAAAGTCACTGAAAATGTCAGGCAAGCCAACAGGGAAAGGTCCAAGGAGCAAGCAAAAGCACAGCATATACTTTTTCATCTATTCAATCTGACCCTGGGCCCGGTGCCACAATCTTTTTAAGGTTAGTGGTGGGAAAGCTGCCTTTTGAATGTTTGCAGAGGCCTATTAACATCCTGTGCTGAGGAACCTTAAACCCCAGGTAGTATTTCAGAGGAAATGGACAGCACAAAACACAGACTGAAAATTAACCACAGCAGACCCCAGGCCTAAATAAGTTCCACTAGCCCTTTCTGAAATCACTTAAAGGCTTTCCTTCCAGTTGGACTCCTGCCCAACCACTTTAATAGGTACAGCAGGCAGGGGGGGAAAAAGAAAAAAGGACGGGGGGGAGAAAAAAGAGAAAAATAGAAGGCAAAAAGAAACCTATTTGGCCCAGTAATTTAAACATTCTTCGCCAAATAAGAATAAAGTAAAAAAAAAAAAAAACCAAAAACCAACAGTTTAACAAAAAATTGCAAGTGTAGCAGGATTGGGAGGGTAACTTGGTGAAATCCTCTGTGGATGGCTGCAAACCTCTAATGGAAAGTTGTGTAAGTGGCTGAGGCCAAAGTAGGCATTAATTACAATGAAAAATCAGTTTAGTGCAGGCCACAACTAAATTGGAAGCTGGTCCTCTAGGTAAAACAAAGAAAGTGAACAGAAGCTTTAGATTTGATTACATGGCAATACAAGAAAAATGTGCTGTATGTTGTCTATTATTAAAGCTGCTTTTGGGCCTTCTGTGAGCGCCTAAGGGATTTTAATAAAAAATTAGTAATAACCCTGCTGCCCTGGCTCACTGCAGCTTTTGGCGTGTTTGTGGGTACAAGGCTAGTTCTGCAGTACAAATTAAGTCACTTTAGACAAGCAACCTTGAAAGCATTATGTGATAGCAAAGTTCAAGCAGCACACTTCGACTTTAAGAGGACACAGTCCCTTACTGGAGGCCAGCTTTGGGTTTAGAAGCTGAAATACAATTTCATCAGGAAAGAAACCCTGCAACTGCTGTATTTGTCTTTGATTATTGTTGGCAACAGTAGAAATACATACCCAGGTTCATAAACACTATATAAGTGTATAAAATACTGCAAAAGAGTGAGTTAATGGGAAAAAGTCACCATTAACAGATTTTTTTTTTTTAACAAATGCTAACTCTATAACCTTCTTTACATGATGTAATGATACTAATAACATTGTCTTTATTGCTAATATCATGGTCCTCGGCATGGCTGGATACAACTAAGACAGGAAAGTTTACCTGGATTAATTAAAAAATGCCAAAAAAACCCCCACTCTCACAACTTTACAGAGCTCACTTTTCTAATGCCTTTCCTAGAGATATTCATTTTACGATTATATTAACTATGTTCTTTATACTTCAGCATATCCATACCTCAGTGGATCCAATCCTGCCGTTAGGTCCCTTGTTCCAACTCCCTTCAAACTAAAGGCAAAATCTGTTGTGTGCAAAATTTTCTAACATCCAGGGAAATAAGGGCAAAAGGAAGAGATAATCACAGGGCTACAGAGACAAGGAAACATCCAGGAGCACAAGTTGTGTCTCCTTGTTGTCAGCTGCTCCAGTGTGTCCCCATCCCTCCAGCACTACATGCTGGGGTGGGGGGTTATACAACTCCTGGACAGGTGAATATGTGGAATTTTTTATGTCACAGACATTGGTCATGTCCTAGAAGCACTGCCCAGCCCAAAACCCTGCCTGGGTAGGAGCGTGGCTGTACTCCTGTATTGCTAATGTTTGCTAGTTTACTATGAGTTGCATCAGTTGCATTTCTGCGATCTGTACTGAAGAGTCTCCTCCTGAGTTGTTTTCTCCCCCTTCAAGCCCATGTTCACCACTCTTCTTCCTTGCAAAGCACAGTATGGAGAAAGCATCCAATTCTTTTCTAAGGTTAACAAGCCAGAAGGAAAGGCAGAACCAAAAAATAAAGAGGACAAAAAAGAAGGTGGGAGGAAGAAGCACCAAAGATTTGCCACAGGTTTCATTCCAGAAATTTTAGAGCCACCTCATTTCCTCATTTTTCAAATCTGATTCACAACTGAGTGTGTCAGGTTGACAATTTGGCAACTCTCATCCCAAACCCAGTGGCTCCATGAGCTGTTCCTGGGGTGAGTGATGTTAGCAGGCACATGCAGACCTGGACTTCTACTTCCCATCAATGCGATGTGGACAACGATATCCCCAGGTGCTGCGACTAGGGAAAGGGGCTCCTCTCTGTACAGTGACCTAGATGTGACCTAGAAGAGTGCTGGAAAAGAAACAATTTTGGCTTTCAGCCCTTTGTCACACAGATGAGTTGGGCTTCAAAATCCCTTGATCCCAGTCACATGTGGCCGCGTGCAGGGATTCATGTCACCGTGTGCCATGCGGTCCCGACTCAGACCGACACCTTCCCTCTTTCCAGCTGCACATTCCACGTTTCACAGTGTCAGGCAAGGCTGTCACAAGAAAGGACTATCCCCGTTTCGATGACCAGCAGAGCTGTTTTACAGCTCACAACCCACACAGAACCCAATTACTTAAAAGAAGCTGTGACCTGGACACTGAAAATATGGTTCTTTCTGAAAAGAAAACAAACCCAACATTTTAAACCTGTAAGTTCCTCCAGAGCAAAGGAGTGCTGGGCTTGGGTGGCTCATCCCCATTATGCACAGGGCTGCAAGTGACAGTGAACAGATGTGATGTAGCTGGAGGACTAAAAAGAAAACCCAGAAACAAACAGTCCTCTTCACATATAACATATGTATCTATAGATACACACACACGTTTTGCAGGACATCCGAGTTGGTAACGTGTTAGTGCATCAGTGCTCGCAGACATCCCTGGAAGGTACATACAGGTCCCTTCTCTTTCTTTCCAAACCTGTTTACTTTTCCTAATGAAAAGCCGCAGCCTTTCGAAGCCGCCTGGCACCACATCTGCTCAGCGAGTGCAGGAGTGGCCTCCAGAATCGAGTCCCTTTCTCCAGCATCTCTCGTGCTAAGATCTGTGAAAAAACAACGTGGGGGGAAAAAAGAAAAAAAAAAAAGGAAAAAGAAGAAAAAGGAAAAAAAAAAAAAACCAACCAAAAACTTTTGTCTGTGGATTCAAAAGAGCCCTCTTCGTGCCAGATTCATCCACATTAAATTGGTCGTGACCTTCCAGGTGTCTTTAAGGTTGAAGTGTTTGCTGGACCATTTAAAGCTCCTCTCCCGGGCTCCTGCGACCCTCCTGACATGGAGAGCCGGGCTTTTAAGAGTGTAGCCACCTTGTCAATGCTCAGAGGTCACTAATAGCCTGCCTTGGGCCTTCCAGCGGGTCGCGTTCGGCTTGCTAGCCCAGCACAAAGGAAAAGGAGAGGAAAGATGGGGAGGGGGGATAATTATCATTCTTCCTCTCCACCCCCCCCCCTCTCCAGGCTGAGAGTTATGCTCCATGTCACTGTGTTAATGCGCTTGCATCCAGGGAGACACATAATGCTCCTCTCAGCCCTGTTTATTAGTGAGATCCATTTGCGAAAGGCCCTTCTTTTGTACCACAATATGAATGTGCTTTGATGGCAAATAATTACGCTAGTCCTTTTGACATGAGGATCCACAGGCTGCCCTAGTTAAGCCAGTAATTAGCCTGTCCTCCTTTTTTTTTTTTTTTTATTATTATTGAGAAACTACAAATTATCCTCATATGAGCACTGGCCACTGCTTTTTCTCTTTTCTATTCTGCCTCTCCCTCTCTCCCTCTCCCTTGTATCTCTCGGCACTTTGGATAAGGGGAATGCAGCTGCACTAGAGCAAGATAAAGCTCCGCCATCAAGATGATGAACAATTTGGATGAAGAGGCTTCGAGATGAACACAAAAGCTGAAGAAGTGCGGCTGATGCAGCCCCGGACAGCTGAAGAATGCTGCAGTCTGCAGATGAATAGCCCTCATTTGTGAATATACAGATTTTCCATGATGAATAAAAACTGAGTGTAGGTCACAATAAATAAACTTTTTTCCCCCCCCCCCTNNNNACTTTTTCCCCCCCCCCCCTTCTTCTCAAATAATAATTCAGGTTCCCGGCACCAAACAGCTGTAAATTGAAGGTTGTGCTTAGTTTTCTCAACTCTCAAAGGGGATAATTAAGCTAAGCTCATATTGTTTGATATATTAGCGTAATGATGAGCTACTATATTCTGGCTTGTTTCGAGTTATTTTAGGGATTTTTTTTTTCCATTATCTTTTTTCTTAAATTACATTTCAAATACATTTTAAATGTAGAAACAGCATTTCCGAAACACAGTTGCCCTGTGTTTGGGTCTATCTGAAATGTATTCATATAACATTTAATTAAAGATGCTACATCCCCTTTTTTTTTGGAAAAAAGCGTGGAGGTAAAAAAATATCGACATTATTTGACTAGTCCTGACATAATCTCTCTCAACTGCCAAACCCTTATCCTTATTGGCACAAGACAGTTAGATGGGGTTGTACTCTTTATCAATACAGACAGTCATTAACCTGCTGGAACTTCAGGACTGGCATTTCTTGACAACCATAAAACCACCTCAGCCCCCACAATTTTTTTCATCATTCCATTTGAAGATCAGAGGGCAAATACAAATTCTGATTTTACCTGTAAACTGGGATTTACACTCACAGACTGACAGATGTCATGTTTTTAGGACAGCTGACCAGATTCGGAGGTCTCCAAGAACTTTAAAATACCTGCAAGTTGAAGAGCTGCCTTGGGAAAGAGACTGAAAGCAAAGGAAGCCCATGAACCTGAGTGCAGGTGGAGAGCAATGGTTCAAAACATGCTCACAAAAGTAGGATACACACTACTAGTAGTAGTAATCAGTAGGACTACTCATTAAAAGCATTTGTTACCCTGTTTTCTAAGCTAGAACCACACATGAAGCCTTTTCCCCATACTCACAACCCACAAGAATTGAATAACCTCCCCTGTAAAGATCCTAAATTTCAGTTCTGTGCTACAGATTATATTCGAGAAGGAAATCAGGGAGTAGCAAGGTGATTTGACTTTGAGCTTCAGTACTGAGTAGAAAGTTCTGCTAACCTAAGTCAAACAGACTCTTCCTTTTACCCACATTTTGAGAATTAAATCACACAGCACACTCTGTTAATATTCTAAGGCTATGGCAAAGCTTCATCACACAGTGAGAAGAGACAGTTCAAATACGTCAGAAAAAAAAAGTTAGGTTATCCTACATGTTGGCCTGCTTCTGGAACCAGTGTCAAGACACATGTGTTTTATGGCTCAACAATGTGTGTGAATTGTCCCTTTTGGCTCTGGTTTGGGATCAAAGGGAGAACAGCCCCTGTGATATTTACGGCATGCCTAGAAAGAAACTCCAGAATTCTTCCACCAAAGCCTGTTCCCATGAGGTTTTTGAGTTGCTCAGCACAGCCAAGACCCTGTGGGGTGGGTGAGCATTGGGATGCTGCAGGGCTGGGTGCCACTGCCAAACTTTTCCAGCTTTCCCAGCCTCGGTGGTGATGCATCATCCCAATTTCCCAATGAGGATTGTAAATCCCACTGTCACTTGCTTGACTCGTTGTCAAACTGCAAGGAGGCAGCCCAAACTTTGAGGATTTCAGTGGGTTCAGGATCACATTCCCCATCCTCATGTCAAGCCCAGCCTGGTCTGCTCTAAAGCTCTGCCCATAATCCACTGCCCTTGTGCTCATCCCATCAAACAGTAATGGGGTGTCACCACGGATGAGGTGGGACCCAACTTTGTCCTCCTGGGCACAACCACCTCCACAATACACTATTCACAAGTGCATTAGGAAGACCAATTAATCAGAAATTGCAAGAGGGGGAGAAAACAAAAAGAAGGGAAAAAAAAAAAAAAAGAAAACCGGTGGTTTCCCCCCACACACCTGGGAGAAAATTCCCACTGGCCGTTCACTCCAAGAAAACTGCAACAATCCTGATCCAAAGGCCATAGAGACTGTGAGTCTTTCCAGTGGCTTCAAGGGAGTTTCAACCAGGTCCATCACTAAACCCAGTGACAAATAAAACTGAGGGCTCTGCAGTGCTGTGTATATCAGAGGAAAGCAGGGAACCACACACCATCCCTAAGGATCTCAGCTCCCAGGGCCCGGCAGGTTTCCTCACAGTGGCACTGGTGGTGGTCAAGCAGCCTTGGATTACCATCTAGAGCCCATCCAGTACTTAAACTGATGATGGATTTCCACTCATGCTTGCAGTAATGGCTGAACATTTATTAACTCTTTTCTCACTCATTATCTCCCTCCTTAAAAGGATGCTCACAGCAAAACCGGGATCAATAGTCAGGGAAACAGATTTTTCATTTGACAGCTGTGTAAAAAACACACCTTTAATTTGTGTATAGCCCCATATAGACTCTGCTTAGCAATTAAAGATTTTATTTATTTTTTAACAACAACAAAGTTATTATTCATATTGTTGTTAGGACCCCAACATCCTCATCGGCGGATTATTACTGTGTGTAATCAGAGAGAGGGAGAAGGCAGCTCCCGCTCTAAAGAGCTTGAGATTTTAATGTGTAAGAGACAAAGAAGTGCAGATAAACCATCCAGGAGGCAGGAGGGGTTGAGGACAATGTAAAGGTGAAAAGGAAAAAAAAAACCCAAACCCTGTTGTGCAGTAATAAGTTCAGCCTCGGTTTATGCTACTATAGGATTTCAATATTTTTCAGATTATGCAATCTGATTTAATAATCAGTCGTTCAATACAACTCTTGTTCTTCCTTGTCTCGGCCCGAAGAGTTGATGGAGGCAAAAGGCACTTGTGCTCTCACATTCAAAAGTTAAGGCTGACCCAAGGGATCATCAATCAGTAACTCACTTTAAAGTTCTCTTTAAAATGTTTTACTAGCTCACTTTACTTGGCATTTTTATCACTATTTATATCTCTAAAGCAGTGATATAATTAGTAAAGCCATTAATGTTTCTTATGTTTAGTCTTACAAAAGCTACAAATATCTATAAATCTGGCTTACAGCAAAATAAATAATGACAATAATTCTGTCAAGCATCAACATAATTTGCTGGACAGAATTGTGTAAACCAAGCAAATATCTGAACCATTAATGAGCTTAATCTGTGCCATTTAACCACCCTTCAGTAAATTGCTCTGCAGGCCAGAGTGTCCAGGTTAGTTACTATGCAGAATTCCCTCCTTTCCAACCTATTTGCTTCCCCACAAAAGTGACTGGCCTGCCTTTACCCAGTTCTGCCTTACACTCTCCTACAACCTGAGTCAAAATCTCTCATCAGATATGTGGGAAAGGAGGGGGTTTTTTTCCCCCCCCATTCTTATGGAACTTCGAGTTTTCAGAGATGCTGATGTTCTGCATGGATCCACGTTCCTTAGGAGAAAAACCAAAATGGAACGACACAAAAACCCCACCATCAGAAAAAACTCCCCTTTCCTTTTTTTCCCCTGACAATAGCCACTTTTTAGTGGTGAGGATGTTCACTCAGGACAAGATAAAGTCAGTTTTAAGCCTCTGCTCCGCATGGTTCAAACCAGTGACAGGAATCTGGGTCCCAGCATCTTCGCCTTAGGGTTAGGCTCTCTCATTCAAGCCAAAATTTATGCCTCAGGCAGGAGAAACTTTTCATCTCTAAAACATCAAACCAGGATGTTGCAGAGTCCTGCTTTTTGTCATATTTCCTGTTCCTGACACAGGGATTTTTGTGGAAACTCCTGGACAGCTCAAGCCCTCAAGACTTTGAACCATGGCATGGGCCACCCTTTATTCTGCTAACACTTGATTTTCTTTAAAATTTAGTCGTTTTCACATATGCACAAAAAAGAAAAACCCACAGAAAGCACAGACCGAGCCATGGCAAAACAAAACAAGCTCCTGTTTTCTGCTGCTTCTCATCCAACGGAAACATTTTCCCCCTTTTCCACGAGGTACAGACACGACCCAAACTTTTGGAACCCAAGTTGGGCTAATTCAGCAGCCCAGGGAAAGCCATCAACACTGATCTAAATACAAAACCACCACCCATGGCGTTAGCATTATCAATAGGAAAATAAATATCTGCTCTCATGAGCCCCAAGTAAAAGCCCTTTTAAGTAAAAGTATTAGAAGAATATATCAGCTATAAGATATCACACAGGCGACTACTACCACAGGATGGGCATTTTTAACTTTCACTCTGAAATGACTGGATGATAAGAGAGTACAATATATATTTTAAATTCAGGGTGGGAAGATCTTTTTAATATAAGTGTTTTATGATGTAGTCATACATCATTTCTAACTAAAATGCTAAACAAAACACAATCCCTTTCTGAAACACAGATAATGATGGATTTTTGTTATTCTGTTTTATTCCGTAAGATAATTTTTCAACCCAAACTTTTATTTTATTGATGGTATAAGAAGGTCCCAGTACGTCTTCTTTCATATCTGAGACAGTTGCATGAAAACTGTGAGCTAAAACTCAAATGTCATTACACAGAAAGAATTCTTGGATATGTGATCGTTTATTGGGATAGTCCCACATGACAGGATTAAAGGAGATTAAAAGGACCAGGTATGTTTTGTTGATTGCTCTGGCACTTGAAAACCCCTCTGATCTCAGAGCAGGAGTTTCGTGGGTATTATTATAATAATAATGGGGATCTTGGAAGACAGGAGGTGGATAAGCAGAAGGAAACTAAATCCAATAATGTTTGTACTGTCACAAAGCCAGGATGGTTTGGGATATGATTTAATCCTATGGAGCAGACCTACCCAACACTCCTAAGCAAGAGACAGACAAATAAATACACACAGGAAAATAGAGGCATATCTGCAAAGTGAAATCCCTCACCCTTCCCCAGGTAAAATATTTTTTTCCCCTCAACTCCAAAACTCACCAATAATTTGGCTGTGTGTGCACCGAGGAAGAATCCCAACAAATCTCTGCCTCCTCCGCTTTATAGTCTCGGCAAAACATGACATCCAAGGAATTGCCTGTGCTTTCTGTCTCTTTCCTTGTTTGTTTTCTTGTGTACTACCACAACAGAGTGTGTCAGTACCTATAAGGAACCAAAATATTTTAAGCGCTGACTATTGCAAAAATATGAAACACCTTTTTTAGTACTTTGTTCAAACAGAGGGATAAAGGAAGGGGGAAGGAAAGTGGTATTCCTACCACTCCACTGTGGAGGATGGATGGCTGCTCGCTGCCTCATTGCCTTTGCAAATACCTTACAGTGTCTACCACAAGATAATTTCTCCCATAGTCTCTTGTCCCAGAGACTCCAAAGGTTGGCTTCATGTGCTATCCTGACAACCACATCCATTTTCTTGGATCGGTTTAACAGTTTAAAGCCTCCACTCCTTATTGTCACCAGCGAACTCTGGGCTCGTGTGGGCTAAGCCAACCTCAGAGGCTACAGACCATCACA
Source organism: Oxyruncus cristatus (assembly GCA_013399855.1). Taxonomy (NCBI): domain Eukaryota; kingdom Metazoa; phylum Chordata; class Aves; order Passeriformes; family Cotingidae; genus Oxyruncus; species Oxyruncus cristatus. Next base: position 310,069 of record VXAY01005285.1, on the reverse strand, counting down.
TCATCTGTGTGCTCTGCTCTACACCCCTCTGACCTCACACTCCCACATGCTCTACCGCTTGTTTGTTGAAGAAGAGAGGTTTTCTTACAGGCACAGGTTCTGCCTAGCATTTGGTATATAACTTAAAAAAAAAAGAAACATTTTTTAAAGACTGTGGTATTTAAAAAAAGAGCTTTCCTGAAGGAGTTGATGTTAGAATAGTGGTGTGAAGTTGTACAAGTTGTGTCACTTCTGTGTGTTTCAAGAAAATCTGAATTAAAACCTCAATTTGTAACACATGCTGTAATCCATTCTTCTCATGAAGTCAACAGAGCAACACTGAGTTAGATGAGCTGGCCCGTGGCAGACACATCTGCAGCAGAGACCCAGGGCCTGCTTTTACAGCAGTTCAATAATAAATTAAAAAAAAAACCCAGGCCTGTAGTTCTTGTTTTGAGTTCTTACACTAACTACTTTGCCTATATACCTCCTGATGATTTTGGCTGTGGTGCCTAATCAGAACAATAGCTCAGAAGAAGCCAGCAGTCCTGGTTACAATTAGTTGGGACTATTTTAACTACCTGTTGGGTTGTTACAGATTTAAGAAGGACTGGCTTGTGAGAAGAGGGTTCTGGCAAAAAACATGTCTGCTGAGTTGGGAGGCTTTGGAATTATTTTTTTTTTTTAAATTTTCCCTTTTAAGTTCAGCATCATGATATGTAAAGGCTGCTTTAAAAACTGAGGATACACTCCTTCCCTATTTTTCATGCCCTCTTCTGACTCTCAGCTCTCCAAGGCAGTCCATATTCCTTATTTACACACAGTGGTCAACACAACAACCTCCTGTCCCTGGCTGGCCTCAGAGCTCCGTCAGAACAGAAATAAAAACCAATCTGAAGAGCAAGTGAATCGCAGAATCAGTGTGATCTTCCCCCAAATCCAGCATGAAAAACCTCACAAAATCCAGAAGGGAAAGTCTGAATGCACTAACCAAAAAAAAAAAAAAAAAAAAAAACCAAAGAAAAAAAATTTAAAGAGATCTGTGAAAGAAGTTCCACTTAAAATAAAAGGCAGCAGAGACCAAACTCTGAGAGTCCAGGTTTTGAATGAGCTTTCATTATTCATTGACCCAGGTTTCTTCTTTATGTTATGCAGAAAGCAAAAGATTAAACTGATGCCAAAGGGAGTGGGGATGGGAGGGTGGGTGCAGTGGCCAGGCTGGCCCCACAGAGCTGGGGAGGGGTTGCTTTGACTGCGCTCGGGAAGAGGCTGCAGCGCACTCAGAACTTCGCAGCACAAGGGTGCAGCGACTCAGCTAATTGGGGAAGATAAAAGGCAGGTTTTTATGAGACAGACACCATCATTATCGGAAATGAAGGATAAAATAAGATGTAGCTGCTCAAGTTTTTATCGCTGGGAAGCCTCAGAAGGAAAGAAGAATTATCAAAGTTTTTGATAGTTCCATTTAACCACAAGAAAACTATGTTAATGTAACCTTAAAGGTTTGACTGAAACCTATGAAATCAAGGCAACTAACAGTTCAGGCCTCAGCTTCTTCCCTAACCCACCTGTAGTGCCCGGACAGCGTGAGGCACGAGCGCTGCCTGCTTGGGGACAGTGTCACCTACGTGGGCAGATCATACTGCTCACTCTTTTAACCCCAAAAGCAACACCCAGCACAGCCCCACACCTCTAAGAAAAACACAGCCCTTAGAGCTGCACATGAAGCGGTCTTATGTTGTCTATGCTTTTCCTTTGTTTCATGTAATGAAAACACAAAGGCAATAAGCAGTTTCATCATAAACCAATCCAACGCAAAAATTCCTTCTCCAAAGCATGGCCGGGTAGCGAGAAGCAGGCACTTTAATGGCCAAGTTTAAAAAGCCCTGAAAGTCTGGGTTCCTAATGAAAATACTGACAGACCCTTAACCACACAGCAGCGTGAGCAGGCGCCACCATAATAACCATTTAAGCCCTCTTTTCTGAGAAAGGCTTGGCCCAGCAGAGCAGGAGGAGTAAACAGGGCTGGTAACTTAATGACCTTTGAGCATTAGCAGATGGCCTTTTTACGAGCACAGATTAGCAGAACATGGGAGTTTTTAATGGCCACTAACAGGTGCCAAGGCTGCTTTTCCCCCCTCTCTACCTACCTACAGCCACTAAAGCACCAATCCGGTCCCACCCCATCCTTTATTTCTCTTTACACCCCAGCATCTTGGGTGGCACAGCAACATATGTCCTGCACCGTCCTGACAAAGCTGTAGGTTACAAAACCAAACAAGAGCACCTCACCTTTGGGTAACTGTGTTGCTAGATGAGCTGTCCCCACAATATCTCACCTGAGGTGTGGTCGATTCAAGGAGGATCATCAAAGTGGTTGCCCCCTTCTTTCTGGTTCGAGGGATCCAGTAGGAAATCCCAGCAGCAGGTTCCAAAGCTGTTCAAAAGCAGGAAGGAGTCAAACAAAGCCAAGGCAGGGGATTCCCCTCTCTTATTTTTAACACCATGGTGTTCACCTGTGACAACCTTCCTGATCCTTTCCCAGCCCACTGCTACCACCAGGTCCCTGTTTCCCTGGCTCTGCCCCTCTGAAGACACCCCGGTGTCTTTATCAGCTGGACCCACAGCAAGCATTCAGTTCATGACTGAGCAAACACTCCCTCAGCCGGACTTACCCTGGCGCAGGAGCGACTCAGAACAGCACCCAGACACACGCAAGCACCCTAATGGCTCCCCTGCCTTTATCTCTGTGGGTGGGCAGAGAAAAGCCCTCACAATTAACCTCAGGTGCTGCCTGATTAGGCACAGCTCAGGGGTTACGACCCTCTCCGAATCCTCCGGTGTCCCAGCGAGGGCCTGAGGCGACCACGCCCTCGCCTCAGGTGTGGGGGGTCACACACAAGTGCGTGTCAGCAGGTACTGAGTGCGGAATTGGGGAAATCCAGAGAAAAACCAGCAAGAGCACGGCTGAGGAGCAGATTGTGGTACCCTTCAGCCTTTGGGCTTCCCAATCTTGGCCTCTCTTCTCTCAGTCTCCCACGACGGGCCTCCAAATCTCTCTTAGCCTCCACTCTCTTGGCCTCCCGCTCTCAGCCTCCACTCTCTTGAGAGGTGCCATATGTCAGTATCTTATTTTTCCGTAGAAAAAAGATAACACGGTACAAACTCCAGATTTTGTAACGTGTGGTGGCAGTGCCAATCTTACAACTGTCAGGTTGGAGTCTCTTATTAGAAGGCACATATTATGGCTGGGATTTGAGGCAAAACACCAGGGAAAGAGATTGGAAAACTCAGGGAAAAAAAAAAAAATCCTTGATAAAACAATTAAAATTTGCCATGCAGAGGAATTAATCGTGTCCAGAACAGAGTTCCTGGAAAGCAGCACTGTGAGACGCTTCATGCAAAGTACTGCAAGAAAACGGATCCCAGCCACAACAGCATGAGGCAGGGAATGTTGGAGTCTACAGAAAATGGTGCATTAAATTGTCCACTGTGTGAAATGACACAGAAGAAAGGACAGGGAGCACAGGGAAAGCAGAAGGGTAGCAGCAGCAGTGCCAGCTCTGGGCTCTCCTGGCACCAACTGCTGCTGGCAAACTGAGCCCAGAGAGGAAAAAAAGGGGTTCACGGCTATGAATCCAGCCATGGTGCACAAATCAGTGTGGGGTCAACTCCACACTTTTTTTTAATAGAAAAAAACCCAGGTACAATAAGGAAGTGAAAAGGTTAAGGGTGGAAGCTCCCAGCAGAGCAGGGCTGAAGGAGCCAATGCAGCCCCTCATCCTTTCGTACAGTTGATTACATAGAGGTATAATAAGAGTACATTTCCCATCACCCAACAGAGAGATGCATTTGGAAGCTGGGCTAATGTCCAGTGTGTTGGATGTGTCCATAGGGCTCCTTTCCTTCACACTCACGATTCCCATTGGGGATTGTCACCTGTAGCGATGTCTGGATTGTGCAACATTTCACAGGAAAATGCAATTTCTTGACAATGTGGAGGCCCAGGGTCTGCACAGGTGCTGGCTGAACCTGAAAAAAAGAAGGATAAAAAAATATAATCAGAGCTTCAAGAAAGTTTGAGAAGAGTGTATTGCTGTGTAAAAGTGAAACAAAACATGAATCTGAGGTAAGAGAAAGATGTGCTATAAGGCCTGATGGGTCCAGTGACACAGAGCTTCAGGAGAAACAGGACTAACTTACACAGATGCCAGACCTGGCTGGAAGCACTGATGTTTACAGATCACCCCAAAGAGAGGATTAAGTCACGGTCTTGAAACCATATTGTCAAAAAAGAGACCTGGGCTTTATGTGACAGATGTGGGGACCCACACCCTGCAACCAAGCAGACCAGCTCAGTCAGGATACCCAGGAACAGGCTTGGGGTAGCACCCTGCTGAGCCCTGAACTCGCACAGCCCTGCAGAGGCAGCACCTTGGAAATGCATTACAGGCGAAGACCAAGCGTTTCATCAGCTTCCAGCAGGAAAAGGGAGAAAGTCCTCTGAAGTGGGTGTTCTTCCTAGGAACACCAGGCCAGCGGAGGAGGGCGGTTATGCAGCTGAGCTTGCGGACAAGACACAACCAGAACTCATTAACTCACCTCTGAGAGGTGCTGGTGGTGCCTTCAGGGAGACCACACAGCAGCACAGAAAACCCCGGAGACTAATTGAACACGGTTAATCATTAAGTGGTTTGAGATATATTTGAATTTCTTTACTGTGCTCATGTTGTTTGTTGTCGTTATTTTTGGCTGGGGAAATGGTAACTTGCAGGAACTTTGAAAAGAGACATTTGGAATGGACTTGTGTCACTCAGGGTTGGGAATGACACATGGCTGTGCCATCTCAGTCCCCTCCCAAGCCCTTCTAATGACTGCCACCATCAGATGGCAACCTGCTCTGGTACCTGCTCCTGAAAACGGACATCACAAAACAAGTGAGACCTGTGCCTCAACCTATGGGAGGCAGATTTCTGCTGCAATCCACAACATTTGAAAAACAATTTGTTTCGTTAATGAAAACCGGCAGCAGGGCCACAACCCTCCCAAATACCAGAATGTAACTACGGAGTTGGAGGTCTAGGTTTTACCTGACCTAAGACCTTATGAGCTGGGAATCTGCTCAGAAACTTCACCTCTGTAAATGTGGATCGGCTGATGTGGAAACATAAAGACCTGATTAATGCAGTGGATTTTTGCACATGAGCTGAAGAGCAAGGCCAATTTAGCGCAATGGTATAACCAGTGTAACCACATCAAAGGCAGTAGAGAGACACTCATTTCCAGTGGAGGGTGCATTCATGTGACTGGTGTTTGCTGGAGATCCTGAGATTATGTGAACACTGAAATTTAAAGCAAAAGAGGGTGAAAATTAGGAGGACTGAGGCAAATAGAAAGGTTTGCAGGAGTCTCTGCAAAGCCAACACACAGAGGAGTTTTGTTCCAAACTACCTGGAATCTTTAAACCATTTCCCCCATGTTTCAGCTCTCCTGGTTCAAGCTCTGAACACTGAGACCCAAGGATCTGCTCTGCAGAGAGTTAATTCCTGACAGCCAAATTCATTTCTAGTGCAAGTCTCCAGACATTAAGGGTGTTATCCCCAGGGACAAATTTGGCCACTGGCATCCGTATTCAGCCCTGGATGAGCAGGAATGGCTTCCTTGACTTGCAGAGCTGATTTGTGCCAGCTCTGAATTTGGCCCTGTGTCTTTCTCTTTGTTCCATGTATAGTTAAATAGACAAGATGAAAAAACCATGACTAATTAGACTGTTAAATTAAACTGCTTTAAATTTATTTTATGTGATGCATAAAGTTCATAAAAAGAGGTATCCAGAGTAGTATCAGTGACCTTTCTCCAGGAGCTGCAGTCCACCCGGATGCTTTTTTGAACCAATTGGCTGAAAACTCCTGGATTTCTTAACACCTTTTATTCCCTCTCTGCCACTTTCAAACCTGAAGGATTTATTTTTATCAGTCCCTCACCCACATAATGACTTTAAAATTCCTTAGGTTCATACCTTAAAATATAGCTGGGAATTAGAAGTAATGCCAATTAACAAGTCAAGGCTCAAAGGCACTGATGGAGTTAGCTTGCACTTCTCCCTGGAAAACTGTCATAAGTATATATAAGAATCTGCACACCTCAGGATTTCTGTTCGGAGCACTCTGTTTGAAAGCACCTTTTCCATGATACCTGCAGCCTCACCACCACCCTGGTGCCTATGGATTAGACAACCCTGAGCCAACAGGGTAGCAGCAAACATGTGCTTCCCCACAAGTGCCTCCCCAGGCAGTCGTCTCCCTCCAGGCTCTGGACTGGCAGCAGGTCCCAGCACCTCTGTTTGGACAGGCTTGGCTGGCACGGCTGCGTTTGGACCCGCAGGTCTGTCCTCACCACACCAAAAAGGCAGTTTACATGCTCCAGGTGTCGGTTGATTCCTGGATCTGAAAACCTGGAATTTCGAGACGGACAAAACCCCCTCATTTGATATGCAGACGTTCCTCCCACTCCCATTTACCAGGCACACAGATAAAAGGCGATTTGGTTAGACCTCGTGAGCCTGTGCTCCAGGATCTGGCACATGAAGGAGGCCAGAGTTTAGTTCCCAGGTCTGTCGGTGGCTTCAGGCAAGTTATTTCACTTCCCCCGATTCAGTTTCCTCCTCAAGTAGTGCTTGCAATACCAAATAGTGTGTTTTCCCTACGGCCACTGAGCACTCTTCGTTTTTCTGGGAAAGCTGCTTTCACCCTTCAGGATCCCTGGCGGGATGGGGGTGGCTGCAGAGACACAGGTGGCATCCAGGTACCTGGGGAGAGGGGCTCACTTGGGAAATTTGGGAATGGACAAGTTTTTTCTTTTGCTACCAAGACCTCCTTGCCTCCTCTTGCTGCCACCAGTTTCACTGTTAAAATGACCACCCCTGTTTCACACTCTGTTAGGAGTGACACTGGTCATTCACCTCCCAATTCCTTGGGATCGTTCACCTCCCAGTTCCAGGTTCAGGCTTGCTTTCAGTATGTTGTCACCATCTGCTGAGCCCAGTGGCAAACCCAGTCCGAGTGAAATTCTGCCTGCACGCACCTCCTGCAAGAGCTGCTGGTAGAGAAGTTTAGCCCCTTCTGAAAGAAAAGACCCACGAAACCTCCCCGTACCCTCCCAGATCACAAGCTGGGCAGGACAGGAGCGCGTCCTTGTGGCACTGGGACGAGGCACGTGGTCTTTCCGTGCCTGAAGAAGACAACTGGGGAGGGCAGATGGCTTTTCAGAAGCCTAAAATTGCGGCTGCGGCATTCCCTGCTCCCGCTGATGCTGCGCTTCCCTGCTTTGTGCTCCTTTATTTGGGAAGGATGCGTTCCCAGCAAAGGTGTGAATATCGCTCCCTTCGCAGCTAATCCTGACACGCCAGCGGCCCAAAGCACAGTGTATTGCTAAGCAACACTTGGCAAAATCCATGCCAGGTTGTGTCGGTCCCTTTTGATGTTTCACAGAAGCATTGTCATTTCCATCTCTGGCATTGTTTCCAGCATTTTGGGTGTCAGTGTTCCTGAAAACCATCACAGAAAGGATGTTTATTGAACTGTCAGAGGGTGAATGATTGACACTAGGCACAAGTACTTTTCATGTTCAGGTTTTGGCATGCCACAATTGGATTATTTCCTGATAAATGCCATCCAATTCTACCAGATGGACCACTGAGAGATATGCCAACCTGTGTGAGAAATGGAGTAGATGCTCAGTGCCACTTATTGGTAGATGTGTGCTTCTCCAGTCTATCCTTTTGTGTAGCTGCAGGGTATTTCACTGAAGCAGTGACTTTTGTGACGCTCATAATTAGAAGAGCAAGGCAATTTTCATTGTCGAGAAGGGTGGATTTCAATGCCCAAATCTGATTTCATTCACCTCAGAGTGGAAGTGCAATACCTGTTCTTCTCCTCTCAGATTTAATGTGTTCTCTGTGATCTGAGCATTAAAGAGCCATGAATTTTGAAAGTCAGGTATTTCTCATATATAAATAATTTCAATAAACCCATCCTCTGCCTTGCTGTTCATCTTTCCTAATGGCTCATTTACAGATCCAAATGCAATATGAGGATTGTGAGGCAGGTAAAACATCTAAGAGCGAATGCATTAAATGTACAATCCAAAGTTGATTAAACAGCTGGATTAATTTCATTTACGCTCAGCTGCAGAATTATCTGTGGTCTTGGAATGACAGAGGGACAAGTGGCAGCACAAGGGGCCAGGGTGACCCAGGGATGGATGTCCGCAGCGGTTGTGGCTGTCAAACTGCCCCTGGAGCTATTGAGGGTATGTAGGGAAGAGGGATTACATAGGAAGAGCTTTATCATGGACACATGTGCCTACGCTGAGCAGAGGGGAGAAAGCAAGGAACCATCTCCCACACCCTCACACAGGCACTGGGTGAGGAACTGCCACAGGACGCAGGAGCTTTGCTTGTTGGGTTTCAAGGGAGACAGAGTTGCCTTTTTCTATTCGTTAGGGGTGATGCAGGAGGAAATCCCTAATTCTGCAGGATGGAAAGTTGCAGGTCCATGAAAACACAATTTTTCTCTCTGAACTGGCCCACTAGCGAGACAAAAGAAACATGAAGTTATCTATTCCTGTAGTCCTCGGCACTTTAATATATACATAAAAAGCAGGGCCTTTGTACTACACCTAATGAGCAGAAGTGAATAATGTGGTATAATTAGCTTCCCTTTCTCAGCCTGCTCTCACCGATATCTCAACACACTTCTGACAACAGCATGGTACAAGTGGTGACTGGTGCCTACATCTCAGATTTACCATCACTTCATTGTTCTGCGCTCACACATTTTTCATCTCTGCCATTATGAGGGCCTCTCTCCGCTGCACTTATTTCTGCATTTTAGCCGTTGGCTTAGTCACTGCCAGCTAAAATGAAACACAGCTCCACCAGAGGCTTCAGGGAGGAGCGGCTGTTATTGCACTGTCCCCTCTCCAGGGACCCGCGGTCAAACCCTTGGGTGCACACGTGCACACAACACCCCTGAGAAACGTGTCTGACTGACAGCTCAGCCCTGCCATCACCTAAAAATAACAAGTGCAAAAACGTACAGCCCCCCTTTT
>VXAY01005285.1:144465-300939 GCA_013399855.1 Oxyruncus cristatus | reverse complement strand
TTTTTTTTTTTTTTTTGGCTGGCCTTCCTTAACTAAGGCCTTGATTTTGCAATGGTTTGTGCATCAGCCGATTTCCGTATCTCACCGGAGCTCGGGGATGGCAGAGCTGGTAATTTCCAAAGTCCACAAAGCTCTGAGAAAAAGAAATGCATACAAAATAATGCAGCTTCATGCAGCCTCCAACTTTGCCATAGGAAAGTGCAGAATAATAGCCTTTTTTGTTTCGCTGTCCTTACAAAAGGGAGTTGAGAGGCAAACTGATGATGCAGGACTTGCAAAAAACCGGACAGATCCAAAAATCCTGCTCCCAAAACAGCTCCCTGTAAAATGATGTTACTGGAGTTAGTTCCAAGAAAGTAACTATGATTTTATTGCAGGTTTGTTAGTAAGCTTATAAATCAAATCAAAACCAAGCCTGTTTAAAAACCTGTTATGCAGACGTGCAGTAAAATGAAATGCATGCAGGTAATACCACTGGTCTTGAGAACTTTAGAATTTCTTTCAAGTAATAACTTTAATTCAGTTCTTTCTGGCATAAACTTTTTCATCCCATTATGTCAAAAACTGTATTATCCATCCATTTGTCTGTCAGAACGATTCCCCCTGGGCCCATATACCACTGGTTCTTCTATTCTAAACCTCCCCATTACATCCTGCTATCAAGAGTCACAATTTTCAGCGGAAGTCTCTTGTGACTTTTGACAATGTTTTACAGTGAACTAGACCAGGAAGCTCAGAGTTAAAGGAAATCTTCCATTGTGGCAATGAATATGTAATAGGCATTACACTGTGCAGTATACCAAAAATGTAAGGTTCATTAAGTCTTTCAAAGGCAAGAACTTCCATGTAGCTTTGAATGAACCTGTCTTCGCGATGGCATTAGCAAATGATATTTTGGGGGCAGGAGATATTAATACTACACATTAAGGAACAAATTTGTTTAAATGCTCTATAGCTATGCGTGGATGCAGATGATCCAGGAATAAATAAAAAGTGAATAGTCGTCCAACTTTATATGTAAATTGTCTTTGGCTTATATACATAAGAATGCTCTTTGCTACTAAATTCCTTCATATTAACAAGCAGGAGTGTAACTAATATATAAAATAAAGTCATTCTCTTTAATGAGAATGCTAAATATTTTAAAGAAATGCACAGCTATGAAATATTGTCAAGGGCATTTTTATACTTAAGTTTAAGAACACTTATGACTTAACTGTTGAATAATTTAACACATTCAGCCTTGAAGTACTATTTATGTATGTTTTTTAATGTTCATACTTATGTAGGCTTTTCTTTGCTCAGGATTTAGGACCTTTGATTTCTGTTTATAAAATTTACATCTTTAATCTCCCAGCTCTGCGCGTTTCCCCATTTGACTCCTGCAACAGTATAGGCAAAAAAAATGCTGAGAGGAAAAAGGAGCTAAAAGCTTCGTGCAGCTTGGAATAGGGACTGTGTGGATTTTAGCAAACATAAGGACAGATTCTAAGGAAATGAGCTCCAAGCAGAAAACCTCGATAAACATGAGCCACCTGTACAGCTCAAACGGAGGATTTGCAAATGAGTTTATGAGCTTCCTCTGAGAGGCACAGTAAAGCCCCAAGAAGCACCCGGCTTGCCATGGGAAACCTGATTTACACCACACACAGGTCCTTTTGGGGAGACCCGTGCCCAAACACACGTGTGCTGAGGGGCAAGGGGAAGGAATTCCCCACGAAGCACCTGTGTGGGTGGTGGGACACAGATGAGGGTGGGGGGAAATGCCACCCAGAGCTCCCGACCCCTTGAAGGTCCCCGGGGTCTGCCCGAGCACAGACCCACCACCACGTGAGCTGGGGCAGGGACAGTGATCCTGAGAGCACTTGGCTTTAAGGCTAACCTACCTCCACAACTGCTCACCACAGGCATAAGTTTTGCTGAGTGATGGAGCAGAAGCCAAGCTCTCCCTGCGTTCATGATATTGCACGAAATTTGCTCTGGAATAAATAAAAACATCGACCGAAACTGTTTACAGCGTATCTTGTCACCTTTCATTATGGTCTCTCGCAACGCGCTGAAGTTTCGTGACACAGCAGATGTAACTTGACATGTCATACACTGAGCAGCGACTTTCAGGAATTTCTAAGACATGTTTCTTTCAAAAAGCAGCGTCTCAAACAGACAGTCAGTCCACGAGCGCATTTAAAACCGAGGCTAGAAAAGCCGGGCTGAGATGCGAAGAGCTTTGCACGCAGAATATTTGGTTTGACTTTTCTTCTGTATTTTATGTGCTACAAGCCATAGGCAGGGAGATGGACAGATCATCTAGCACGATGGATGAGCTGCTGCCAAGCTGATGTTACTGTATAACTATGGGCCCCTCAGTACCCATTCTGCCTCTGATAGTCATCACTTGCCAGTGTCCAAATGGATTATATATATCTGGCATGTTTATGGTATAAAGGAAGATGAATCTGAATATCTGCGAACCTTGGGCTCACAGGATGATGCATTTGGAAGGGAAAGCAAGTTTTTCAAGGGCAGAGAAAAAGTTAGTAGGGCTTTATCAAAGGGAATTGACCTTACACCTCCTCGCATCAGGCTGCACTACCACACGTTAAGAGATCACTTACCCAGGGAGACAGAAGGAGAGCATTAGGATTAAGAGTAAGAACCGCCACATATTTTAGCACAGGGATGTCTCTCTAGCTGGAAATTGCACACAGCAGTCACTGACACACCAAGCTGAGTAATTTCTTTAGTGCTGATGTTTATTCAGATGAGCAGATCGGCAGAAGCAGTCACAGGGACTTGGCAGTGGGGGTTTCATGAAGTCAGATCATGGCTGAGCGGGAGGCGCTTGAGGGAGAAGAACTGGGGGTCCTGGCCTGCCCTGCACAAAACACCCCACTGAATCATGGCACCGAGCAAAAGCACCTGCTGGGACACATCAGCTTCCCTGGCGGGTGCTCTGGGAAGTGGCTGCTTTCTAGGTCATGGGCTCTATTTTCTCGGGAGAGGCAAAACGGTGAAGCATGGAAGCCTAGAAGAACTGCGAGATACAGAACCACGTAGGATTTAAGACAAGAAAACTACTCCCTTGCTGCACTGGACCAGATCCTCCGGCAGCGGCGATGGGCTCTCAGCACTGAGACCATTCGCACTGACTCAGCATCACTGAAATGTAAGTATTGCCCCCACTGGGGTCTTTAACTCTGCAGCGCTGTCAGCACGATCTTTGCATCCCAGGAAGGAGGTACCTCATTTGCTCAGAATCACCGCTTGGACTCACTCTGCCTTCGCTTTCCAACAGACCTGAACAAGGAGGCAATTTGGTTCCACAAAAGCAGCGTTAAATGAAAATATGTAAATAAAGAGAGAGCTGGAGAGTGAAAACACTCATCATCTACCCTAAACTAAGCGACTCGGCGCATGTCCTTGGGATATCGGCAACGGGATCCAGAAATCTCAACAGGAAGTCAAAGTTTACAACAGGAATTCAAGACAAAACGAATACTGCAGCTGTAATACACAAACTCAGCCTTGCCAGGCCTCACTCCTTTAAAAAACACTGAAACCTCTGGATCTCATAGCTTCAAGGACCTCTTTTCCAAGAGTGCCTCCTGTAAAGCTTTATTTCCTTTTGAAGTCTGCTTTCTACTTTACTCTATTTTTTTGTTAGGAATATATTTAGGTAGGAACTGGCCTTTACATCCACAGGCAGCCGCGGCTATCAGGCAATCTATCAGCAAACCGCTCATGAAGTTCACTAGACAAAGGGTTAGTGCAGCTAGTACCACAATAATGTAGAAACAGAAATATTACAAAGTAAAGGCTTATAAAATAATAAAAATTCTACTTAGTTCAGATACCTCCCAGTGCCTTTGGCAAAATACCTTAAGCATTCCACATAAGGCGGGCATTGTCTTTATAAGATGGCACCTCATAAAATGGTATTAAATATCACCAACGGGGCTTCATATTTCATCCAGCAGGGTTTAGGCCAGACATGTTCTATATCACACATTATTAGAATGACATCTGCTTTGCAAGTTGTGTACCCAGGAGCATACCTTGATAACTCATTTCAGCACTCATTCTCGAGGCTTCTGTGGCTTCGTAATACCTAATATGTTTAACTCATTTTGAACAGAAGTCTAAAGCCTGTCGTGGCCCTCTGGCCAAAACTGTAGCTGTCAGGCAACGGAGCCAGCTATCAAACATTACTCATTTATCATTAGTGGTGATGCAGCTGTACAGAGAAATGTACCCACTGAAGTGAAGGGCTGTCAATTGTTCCCTGTATAATACTCCTCTCCTCAACAGGGCATTTCTCCATGGATGTATAGCTAGTGCACTCCGCTACTTCCCCATAGCGCAGAATTTATAGTGGCAAGGAAATGGGGAACATATTTTCATTTAAATGGGTCTGCCACGAGATGAATAAAGCAATCATCAATGGAATCTATAAGCAGAGATAGGTGGTGTGATGTTTATAAACATCACACACAGGCGTGTATCCATATCAGGGTGTGTGTACATGTGCACATACACACATGCCGCGCTGATAAATAAACTCTCTAGATCTGTATTGGTATTTAAAAACTGGCACATGATCAGTACCAAAGGCTCTGCTTCCTCTTTGCTCACCATTTCCATAAGAAGACTGGAATGTGCAATTTAGGCTTCAAATTTCCATGTCTATTCTGCTTGCAAAACTCAAACACACGCTACCTTGAACTTCACTATCCTCAACTCCGCTCCCTAGGGAGGAAAACAGCCAGATTAAATCTATATGAGAGATCTCCTGACTGCAGACACTACTGCCTTTATTCACAAAGGCAAAGCACAGCAATGGCCTGGGAAAGCACCACAGTTAAGATACTATCTTCAGGCTCCTTTGAACCACTGCTGCATGCAAATATTTGTACACATGCATTATGAAGAGAGTGTGGCACAAGTCCCTGAATTTTGATTTGCCTCTGTACAAGCGAGATACAGAGGAGCGAGACAGACTCTGGTGGTGAAGAGCAGAGCTCTGGCTCCCACATCTGCTTTCCCACTGCCTCAGTGTGGCTTCTCCTCTGGAGCCCATGAAGGCCAAAGAGAATTTGCTCATTGCTTTCAAGGCATTCGCACAGCTACAAAAATATCAAAAGTGGGTATTTCAAATCAGGAATCCAAACCCACCTCCAGCAAACAACTGGAACAGAACTGCTGCTCACATATTAAATTCTGACCTTGGTCCACCTATGCCCAAGTTTTTGGAAAACAGAGATGGTCATTATGCTCTGTGCCTAGAAAATGGTTTCAGCTCTTCAAGTGAGGAGCAACCACAACCATCCTTTGTGTTGAGCATGAAGGTTGACGTGACCTGGAGCAGACGTGTTGCAAAACCTCAGTTTTATACCCAAATTGCCAACCATCCCAGATTCACCCCAAACGAGTTTCCTGAAAAATCACACGAGCTTTCCCCAAAGAACTTCAAGAAAGCTTCTTGCTGAACACGGTGCAACTAAGAGATTGACAAAACCACGGCCAGGGGGACTTTTGTTCCCACTTTAGGCCTTGTGCAAACTATCCATGAATTCTACCACAGTCGAAGCCATCTTGTTAACAGAACAGCAGCCAAACAACTTTTGATGTATTATTACATATTTCTGGAACAGTTCCACCGTGGGTGTAGAAACCCACTGACCAAAACACAGCTGCACTTCAGTTCCGACACAAGTTTAAGCATAGTTTCTAGCACCAACACGGTTCTCATCCGTAACAAGATGAGTAACAGGAAAAGGGAGGAAAAATGCAGCCCTGAAGGTTACAAACATGGGACTGCTTGTGGGGAGAAGCTCTCCACCAGAACGAGCCAGCATTAAACACAGGCAGACTCGGAGGTGCCTGGGGCAGCTGTCTCTTGAAGGGGTGCCACTGAGAAGGGGAGTGGCCCACTTCGTGTGTGCTGAGGATCTTTTTCCTCCTCTTTCCCACTTCTGAACACTATTTACATGCCATGGCGCAAAGACTGTGCACCATCCATCCCTTCTGCTCTGACCACCGAGCCAGAAGGCTTTGCATTACTTTAGAAACACAAGGACATTTTGTGCCTTGCTGAAAATGAACGCGGCAGAAAGGAAGATGATGAATGACAAAGTTTTCCTGGCAGATGCAGGCTATAAAAAAAGATCATGATGTGGTGAAACAAGTCTAACCAATGGGGTTTGCCAGAAACACGGTGAAACAGGCTTCCAGTGTAAAAATGACACCATCAAATTCATAAAAGGAAAAAAAAAAAAGCCAAACAGCCTGAAGCCTAACAAGCAAGCAGCGACTTGGGGCACAGTGGAATACTAAGGAAACTGGAAATAACTGCTTTTGCTTGTGATTTCCCTCCTCTACAGCCCATGGTCTCCCAGGGAAAGGACCTGGCGCCTCACTGGCAGGGTGCAGATCCGAAGAGCAGCCGGTGGTACCTGCTGCTGGCAAGCTGGGCTGGGGCTCACCACGCTCCACGGAGCAGGACCATGGCTGTCAGGCTCCCTCTTTGACCTGATCTGACCTTATCTGCACTTCCAGGTGCCTTTGGAGCCTGATCATTTCTTATTACCGTGGCTCTGACCACAATAAAGTTGGATACACTTGTGTCCATTCCTGAGCTTCCTTATTTAATGTTGGAATGGGCAGAGGAGCACTGCAAGGAGGTGGTTAATGGTGGGTCCATTACCCACATTTTATTTCTAAACCAGCAAAACTTAGCCTTTGAACAGCGGCCCTCCTTTCTTTTTTTTCTTTTTAGCCGAACCCTGGACAGAATCCATCTTTCCAAGTCAGAAGGAATATACATGACTGTGTAAAATTCCAGGAGCCTCTCCTCAAAACAGCCACAGGGGTTTGCAAGCAAGTCACAGAAACACCCTCTTCACCCATTCCCCCAGGGCCGATCAAGCTCCCTCTGCAACACTCCCAGCTGCCTTGTGCTCAGAGGGAAGCAAGGCCTGAGCACAGGCTTTTAAAAATATTACAACTAGAACATGCAGGAAAATTCTTGACGTTTTAGACAACCTTTTTGTAATACTACGTGTTAGGAGAAATGCTGGGTTTGGTTATGACTATCAAGGTAAGCAGGGGCTGGAGAAGCAGGCTGTCAGCTCTCATAGGAAACAGCCATGGCTGAGCTCTGGATGTTAAATTTTCCTTCACAGGGAAGAGCTGAATTCAAACTGCTTTGGGTGACTAAAATGAACTTGATATTATTGCACCATGACTTTTGGGGGGTTACTTTATCTCCTGTACGAGACTCATCTTTCTTGTTGCTCTTCTATGTCCTTGTAACCCCACTGCGCCCCAAATCCACTCTGTTCCCTAATCCAAGTGTCTTTCTCTCTTTAGACTGCGCTCCTATCACCTGCTCCCATTCCCAGCTGTACCACCACCACTTTACTTCACGAGGTCTCCTCAAAATCCCTGCAACGCTGCTGACATGCTTTGGGCAGGGCTGCTGGGAAAACAGGAACAATAATTTGGTAGCTGGCAGCCTCAGGGACCAGCCCGGAAGCGGCCGAGCAGCGGGGCAGCAGAAGGGCTGGGGACCACGCTGTGCTCCCGCTGCCCCGTCCCTGCAGAAACCACCTCTTGCCCCGAATTTCTGTGTGAGCCTCTCTGGCTGCTGAGAGGGGTCAGTGTTCGTTTAAAACACGCCTCAGTGCACCACTGTTTCCCACAGCTCTTCGAGCTTCGCGTTATGATACAGCGGGTGAGTCATGCACAGATTAGTCATGGAGGGGATTTATTCTTGTCTGCAGAAAGTCCGGCATGAGTAAAGACAATGTAAGTTTGGCACCAGCTTGTTTCGGTTCTGGCCGGTGCCAGAGCTGAGCTGGGTCTCATCCCCAGGTGTGCAGTGAGGCCAACAGGGCCACACGTCCCCTTTAACGCCTTTCTGCCAACACCAAAACTTCAGCAGAGCCGCTGCGGGCAGTACAGAACGGGACCAATCCATGTCACAAGCTTCTCTTCAGGCAAAGATTATTGATTATTAACCTTCACCAGACCAGGCTACCGGTGTGGGAAAGGCTCCAAGTCCCAGTGAATCCTCCACGTCTCCCACCAAAGCCTTACCAGTCACTGGGATGAGATCTTGGCTTCATTGAGGCTGGTAGCAAAACCCTCAGACAAGCCCAAGGTTTTACTCCATAGGGATCAAATTATGCAGGAATCTAATTTCCCTGTATATCTACCAGTCCCAGAGTCCCAACTCTCTAAATTACTCCTGGAGGTTTTTTTGAACTGCAAAAGCCGCTTTTCTGCATTTCATGGGGACAATAAGAGATCCAGCCATAACAACACATTTCTGACTGGGAAACTGTCTGGAATTCTGCTGCCACAATGCTAACTTTCAGGGAATTTTTCTTGGGTGAGTGTACACAGTAAGTGTAAAATCCTACCTGCTGACTGTGGTGGTAGTCACAGGTCTGTGGGACACTTCGTCAGAACTCCGGCTTCTGAAACGAGAAAATGTTTTCATTCATATTTTAAAATTCCATTCATTAACAGGTGTATAAGGTTTGACTTCTTCAAAGTATGCTGCAGACACAGCCTAATAAATCTCCATGACACCTCACTGCATCTCCATTTTATAGATGTGGTGATTCGAATATATCCAAGTGAAATGACTTGCCCAAGGCTAATGAAGGAATCAATGTCAGAGACAGGATTAAAAGTAGAAAAATTCCTGGCCCCCAGTCTCATAACCTAACTGTGGTCTGCATTTCACTCATATGAAAACAGGAAAGGCAAACACATCTATTTTGAATATTGTGAAAAGTAGTTCACAGCAGATGGGCAGCCTGATGTTTTAAAATTGCTTTACTTTGTCATAAAATATCAATAATACACAGGATGTGGTTCTTGTCCAAGAGAATACCAAGGTGTGAACAGCACAATATGTGTCACTGGTAGCTTTTAGAGCAGCACAGGTTGCACTAAAAGAATAAAATAAGGACAGTCTTTGAGATGTCTCGCTTGCCCTGCTCCTTAAAACGAATTTTTTCCTGTGTGCTATACAGTGAGTAAAAGCAGCTTTGAAGCTGATGAATACCTGTTGGGTAATGAATCTGTAGCGAGACACCTATTGTCACATCTCAGAGGCAGAACAAGAGGCCTGTAATGCCCATTGCTCAAATTTTTTGGTGGGTCTACCCACCTCTCTCTTAGATGCTGACACAGAGCGAGGCAGCATCTTCTCTGTCGCCAGAACATAGCGGGAAGACAATGCACCTGTCTGGCTGTGCAGAAGAATAATTTAAAGGAAGGGTGAAAAAAAAAAAAAAAGGAAGGTACACTTGTGTCATTAAATATTGATGAGTAAGATTCATTGAGTGAGTTGGAGACAGTAGGATATGGCTTGAAATAAAACCCCATGAGGGCCACACCCCCTAGTATGCCCAGGGCCATCCCTTTAAAGGTAGGACAATTATAATTAATTGAGCAATCTGACAGAAAGCATACATCCCTACACTGGAGCAGAAAGTGACACTGTGCATGGAGCCATCATGGACACTTGAAGGGTTAATACTGGTTCACTAGACCAAGGACAGTAAATTCTGCCTGTGGCTACCACCAGTCTATTGTATTATTATTGCAGGCTTTAGAAATAGCTTTTAATTTTAACCCTTTCCAGCCCTCTCCCCTATTTTCTCTTTATAAATAATTGGCATTGAATAAAACGGCATGAAATCCTCCCAGTCCTACCCTTCAATGATTTCTTTTCACCTTCAGCATTTAGAATACTGTGCAGACAAAAAAAAAAAAAACAAAAAAAGAATCCAAAGAACCTGGGCATCCTTTACCTGTAACTTTTAATGTTGCCACAAAACTGGGCCCCTTTCATTTTTTTGGGATCAGTCCCCACTATTTGCTGCAAGGATGAAGAATCCCATCCACTACATAGTGGAAACCGTAACGTGAGCATTCGGAGTTGTGACAAACACACAGACTGAATACCGAGAGCCCTGTGCCCCCTTCAGTCTTCCCGACACCTGCATCCGTTCACCCGACTACATTTTGAAGACGACGCCCTGGGAATTGGTCACGCCTGTAGGAGCTGACAAATCAAACACGGGGGGACCACTGGTTACCTGTAATGCAGAAATCTCCTTCTGGATAGCGCTTTCAGCAATATGCCGAGCACATCCTCAGCCTTAGACAGGCTGAAGAGAAACAACCAGTGGAGAAGGGATTATAGAAAGGTGAGCAGGGGACAGCAGAGGACTGACTCAGTGACCCAGGAGGTCCTTTCCAATCCTATATTTCTAGGTTCATCTCCTCATATTGAAGTTGATGGGAGACATTTCCACCGACTTCAAAGGGCTTTTATCCAGCCCCAGTCCCATTTCTTTCCAACATATAGACGCAAGGGTAATGTCACGCATGATTTTCGTGAGACATGCTAATATACAATCAGTTCTGGGAGCAGCAGAACGAACCCGGGTAGACAAATTGTTCATCCCAAAATGCTAAACATGCCAAGATCTGAAAAATATATCTCCTCGTATCTAAAGTGCAGACAAGTCCAGAAACATCACAACTGGATTTCCAGTCATCATTAGCCATAATCAATTATGCCAAATAAATTGACCCATTATCTATCTGCACTTTCTGCGAGCTACAGGGACAAGGTGAACAAACATTTTTGATCAGGGGATCAGCTCACCACAAGGTTGGCCCACGTTTCCAGCAAGAGGAAGGAGTGTCCCAGCATGAAACCTGTAGCTATACCAGGAAGGTTATTTAATGTAAATGGGATGTTGCCTGTTAGAGACACGAGCCACAAAATGCTCTGGAAAGAATTGTGGAAGCCTAATGTTGATGAAGACAGAAACAAGGAACGAGAAGGTAGAACCGGGCTGTTTTATAATTACACAGTGTTTTCTCTTCCTCTCTTTTTACTCTGAGCAGGCATTCAGCCTGCTCAGCAGAGTCACTCCAATATGTTATCTAATGGCTTCGTCTTTACTTGTGAGATTCCCCATCTGTAGCCAGACTGTGCCACTGCCTCGTTCAGCTGAGCAAGAGAACATTCACTCGCTCGCTCAGATCCTGGGAGACAGGTCTTGCTCTAGAGCAACAAAAAATGAGCTGCTCCTTAGTCAGGTCTGAACCTTTGCACTTAAGTCAGCCTTTGATGAAACTTTCCTCCGGATTTGGACGCTGCTCTTTATAGCTGGGCAATCTGCTGGCTCTGTCCTTTTTGTTCCTTACACTGGTATCATTCTGATCTATGTGGTGGTCTCACATTTTCCTCTAGAGCTTTCTGCATCGGCCTTGTTTCCAAAGCCAAATAACACAAGCAATGATTTCTAACCTGCAGTTGCTTCAGAAGGATGGATGTTCAGACATAGTCAGTCCATTTTGCTATTTTTTCACCTGTTATACAGTAGTTGCTCCTGCTGTTTGGATGCTGCTTCTTTACTCACCTCCCTTTCCAATCTCTTTTGTCCTCATAATGTACTGTAAAACTTTAAGTGATTTATGAAACATGGAAAACTGTATCACATCGAGTTTAGTTCTCCTTAAAGCACAGTCATTTCCTCCTATTGGGTTCGAGGTGCCTCTAACGAGGATGTTCCATGGAAGGATTCGGCCACCCAGGAGCACTTCCTCTGACCCCTCTCAGATGTGGTGAGTCCTTCCCAAGAGAAATGACGCCACAACACGAGATGGTCATGATGCTGAGGTAACCCTGACATGAATTCAGGAGTCTGAGTGCTGTGGGCCATCTCTGTACTACGTGAGGTATCGTACCCAGGCTCCACAAGTGGCACAGGTCTGATGGAGTCCGATGGAGGCGCCGCTCCCAGGCAGCCCACATTTGGGTGCCCGTCACTTCATACAGACCTGCAGAATTGCTCCAGTTGACTTCCTGATTATCTCACCACGGCCACACATCACAGAGGAAAACAGTCCTGGTTTGCTGTAATTTGCAAGTGCCATCTCCTACAGATGGAAAGAAGAGCATGGGAACGGCAGAGCTGAGCTGATTTGCTCTGGCACCAGTATTCCACCGTGGCAAGATACACCTATGACTGTCACATACAAATTTAGTAGACAGCATGCTTGCTTTTTATTTGATTTTTAGCAGGTCTCTCCACAATAAATATAAGAGCAGGATGCATAAACAAAGCGCCTGGCACTTACAGTTTGTCTTGGTGACGGAAAATTTGATTGATGGTAAGTTCAGAAAGTGGCAAATTTTCAACATAGGGCTAAATAACCTTTAGTTGCTTATTTTAATTTTTTTTTTTTTTTTTTTTTTAGCTCAGTTTCTCTTAGCCTTCACATTTCTTGTCTTGAAGCTGCTTTGTTCTAGTGCTCCATCAGCTGCTGGGTGAGGGGGGGGGTGGGAAAAAAGCCTGCCCTATTTGACCTTTGTGTATTTTCACAGATCAAGTTTCTTATTACCAGGTTAAGAATTAAATGAAGAACTTTCGCATGTCACGTTGCTTCTTGTTGTCTCTTTCTGGGACAGAACCTGTGAGAGAGACCTTTCTGCTTGTGAGGTGCTAATTTTTAACCTATCACTGTTACTGCAACACCAAAAGAGTGGAGGGGGGAACAGGCACGCGAGGGGAATCAGGTAGCTCAGGGGAGATGCCAGTCAAAGAAGCTCCATTCATAAAGCATAGAAGGAAAAATCATTTTACAGAGGGGGAAATTGAGGCACAATCTTACAGTGATTTGTGTCCAGGAGCTTCTAGGAGGAGTATGGCTGAAGGGCAAGTTGAAGCTGGACCCCATGGCTCCTAATCTTGTGCCTTAGCAACAAGACCACTCTCCCTCTGCACGCAGGCTCAGAGAGAAGCTGTGCAACCTTCCAGGAGGGAATCCTTGCTGGATTAAGCACTTTGCTTGCTTTCCTCTTCTCACCCCTTTCCTCCTTCAAAGCATGGAGGATGGGGAGGGGGCCAGACAGCGGAACGGTGCCCACCCCCCCCTCACTCTTCAGCCCACCCCACACCCAGCAGGGTCCTGGGGCTCCCCAGTGGCCCCCGAACGCCCGCACCCCTCGGCCGGGGAGGAGGGATATGATTTGTAATTGCAATATTTTCATTACCGTCTCTTAGCTCTTTGCACACTAATGTCAAGAGCTTTGTCTTTGTAGTGTTATTGGCATTTTTCATCATATTCATGAAGTGTGGGTCAATTTTCTTCAAAAGGCTCACTTCGCCAACTTGCCACAAAGACAGACAGTAATAAATTCTACTAGTGCACAGCGAAGGCTTCGTAGCTGCAAGCAACAATAAAAAGCAATGAGCTGGGTGTCACTAAGTAACTCCAGTTTACACTGCATTTTCTTCTTTTATTGAAAACTCAGAATATGAATTTATTAATGAACACACAGGCCTACTTTGAAGGGGTGGGGTGTTGGGGGGGGGGCCAAGTCAATTTATTTGGTATTCACACAGTGTGTGCCTACATTGTATTGTTTCATCATTTTATGGCCAGGCACAGCTTGTTAGGCTGTGGCCCTCCAGAAAAAAGCAGGCTCATATAGCAACACCTTGACGTAGATGTACAGCTGCTTTCACTGTGGCTGTCTCACCTTTAGCCCCGTCTGTCTACTGCCGGCTTTCATTTTCCGCATTCATACATCAATAAGCTTTGCATGCTGACACCTAATTTTGCAGGCTACTTTGGTTATGGAGGCCATGTTTTGCATATCACTACCCACCCCCTTCTGACATCTACTGCCTTTAAAGAGGGAGAGAATAGAGAGAGCACGAAAGAGGGATTCTTTTCTTCTCAGCCTAATCAGAGATTTCTTTATATTTGTCAAAAGCAGATCTGCCAAATCAACTTTAATTGATTCTTCCACAGTTCTCATGTATGATTTTTGAAGGACTGGGCTTGTGTTCCAAGACACAGTGTTGTGTTTCAAACAAATATGAGGTTTCTACAGTAAATCAAATTTGGATGCCAATTAGTTAGCATTTTCCATTCCAATTAAATTTGAGACCTTTCTGATTTTGAAAGACTTGTGTGTCTATGCCCGTGTGTGTGTCTATGTACGGATGTGTGTGTGCCCATCTCTATTTTTGAGAGGCAGGAAGATGTATACATATAAAATATTTAATGTGCTCTCGGTGGTCTAATAAGCAGGGAGGGGTCAGAGCCACCCATTTAAATATATATTTTGGAGGATTTTTGTAATTTTTTTTTTTTACCTTGTTTGTTTCTCAAGGGCTTACTAGCCCATTCGAACCTGTTATGTGACACCACAAAGGTTTTTACTTCTCAGTCAGGTGGCTAATGTCATTATATCGTTGACAACTCATAAAATGTTATAATCTAATAGGGCTTTCCCTCCCCACACACACACATAGTGAAAGCTCATTGTAGCAAAGAAAGGATTAGGGGCAAAAAGCAAGATTAATGGTTAAAAAAATGGAAGCAGGCTGAGTCCAGATAGAACACCGTAGCTTAAAAACAAATATAATTTGTATATTAAAATGTGTCTTGATCTTCCCTAGATTTACTCTAAATAAGCCCAGCATACAATACAAGGGATTTCCTACTGGATATTGCATATATTTCAGAGAAGTCTGTATATTTGGTTTGAATCAATTTTTAGGCGAATTCCTTTCACGACTAAAAATCAATTTTTAGGTAGACTCAGAATACAGAGACTAAGACTGAATCCCACACTGCAAGGATGGGAAGGAAACAAAAGCTTGCTTAGATTAGGTAGAACTCTCATGTGCAATCACAGCCAACCATAAAACTCTCCTGTAGTATCTGTGCTGGGAGAAATCTTCCCAGCACCCAGGGGTCTGATTGCCACATAAGGGGCAAACCAATAAGTTTCACCCTCCTGGGTCCCCAAAAGGACCTCAGGACAGACAGCCAGCCCAGCTCCAGAACACATCAGGAGCAGGCAGACCCATTCCCATTTGCTTCCAAGAACTCAAAACCACAGCGGTGAGGAATTCACCCTCAGCGAAATTCAGGTGGGAACAAGCACACGCCTGCATTTCTTTGGGAAGGAGATTAATTAGTTCCTTCCTCTTATAAAACATAAATAAAGGAATAAAGACCTGAGCTCAAAAAGGTGAGAAAATCCAGGCACGCTCGGTCAGCAGGGAAAAGCAATGATCTTCAGGTAGTTTGGTGCTAGAACGCCGCGTGTTTTGTGTTCCCTCCTGCGATGTACAACTACTGCCCCACACAACCAAAAGCAGGAAAATGAGAAATTATGGTGGCTGTTGAACACCATTCACATATCCACAGTGTCGCATCCCACGTCAATCAGCATTCCTGCTTCCATAATTGTCATACAAGGGGAAAATCTGCGGTGTTAAACAGCCCTCTGGACAGGCTTTGTTTTGTGGAGCGTTTAGCACACATGAAATAAAATCCATGGGATTTTATCTGGCTGGCATGAGATCTTTGATGGGCTTGTGTTTGGGGAGTTTTTATATTCAGTCAAATATGGGTGGTTTAGGTTAAATTTTTCAAGCCAGCTTCTCTTTATACCTGGGCAAAACCAAGCCTGGAACAGCTGCAGATTTGCTGATAGCTGAGGTTTTGACTGGACTGAATGGGCAAGTTGAGGAGGGAAACTGCACAGGAGTATGCAAACATTTTGCAACTCTCATAACAAAAAGGTCTCAATTCTTGGATTTTTATACTCTTTAACTGTCGGCTTGCATAAAAACAAAAGGGTTCAATGCTGAAACTAATGTTGAATGTCAAACTGGCCTTTTAAATGTTTTTTTCTACCTTTTTCTTAATAAAAAGTCTAAAATTTAATTTTTCGTTGAGCTGATGATCAATTTTTCTTCTACATTTCAAGATCTGCAATAACCCACCAAATCCTCTACTTATCTCCCGTTGTGCTGGCTCCTGTAAAAAATGTAGCCCTTCAAGCTACAAAATGATAGAGGAAAATCAGACAACACACAATAAAGCCTATAAAATTATGAACAGTACAGGGAAAGCAAATAGAAAAGAATTAGTCATTATTTCTCACAGTGTAAGAACCAGGGTGCACCCAATTATGAGGCAGCAGGGTTAAAATAGCCCATAAGAAACACTTTTACAAGGAATAACTAAATTATGCAACTTAGTGCACAGCAGGTTGCAGAGACCAGGAATATAAATGGATTGTAAACACGATTAGACAAATTTACAGGAGAGGTCTAGGGAGGACTGGCAAGCACAACGATCCAGCACGGCCTCTGGTTTGGGAAGTCCCTGACACACAGCCTGGGCAGGGCTGGGGAGGGCAGGGGTCCCTCTCTGTGCAATTCCATCCTGACAGCACCGTGGTGACGCAGAGTCACGCCAGGGCTGTAAGATCACCTTTGCAGAGGGAGGATGTGCAGCACACAGTGTGGGCTGCTCACGGGATCTCCTTCCCTGGCTTGGGTCTGGTTGGAGGTGCTGAAGGCAGCGGTTGAGGAGGGCTCCTGGTCGGAGCAGTACCTCCAAGCCCCTGAGGAAACCACAGCACTGCCAAGTGCACACTGAGCCCTTGATCCAGACCACACGTGCAGCAGAAACAATCGCACTGATGAGCGATTATGTGTCTTTGTAAAGCACTCCTACCAAGGTGCACTCGTGTGGCTGGTAGGCAACAGGGATGGGGATTAAGCTCTTTGTGTGTTTGTCACTTTAGGGGTATTTAATTGCAGGGTAAGTAGAAAAAGAGAAAATTAAAACAGGGCCACAGGCTGGTTTGACAATGGTGGCAAGAAGTGCCCTGTTCAGCAATAGGAACAGGCCTGGGGAATCAAGATGGGCACATAAATGTGGCTCACGTGAGCTGTCTTTAACCACTGGCAAAGACCAGAGCAGAAGTTTTCAACCATTGCTTGATTTATGGACCCTTACACTCTCAACGGAGAGGTGATCACCTGTAACAGTGAATTAAAGCCTCCTGACAACAGGCTTTTTTTTCGGCTGCCTTTCAGGCACCCTTTATAGAGGTGGCTCAGAAACCCTCTGGGACCTTCAGCCCAGTTAGAAACTACTGACACAGAAATGAGCAAAGGGACATGGTTAGGCAGTTCCAAGCTTGGGGTTCAGATTTGCCACCCCATCGCCATTTCCTGTCTAACTGTGACAAAAGAATAATTTTTAAAAGCCTTCATTTTCCTCCATAGTTTTAAGGCTAAAAAGGACTATTAGATCATTTGTTCTGACCTTTTACATCTACAGGCCATCACACTTCCTCCAGTTTACGAGTACCTCCATAAAGTAAGAGCCCATATTAATTTCAATCACCACTGAGGGAAATAAACCTGCTCCAGTCAGGAAAGGATATCTCAGAAGTTCATCATTCGCCACTGTTCACACTCTCTCCACTCACATCCTTTCTAATTACTGTACTATTTTCCCTCTGTATATCCATGAACCCATTGTTAAAATACTGGGAATAGGAGTTTAAAATTACAGTGGCATCCTGCGTTGGTCACACTTTACACAGCAAAAAGGAACCCCAACGGGGACACTTGGACAGCCTAACCAGACAAGGAAAAAAAAGAAAAACAAAAAAAAAATCCCTGTTCTCCCCAGCTCACATAAACCCAAAGAGATTAAACGGCTGGTCAAAAAGTCACCCCAAAGTTGGTGGCAGAGATGGAGCTGAAACCTACTTTCTCAACTCAAATCCAGAGTTTTAATCACCAGAACACCCTTCCTCTCCCTTCATTGCTTTCATTTATCATTTCAGGCTAGGCAGACTACATCGAAATGATGGCTTTGTGAAGCATAGAAACACAGTTTTACGGGCAATAAACAATAAATATGAACCTGAGAGACATCTACGGGAAACCTCCCTACCAAAAAAGAGCCCTTTTTTCCATCTTCCCTCCCGCCAGGAAGGTGGCAAAACCACTCCCTTTCCCCTCCTGCCTGCACCTCTTTGCCGGGCTCAGGGCTCAGCCTGCTGCCGGTCCCACCGCGCCGGCAGCGCCAGCTCCCCTGCCCGGCACGTTGGCTGCAGGATGGCAGCGAGTCCTCCCTCTCCCTGCCAAGATGACAAAGTCCTGGCTGGCTCAGCCGCCGCCTCTGCCAGTGTACCAGGGAATTGGTTGTGCGATTTCATTTAAGCCCTGCTCACTAATTATTAACTGTGGGCTCAGCATTCAGGGTGCAGACAATGGGATCAGCCAGGCACCGCTCCACGGGCGGGGGGGGGGCACCACAGTCAGCACGGGTTTCTTTTTAATTATTGTGCAGTGGAATCAGTCCTGGAGAAGAGAATTGAAAAGTAGACAAAATTCTGATTAATAACCATAAGGGCTTTTTTTTTTTTTTTTTAATAGTGTTTCTCTGGGTTCCTGCCCGCAGGAGCCCAACTGTCCTTTCAGCTGTAACACCAAAGCCTGCACACACTTTAAAAAAAAAAACAAACAAGATAACCTATTTAACTTATTTTGTTTTACAGGACTACTCCATAATAATAATGAACTATGCAGAGTTGAGCCCCCAAACCCATTTCTGGATCCAGACTTCTACGTATTTTGCTTGAGGACCCAGATATAAACTTTAAGGATGATGGATGATCCTGTTTACAGCATCCCTGGGAAAGACATAAACTTCCCCACAAGGTTGGAAGGGCTCTGTTCTGGACTGATGTCCAGGCTTTAAAGTTTCAGGCCTTTGCTTGGTACTACACTTTGCTTTGTGTAAAGGCTGAACTCCTGTGGTATCTGTGTTACCTCCTCTCCCAGGGGATTTGTGTAGAGAAGGGTTGTCTTTATCTTGTCTGGCATTTGCGTCTCACTGGCTCTGTTACTTTTGAACTGCAGAACTACACACTGGATCAGGTTCCTCGTGAGTGTGGCTTCAAGTTCATTCAGAAATTGGGTGCAACACTTGGGATGATTTTCCAGATATTTCCTCACTTCTAACAGCCTATTAATTAGTATATTTCCAACTCAGAGAGTTATCAAGTGATAAATCTGTTCAAAACGGTAGGAGGAGGGGAAAAAGAAAATCGGGGTCTTCTGAAAATAGTGCTCCGTCCTGGAAAAGCTTTGTTTCACATGAGAGGGCTCATCAGCATGATCTCTGCTCACACCTACCAGACACACCTCAGACCGGAGCTGGAGTCTCTCTTCTCAGAGCTCTCCCAGCAGTGGGAACACATGCTTTTCATTAGGGACAGGGGACAGTATCCCGCTGGCCCCGGCTGAGGGGTTCAGTGTTAAGGAACCAGCAGCCCCACCGTGGCCTAACTGGCACCCCGGGGAGAGCAGCTCCTCTCTAACCCAGAGCATGTGAGCAGGGGCTCTCATGGCCAGGGACAAGGAAAAACACATGCTGGAGCAGGTCCCAGGGCAAGGGTTACAGAAAACGGGTTGCCGAACCTCACAGAGCAAGTACGTGTCAGGGGCTGAAAGCGAACTCAGCCCTTTGCTGTGGGAGCCTCGTGCTGTACCTGCAATGAAGCCTTTCCCGCAAATGGAGACATCAGAAGGAGATGACATTCCCCAGGGGCTGGCAAAATGTTACATGAATCACACCCGACTCTGCTCAGGAAACATCTCTCTCAGGTCTGAGTGGAATTCTGTACCAAAGACATACATTTTTACACTAAGATTTCTTTTTCTTTCCACATTCAATACCTTGGAAGTGCTTTTTCACTAAACAGTTATTAAAAAGAAGGAAGATACAGTCTTGCACCTGAGTAATATTTCTTCCCCAATATTACTCAATTTACCCATGCACTAGTCCTTCCTCTTGCTTCTCAAGCCTTTCAATTCTGAGTTTTGACACATTTTGACCCAGTTCCCGGTGCTTCCACCACTTTGCTTTGATCCCACACAGACCAGCGTGCAGCAGGGACCCCCAGTTCACACCAGCTCCCTTCCCATCTCTCTCCCAAGGCTGCGGTGGGAGGAGAAGAGTCCCCTAAAACGACAGCAGCAAGTGTTGATTCCTTTTCAGGCTGCACCAGGCTCTTACAGCCACAATTCCTCACATTCATCCCTGGCAAGGCATTGTGGGGTATTGTGTTTGACTCTCAACAAACTGTGTTGCTAGGACGACGTTTATTATGATACATAATGTGAATAAAGGATGAAACTGTACACAGCGTGCTGATTTGCTATAACTGTCATCTGTGATGATAGTCTCTAGTTTATACCTCAAATGAATTTTGCATGGATGGTACCGATGCTACCGAGAGCTGCAGAGGTGTATTTTACAAAGCTGCCTGGGCCTGGCATGAAGATCATGCCACTTTAAACAGTGAATCTGTTATTGTGATGTTTGTGAGAGGAGAACAAGTGGGAAAGTCACTTTCAAGTGCAGCTCAGTGCTCTTTTAATGAGGAATGGGGTCTTCTTCAGAGTCAGCCAACTACTGAGGAGGAGCTGACACCCTTAGTAGTCAACATCCTCAAAACAGCTGACAGCTCCAGATAAATCAGTTTGTGTACTTCCTCCCCTTCTCATATCACCTGCGGTGACAGGAAAGCACTAATTTCCTTTGAGAGGGAGAGAGATGGATGCACGCGTGCATCCTGGGCACGTTGATCCTTCAGTGTAAAATTAACAAAAACAGGGGCCAGGGAGAACCGGGAATAGGCACAGCACTTTGTCAAGAGGAAGACTTCGCCGTGGTGCGGCCCCACATTCATCATACGGCAATTCACAAATATGCGTTCGGCGGAGTCACATTGCACATCCCCTGCAAGGGGAAGCTGTGGCAAACACAGAGCGTCTGGTGAACCCACTGCCCAGTTCACAGCTGTAAACCTCCTCCGTGCAGCACAACGCCAAGGGGTGCTCGGGCATTCTGCTTGGTCCTACGCCCGGACACAGCCGGGAGGAATTCTCTGACACCGTCACCTTTGAATCCGACCATCCCACTAAGAGCAAAATGCTGCTGTTGCCGATTACACTCCCAGTCCCACACCTGAACAGCCACGTGCCTGGGGCCTGCAGCACCCTTTCAAGCTGCTCAGGAGGCACTCACTTGTTTATCAGTCACTCACTGCAATCGATAGAGAGTTAAGTACTGCCTGCACCCTCTTGCACAGACAATCCTCGCCGCACACTTCCTGAATTCATTACTCCGACGCTGCCACATGGCTGAATGATGTTATAAAAATTAGATACTGCAGGCTGTTAAAAGCATTGTACCCTCCTTGAAAAGCAACACGCCCGAAAAACCCCTCAGATAAAACCACAGGGAAATTTCTCCCAGTAGGCAACGCAGCTCACAACTTTCCCCTGAGCCCAGAAACCTCACACAGGGCTGGCTGCCATTCGTTTTGTGCCATTACTTCTGAGAGTCATCTCATCCCACCTTCCTCACTGAACTGCCACGTTTCCGGAGACAGGCTCTGACACGAGGCGAGCTGAAACAAGGCAGAAACAAAAGAAAGACACCCAACCTGTTTAAACAGGGAAGTGAACAGCTCACTGTGACCCTGTCTCAGGGAGGATCTGGCCCAAAAAACAGACACACACTGTCCAGGTCTGAAGAGAGGGCATCCCCCCTGCCTGTGCTCTATACACACGGTATTTCAGCTGCATTTAAGAGCCCCTCTCCTGCACCAGGACCTTTTAATGAAAAGAAGGAAAATAAGAAGAAAAAACAAACAAACCCACCAGACTCTAAAACTACAGAGGAGGATCTGCGTTTTTCAGGTCTCAACTTCTCCCTCCCTAAGCTGACAGTAACCTCAGTGTTGCCTTGATGCACCAGGTTACGTTAGCTAAATCCCTGACAATTCCACCATTTGTATAATGGAACACCGATTGGTGTGCTCAGATGAGGCAAGTCACACCAAAAATGCCTAAAAAGAGGTATTTGCCTGACAACCATTTTAAAAACACTTATTTAAATAAACACGCATCACTATACATGCGAACGTGAAACTGCAAATATATCCATACACGCATGCACGTGTGCACACACGTATGTATAATCACATACACATGCTCCTGTGGTTTTCCAGCTAGAAGACTGCCATGTGTTGCACATTATCCCAGGGCACCGAGTAGAAAGGCTGAAACCCATCTCTGGGCGCAGGGGAGTTTGAAAGCAACTTCTCCTGGCGCAGAAACCCGGAAAGCCACTCCGTGCACAGGCCCTGGTGCCCACAGCGAGCTTGGCACAGGCCAAGCACAGGCAAGTTCAGCAGCAGAGAGCCCCAGAAAACCAGCAAGGACATTCTGTCCCCCCTGAGGTTGCACAGCGCTCACAAGACGCTGCCCCCGCAAGCCACACTGCTCTGCAAGTGCCGATACCTGCGTGAGTGATGCAGAATTACACTCCTCTGGGCAGAAGCTCTTCCTTTCATTCCAGTCTCATAGAAGCCGGGTTGTCTCTTTCTTGCACCGTTGAGTATTTCAGTGAAAAGGCTCTTTTGTGTGTAAATAAATATTAGGTGTTTGGGGTTTTTTTTAAGCAAAGAAAATTCATAAAATAAAGCAGACAGGATTCATTTATATGAAAAATAGAGGGATTAAACATAGCCAATAAATTACAATAAACTGTCCACAGTGAACAATGCTACCAGATGACCATAATGGAGATCCACTGCTCTTGTGCTTTTATTAAAAGAACAAAGCACTGCAATTAAATGTAAAATCCGGTAATATGTCATCGTACCTTAAGCATCCTTTTCTCATTCATTGAACACTGTCCTCTGATTTAATTGAAGCCTCTGGTCCCTTTGAGACAGCAATAGTCCTTACTCTAGGCCAAGTTTAGCATTTCATTATTTAGTAATCTGAGATGGAGTCATGCTATTGACTCTCAAGCAATCCTCTTTGCTTCTTATAACAAAAAGGATGCCCACAGAAATAATTGATACCACATTCTACTCTCTAGTAAATCGTCCCTTAGTGGATTGTGAAAAGAGGTTTTTGATTTAGACTTAAGAATAACAAAAGTTGGGTATATTTTTCACTGATGACCCCCATATGACATGTCCATAACCCCTTTCACAGCAGCAATGTTGGCCTAAAGGCATTTTAGCAGCTAAAATGAGTGACTAGAGGCTTTCCAGGTTTTGTTATATATATTCGGTATATAAGTGATGCCTTCATACAGGAAAGTCATTTTTTTTCCATAGAACAACTCACTGTAGACCTGATCCTGCCAAGAGCCCACACTCTCCTGCCTGGTATCAGGCAGGCATCGGTGCTTAGCACCTCGTAAAGGCAATCAGCAGCTCGAAGATTCGTAACAGCTTTGCAGGCTGGAAATGGGCTGAAGCAGCCTGGGGTGTTTTCTTTGTCAGGTGAAACAACGCAGGTGAGTCAGGCACCGCATCCGAAATAACCCAGGTGAGTCAGGCACCAAATCTGAGCTGAGGCCCCCACCTCCCCTGAGACTGGGAACAGTATTAACCAGTTTCCCAGCTCCAAAACACCCTTGTCTTCCAGAAAACTCCGTTATGCCCCAGCCTTTGGGATTTTCATCCCTCCCCGCTGGAAGCGGCGCTTTGCTCCCTGCAGATGGCCCGTGAAGGGGCGGTGCTTGTGGCTGCAGCCCCAGCTCCTCGGCTGGCTGCCCAAGCCCCACCGAAGCTGCCCGTGCAGAAGCTCCCCTGGTGACAGTGATGCTGCATGTGCGGTCACTCCTCTGTCACCTCCCTGTCAGCACAGAAACAGCCCCACAGACACCAGCCCGGGCCGTGAGAGAGCTCCAGCCAGGCACATCCCGCACATCCTTCCCACAGGATGCCACGCAGACATGTCCCAAGCCACAGATGCTCCCAGGGAGCTCCCAGTTGGAGGGTTGAACCTACTCTCCTTTTCCATTGGTAGCATTATGCAACTGCACAGGGTGACAGCCACCTCCTCCTGCCTTTGGCCAATTTGCAGGGGCACCAAAGCATCCCTCTCTCCCTTCCCTCGCTAACTCCTGCAGCACTTTGTGGTCCAGGAAGGACTCAGTGCATGGACCCCACTGCCAACCTGCTCTTCACCATCACAAAAAATGTGTTCCTCATCTTGCACAAAGCGTTGTCACACTGGGGCATCAGGACCTGCTGTACTCACCCATCCGTCCGTCCTGAAGTCACCGGCGCTGTGCTGGGAGCAGCTTCTGGTGGTGGCACCTGCTGTGCCACAGGTACCACCAATCATGCAGCAGATGTACTACACCTGCAGAATCAGTGAAAAGACTCACTCACTGCAGGAGGGGGAGTTTGACAGGCAGAGGCCAAGTGCCGGTTTGTAGGATGGCACACATGTCCAAGACAGCAAACCCCACTAATTCCTCCCGCTGAATGTCTAAGAACACTGGGCACAGGTTACAAGAGGTGACTTGTTGTGGATTCACAGTTGTGCATGTTAAAGGTCCAGCACAATACTGAATGTGGGCACATCAAGTCAGTGCTCCCATAGACTGATGGAAGCCTGCCCTCACCACTCACTTGGCTTCAACTCACTGGTCCAAGCCTGGGGGAAATTTAAAGTTGTTTTGCGCGGAGAAGAGTTGTATACGTGTAGGAGCGCAGCCAGGATTAGGACATCAGCCCTCTCACAAGCCAATTCACAAGTCAAATAGAAAAGATTACCCTGACACCTCCCTACTTTGGAGCTCTGGCACCTCTTGCTCCCCGGAGTATCAAGAAAAGCGAATTTTCACTAACTTAAAAAGCCCAACACCCGATGGTCAAAAGTGGCTGTTTCCTCTGGAAGTCCGTGCCATTGTTACCAGGCAGTGCAAGCACAAAGCTAAGCTGGGGAGACCAAGTTCTCCCCAATAAACTCGCACAGTTCCCATTAATATTAATGGGAATTACACAGGTGTATTGGGAAACAGCCCCCTCGCAGGGCTGCAAATCTCGTAGCCCTGACCTACGCCCATAAGCCTGAACTCAAATTCCTCCGTACATAATTCTGTAATCTACTTGGCATGTTAAGCATTTCAAATTAAAAAGTGTCAGGGTCAGAGCCAAAACAATGCATTATATGGGATAAGATTTTAATTCAGCCGGTCCTGGGAGAGACACGGGGAAGGAGGAGAAATTCATGCCAATTATTTTGCATTTTCGGAGACTTATTTGATTGTAGGACAAGCCCATACCAGGGCACTGTTCAGCGAGTTTTGTTTTGTTTGTTTGCTTCTCTTCTCCCAGGACTCAAATTATCTCCAGGTCCTTAGATCCATTAGACTAATTAATATTAAGAACATATGCATATGCAAATTAGGCCATGGTGCCCATATATTTCACTTTACGTGACAGCTTGAAGTGTAGTTGTGTGAGTCAATCAAATGCCATAAATTTGCTATGCACAAAAGATCATTAATATTAATTGGCGCATGGGCACTGTGCAGTAGCCCATGCCACCATTAGAAATGGACCCCTCGCTCTAATTGTTCAGCAAATTCCTTTTTATTTATTTATTTATTATTTAATTTTAAATCAATACCTATGGCCTGATTAAAACATGTATTTTTTTTCGCCCCAGGTAGTCTTCAGAACAGCATCAGAATTGTATTAAAAAAATACAGAGCAGACCTTTTCTAAGACAGATGGCACACAATGAGGTTAAAAAAAGTATCTTGAGATCCAACCAGCAAGAACAAAAAAAAAAATTGCTTGCATTGTTGTTTTCATTATCTTGCTTCTGTCATTTCATGAGCTTTGTATCTTGCAAGGAAAGAAAGAAGGGAGAAAAACTGTGAAATTAATCTTTTGTGCATGGCCTGATAAAGAAGAGACATGCTCAGACAAAAGATAGACTGAGAGAAGGTACCGTGATTGATGACTAAAGTAAAGGTGTCAGAAGAGTATTATGTAAATTACTGGAGGCACAGACCATTTCAGAGAGAATGAGAGGGAGAGGGGAAGCCAGGGAGAGAGAGAAAAAAAGGACTGCAGAGTCGATGTCACCAAGACACTGGTCCCCAAGCGCCAATTTCTTGCCATCTTTCATCTGCTCAGACAAGCTCACCTCACTTTCTATTTGGTTTGCACAATGTAACAAAGGAGGAAAAAACTGTCAACATTAGCATGAATCCAGCCCAAAAGCGGGGTTCGAGCAGGCAGAGTCTGAAGTGAGGCAGCGAGACGGCAACTTTAAGGCAGCCTCGGTGCTCGTACGTGTGTCTGTGCGAGGCGGCGGCTCAGAGTCGATCTGCCCCTTTATTTTGTGCCAGAACAGCGATTCAGACAGACGGGGCCAGGTCTTTCTCTGTGTTCGACACCCACCTTGACACACCGGCCAGAAGAAGAGGGAAGGACAGAGCTCACATCCACCAAACTCTTCCCGGAAAAACCTTTCCTCGCCACTGGCACGGCCCCACGCGGCGGCTCCCCGGCCACGCTCGCGCTGATCGCCCGGCACGCCCCACTCTGTGCCCCAGGGAGTGTGGATGGGCAGAGCTTAGCCAGTGCCTGCCACGAAATTCCAGAAGGGTTCAATGAAAGCACAGCCCAAACCAACTTACACCGAGCAAAGATATGTTTGGTCTCCCATCCCTTGTCCTTCCGGCACAGAATTGCCCCAGGTTTTCACATCCCAAAAGGATGACGCAGTTAATAGCAGGGGCAGTAAGAAACCATTTTTGTACTTTTACCTTTTTGGGGGAAAAAAAATAAAAAATCCAAGGTAAAGTGCAACAGGCTTTCAGGAATTTTTCCCTTTGTTCCTGACTATATGATTAATCTGGCTCCTGCCTTAAAACCAATTATTACGTATTGTCTTTTGAATTTCACCTCTGACATATCTTTGCCCCCATTTAATTTGATCACTGGCTTTTATTCAAAAACTTCATTTTCCAAGGCAAAAAAAACAACGACAAATGGTCACCTATCACCTCCCTGGTAACAAGTGAAAGGAACGTTCAAGGGGAAGAAAATACTGAATTGGCATTTGACGAAATGCACAGTTCCACGCCGCCCATTCTCCTGATACGTGAGGCTTAAGGTACATGGTGCCCTCTTTACAACAACTAATTACCCCAATTCCGGCCCTATAGAGTGAATCCCTGGGTTTAAAATGGGAAAGCAGAGAGCAGCGTGAGCAGAGAGCTCACCTCCCCTATCTCTATCCTCTGACAACTCAGTAAGAGCATCCCTCAGTCTCATCTTGCCCTCTCCCCTTGCTGCTCTTCCCACTGTACTGCCCAACACTGGAATTTCAAGAGCCATAGCATGGATTTGGGGCAAAGATGGCAATCCCAGCATGGCTCCTGGCAGAGATCACATCAGTACAGAGCACAAGTGTGCAAATAAAGCTGCTTTCCAACTTCCTTCCTTCAGATTCAATCAGCTATCACATGGCTTTCATTTTAAGTGTTGAAAGACATTAAAATGAGATTTAATAACAAATTGTTTCAATTTTGCATCCCTTCTAAATTCTGTTGGCCAGGCAGGATAGTGGATGGGAAAAGCATTCAGTTCTTCTCATCAAATTTTTCATTTTTCCACTCCATTTTTTTTATTTGTACATGAGTGCAACAGTTGGAAAAAATTTAAAATCCAAAGAGGCAGCTATTTCTATACCATCAATTTGCCCCTTAAATAGTAAAATGATAAAATGAGTGAAAAAAAAATAGATGTTCTGGGCACGATGCTCTGTGCAAATCAGTTCCTAAAGTATCAGTGAATTCACATTTTAAAGAATACTTTAGTTTGCAAGATTGAAATTTCTTTTAAAGAAGAAACTCTCAAAGGAAGTTGTCATTTTAGGCTGCACAAACCAAAACCCTTCCAAAATCAGGTGCTTAGAAAAAAAATTGAAGCACTTTAATAATTTAAATTGCTCCCCTTTGCACATGCCCAGAACCCAAATCCCTTTTCTAACTGAAGTGCTTATATAAAAATTTGACAGCTCTTATAATTTTAAATTGCTCTACACTGAGTATGCCCAGAACCTCGATCACTTCCAAATTCAAGGGCTTATAAAAATTTGAAGCACTCCAATAATTTTAAATTGCAATGCACAGTGCAGAGTGATTTAAAATTATTGGACTGCTTCAATTTTTTTAAAAGGTCTTCAATTTGGAAGTGAGTCAAGCAGCATTCTAATACAGTAGTTTAAGACATACTGTATTGATGTAAAATTTAACATCTAAAAATAATGAAAATTAAACCGGATACACTGTTTAAAAAGTGAGGACGGTTTTCCCAAACACACCTAGGAAATCCAGAAAACCACAACTTCTGGCTGCTCGGTCCTTCTTTGTGAACGAGGCAAGAGCGAGGAGTAAAGGAGGAGATGCCTGAGACAAAAGCACAGAGGTAAGATCAGCTTCCACCCTTGGGCTGGACACCACAAAAGCCCTCCCAGAAGTGCTGGGAGTCATCTCAGAGGGATGGGAGCTCATGCTGCCACCCTGGAGGGAGAAGAGCCACGGAAAAGGCCAGACAGGGCCCTTCAGATCCCTCTGGCAGGAAAATGGGTTTAGACTGTTTACAGATCTGCTGGTTACAGACCAGCACTTTTTTGGATGGTGCTCCTGTTTCCTCTCAAACCATATGCTTTCTACTGGGGACTCCCAGCAAGTGTCCCATGCAGGGTTCAAAGCACTGGCTCCCCACTGCTTGGCTTCATGAAGAATGGAACTACACGATTTCCACTAGGTTTAGAGTTAGGCACTGGCTCTGTGTGTAAGTCTTTTTGGCAGCTATCTGCTTCCCTTTAAAATCTTTCCCTTTTTTGGAGGTGATTTATATTAATAAACTGTTCTGGATCAGAATTGGCATGATATGTAAAACCCATGCCTGTTTGGTATTTCTGTTGTGTATGCTGAATTTGAGTGGGGGGAGGGAAGAAGACAACGCTGTTCAGCTGGCTGGGAGTCCTTTTTTGTTCCACACATTCAAGTTCTTCTCAGGAGTCAACTGCAACTATCGAGAGAGCTTCTTTTTAAAAAATCAGTTTTGACATCCTGAAGATAGGGAACGAAAAGAGACTTGAAGTCACCACATTTTCCATGCATTCAAGAACATCTCCAATGTAAAAATCCTCTCACAACAGGGGCTGGGCTCTATTTCATTTTATAACAAGTTGGGGATCTGGTCTATTTGCAGTTTATTCAGTCTGTTTGATAATAGGGACACTGTCTTTGGCTGGGAGTTTGAAGTTGGGGTCTTGTGGTGTTCTCTGTTGCCTTTTCTTTCTTGCTAAGTTAAACGTCACTGGAAATGACAGAAAGAGTCCTTATGCCTCACTCCTGGCTCAAAAAGGAGGCTTGTTAAATTTTGGTTATTATCTATTCCAAAGGAGCATCCTCGGACAAAGAGAGAGACGGCACCTGGGGCAGTGCAGGTTCTAATGCGAATTCCTGGAAGAGTGAAACTGTTCCAAGTATGGATTAGATGGAGGGAGTCAAACAAGCACAAGAAGTTTGGGCGGGAAAGCCAAGCAGAGATGTTTTCAGAATACAGGGGTCCCTTTTAAAACTAGGACCAGCTAAGGAAGAAGGAAAGTGACTCTGCAGGAGCGATGAAAGGCCCTAGGACTGGGAGGTGAAAGCAGTATAGGAGAACTCCTTAAATATCTGGAATGCTCCGAGCTCCTTGGGAATTCAGGAGGACAGCACGAGCCCCAAAGGCTGGTTTCTCAGACTGCCAGTAGTTTAAAACTCACAGACATGCATGGCAGGACATGATCTCCCTTGTAATTTAATGCAGACCGCTGAAAAAATGTTGCAACTTTTCCTTTTATGTTCATGAAGCTTTTTTTCTCCCTTTTTTTTTTTTTTTTTAATCTGCATCTCTCCGGTCAGAATAATTCATTGTATGGGGCAGGGTCAGACCAACTTCCCACTGCAGCAGGTTACGGATAAATGGTGTCCTCCCACGGTCCTGCACGACGAACTCGTACTTTTATGCGACAGATTCACAATTTATCACATAGAAAGTATCCGCTTTGAAAAAAAAAATGGTGCAAAGAGGTTTTATTCAATAGGCTGTAATGGTGAGCTGTTATGGTCTATCAGGTGGATAATGTGCATCTTAAAATACTGTGTAAATACATATTTCTGTAATAGCCTGTTACATTTCCAAAGGAGCCATTGCAGCCTGCATTTGAAGTGGGAAGGAGCTCATAGGAGATGGGCTCTGGCACTTTTTTCTCTCAGCAGGAGGTGGGCAATGACAATTTTTCCTGAATTAGAGAGGAAAAATATTATTTTCTGATTCAAATGAATAATAAAAAACAATGGAAAGCAGCAGCTCAGA
The DNA here is from genome assembly GCA_013399855.1 of Oxyruncus cristatus. Lineage (NCBI taxonomy): Eukaryota > Metazoa > Chordata > Aves > Passeriformes > Cotingidae > Oxyruncus > Oxyruncus cristatus. Next base: position 270,794 of record VXAY01005285.1, on the reverse strand, counting down.
GAACTTTGACTGGAAGGAAGGAAGGACGGTAAGTGTTGATGTGATGAGAGCGCCAAGAGAGCTTTGCTCTCTCCTACAGTCGACGTATTTCCTTGCTCCCCAGCTGAGATGGCAGCATTACATGAATGTTCTCCATATTTTCCTCCCAAGAGCTGGTAGAATTATTTGTTGTGAGTAACATTCACAGGAGCTTTGATCCTGAAAATGCCTATTTATGAGAGCAGCCAGACACCTGAGAGCACTGGCTTCTTATATGGCACAAGCATAACCCAAAGTCCTACCTATACAGTCGTTAGTGAAAAATAATTATTAATATGATGCCTAATTAAACAGTTTTGCAGTAGCTGGGATGGATTATTGGCTGCTTGTGATGTGTGACTGTGATACAAGTCAGGAATAAACCCTTTGTTTCAGCTCCATGACTGGACAACTGGGAGTTTCAAAGGTCCAAAGACTGATACAGCACACAGGAAAACTGGGGTGGAATTCCTGCAACAGAAACAAGCCATGGCTACTGTGGCCACATAAATAAAAACAAGATAGATCAGATATGGTGTGTTTTTTTTAATTAATAGAAGTGAATTAACTTGATTCCCCAAGCCTGCTTCTACCACAGAAGACTGAAAGACCCTGCCCCGGTTTTCCTAAACAACCCGCAGGGACTGGCATGAGCTGACCTGCAACATCAGCTTCTGCTTTTCCCTTTCTCTCCTCCACAAACCACCACACGTGACCTTTTGCCACGGGCTGTGCCTCTGAACACAAAGATCCCCAAGCCAGACAGCAATTCAGAGCCAGAGCCAACCAACACACTTCCCTTCTCTGCCTATTTGCCCAAATTTTGGTATTTACACTCTGTGCCATCCCTCACACACAGCACATATATAATCCTTTATTGTGGTGCTGGAAAAGGATTCTCTATTATTTGCAATTATTTCCTAATTTGGCCAATATGAGAGGTTATTGCTGCTGAAAAGAATGAATAAAAGCATATCTGAGGCAAAAAAAAGTGCTAGTAGTAAAGTTTAAAAAGAGCACAGATGAAGATTAATAACCTCAGCAGTCAGGGCCTGGAGTACTTAAAACAAGTAAAAAGACATTACAGAGCAGGAGAACGGAGCCAGCAGGAACTTTGTTATGACACCCAACGCCACATGCAACTCCTCAGGTCACTCAGTTCTAACTCTGTGAGCTCTCCCAGCAAACCTGACCCGATGTCAAGGAAATAGGGTTGATTTATAACTTTTTTTTTTTCCCCCCTCACAAAGCTTTAGGTGAACGTGTTTGCTGACTTATCTGAAAGCCAAAGGGAAATTTAGGGAGTATGAGCTCACAGATATTGGAAGCCTGCAGGGAAAAAAAAATTCAGGGCTTACCATTTAAGGTGAGGGGAAAAAAAAAAAGCAGTTTGGGTGCAGACAGGAGTCTTTCAGCTGAGTTCAACATGCTTTGGCTGGTGCCTCAAGCAGGTGAACAGTAGCTACATCACTAAAAAAACAAACAAGGACCACCTATCTGGACACGTGTAGAGAGGGGAGGCCACCCTCACGGACACCAGAGGACTGCATGTAAGTGCTGATAATTGTAACCAACAAATTTTGGCCTGTTCCCATAAAAATGCAGTAGGAGGTTCTGCAGGTGCTCATCAGACAGATGCAGAACTACCGTACCTGCTCATGTGAGTGCTAGAAAGGGCACCAACCTCTTAATTCCAGATATCAAAGGAGTGGGCACAAACATTTGCAGCCCTGGAACAGCTCAACAAAGCAATTAGGACTCCGAAGAGGCGAGATAATAAAGGCAATGGAGGGATGATTAAAACTACTTTACTAAGGAGAAAACAGTTTTAGTCACATGCATACTGAGATGTCACCATTTAATAAAATGACAAAAACTATCTATCACATATGCATGAACACAGAACAATATAAAGAGGTTAACAGAAATTGATGGCATCCCGGCTTTAATTTTACACTGAATCGGAGTCTTTGGTGATTGAACTAGACAAAGATGTATAGGGTTATCTTGGTGAAGAGGCTTTGCTAATTACTGGCACTTGTCATTTCTCCATAGCTTTATCTAAGTCAGGAAGGCTAACTAGCTCCTTTTCCCCAGCGTGCATTGTTTGTTCAGTAGGCTTTGTGCTGAGAAAGCCTTTTTCATAACTGCACCTCATTATTAACGGGTTCATAAATAAATGAGTCCTAATATTTTCCTCGGTTAGCATTTATGATAGGGACATTTGGACTACAAAAGATTACACTTGTCTTTAATAAAAATAGGCACTTACACATGAAGCCTATTAGGGTCCTTGTTACGTTGAAGAGGTGGAGGAGGCGGCGGCAGAAGAGGGGAGGAGCAGGATTATAAAAACACACTTTATAGCACTATCATATTTTTCATGTGATTTTTGTAGCTATTTACTATCTCACATTAACTAATTATGCCTCTAACCCGAAATAGATCTCCAGATTCCACACTCTATCCTGTGGCTTGCCATACTGCACGCTCCCAATCAGGCAAACACCACAAACTAGGCAAACACTTCGAGAATTGAAAACTTCTGGAAAAATAGGCAAGGCATGAGACAAAAAGGAGCTTTAACATACAGCTGATAGGTGTGGATGTGTCCCCTCCTTTGTTCCTGGAGATGTGGCTCAACTCAGTCCAGAGATCAGTCAACAAATGCTGGAAATCAGCTGCAAGGGTGGCGAGGGCCACGTTTGCAGAAGGTCACGAGAGCTCTAAGGTTGCACAAGACACCAGAAAGGTCTCAAAGAGCGCAGGGTCTCTTCCTCCACATCCTCGCCTCCTCCCTTTCCAGGAGGCTCATCCCCAAAAGGCCCATCCACCTGTGCCAGGACAAGTGACAGGAGAGAAGGAGCTTGCTCTCCCAGCTCCACTTTTTTTGCACATGCTGGCACAACAGCAGAGCTGGACCCAAACCTCCCACGGCCCAGAGCAGTGTTTTAGCCATAATGCCATTCTTTTTTTGTGCTTTCAGCTCTGGGAATGGTTCCTCCTGCACAGCCCCCCTGCGCCTGCTGCAAGTCCACACTGCACATCACAACACACATGGATGAAGCCAGAAGAGCAAACAAATATTTGCTGAGAGACTATATTATGGAATTGGTTTTGCAGCACCTCCTGGCCAAATCTGACTCTTCCTTTCCAAGATAACCACCAAAATACTGTCATTTCCCCATATTTTTTTCCAAAGGTTTCTGCTAGGATCAGTCCCGCTGTTAAGTTTCAGAGGGTTTTTTATTAGTGTTACCAAAAAAGCCTTTAAATAGTTACATCAATCCTTTTCAGAAGACATCCACAGCATTGTCAGACAGCTTTAGAGTGTTTCAGGTCTCAAACAACACTCTCTTTTATAGTTACTGTAACGCACCTTTTGTCAGCTATTTATAAAATGCTCTGCAGTCTTCTTTAAACTTCATCTTTTCAAAAATAACTTCAGACCAAACAAGCTGTAATGGACAATTCAAGACGTCAGAAATGCATCTGCCCGAGACCACAGAACTTTTCAGCTTTCTCTTAGGAAGTAATAATCTGAAAGCAAATGCATCAGAAAGCTTGTGCCACAGTATACTAAAGCATCAGCTAATTTGGCTTGGTGAGACAAGTTTGAAGACCCCAAGGCATTTATAATATTTGGGGTTTGTTTTTCTAATTAGACGTGTCTCTTATATTTTTTTGTTTCAGTTACTGCTGAAGTAATTTAAATCAAGAAATCATTTAAGTATATCTGGCATAAGGGGTTTTTTTTTGTAAATCAAAGTGAAACACACAAACCCATTTTAATCACAGAAGTACCACTTCCTTCAGGATGTCAGTAATTCTCAAAATTGCTTCAGATATTTGCTAGATATCAGAAATGGGTAATGCAGCATTTTAAGTGGCAGAAATGCATTAGTACTATGTAAGTACATGATCCTTAATGTACTAATCTCAGCAATATGTGTAATGAGAACTTTCAGTAACACTTTATTTTAAGTGTCCTCTGAGAAATGCTAATTTACAATGAAACACCTATGGAAGTACATGTGACATTTACATGAATACCAAATGAATTCATTTTGATCAATGCTATTACAATGAATATGATATGAATTCACAATGATAGGCCGTTTAAAGAATTACCGCATTTTCCTTTAATATTGCATGTTTTGAAGACCAGCACATGTTAAAAACCGTGCTATATGTTCACTGGGAGATCTATATGTCAGGATGTACAAGAGATACACCATAAGGACTGTTTAAAACATGTTTGCATCGTTTAAAACACTACCAAAGAACACAGGTCCTCACTTCAGTCCCAGTAATGAGATCTGCTGAGCTCCATGGATTCTTTGACCTGCATTTGAGGACAGAGTATGGAATAATGGGCTGGACTTTGCACCCACTGCTCACCCAGGCAAATAACTACGCACCCAGCGAAAAAACAGCTGCACAACCTAGTGCAGAGCATTTTCATACTCGAGAATAATGTGCCTTGTGCATTAAAGAAAACTTAAACGAGGAGCCCCTCTACAATCTGACCATTAGTGTCAGGAAAGGAATGGCTGGGATTTGCAGCCTTTGTAAAGACAACATTCAGCTGAAGTGCCAGAGCAGGGGCTGAAGTTCCTAAAATCTGAGCCCCATTGTTGTCCTCTCTAACTGAGAAGCCTTGGAACAACCCCAAGACATAGAGAAAATGTTTTGAAAGCCCTTAACAAGCTAACCGGTGGAGAAAAACACACAGTCAAATGCTACTAAGAAACTAAAAGAGCTGATTGAGCCCCTGTAGGTTTGCTGTTACCTCTCCCAAACCCGTGAACGCTGGTTGCCCTGGCTGCCATTCCTTTCCAACCTGTGAAATTTCAGAGCATGTTCTGGTGACAGTATAGAAACATTCCTCGTGGGTCACAACTCTCCACGACCAAGTCCAGAAACTGCTGCGAGTCCATCTGCAAACTCTCTCCTTTCTGTGGCAGAGGCCACAGCCCGTTACAGCTGCATTAGAACAGTGAGTGTTTGAGGAAGGAATACATGGAAGAGAAACAGACAAGAAGGCAATAAGGGAGCTGGTCCAAAGCTGTAAGAGCTTTACATTCCTCGGAAACAGCGACAAGCAATGATGGCCCAGACCTCAGGAACAAATGCTAATAAAAAACAACAACCCTGACTAGTTTTATCAAGCTTGAAAACCTTCATACAACCTTTTTCTAGATATATTATTATTATTAAATATGGCAACGGTGGTGTTCTTTAAATGTGACTGAATTTTCCTCGAAGCATTAGACCATCTCCTATCACCGCACACCAACCTTGGCTGCGTTTATTTAGGATTGTTTCCCTTTCCACCTAGCAGGAACCACATTTAGTGGCTGATGCCAATAAGCAATTGCACTAATCAAGGTGTGACACCTGCCAGAGCAAAGGCTGAACCAGCAGTAAGTGTTGGCTGAGCTCTGAAAGATCACATTAATTGCCAGCGCCTGGCCTTTGGCTGGACTATCAGGCGTCGGGAGCGCTCGGCAGCGATTTGCGAGGCTTGGAAAGGATACAGGAATCCTCTTACAGCTCTGAAGGTCCCTCCTCACACAGTGCCAAATACCTCCTGTGAGACACTACCCACACTTCCCACCCACATCCTTAACACCAACCGGTGCTCAGCATCTCACGACGGACCCGTTTCACGAGCCACGATGAACCTCAACACTACGGAGCAGAAATTCCCATCTGCCGCGAAGAAATCCGGTCCTTGCACGACCATACTGCCAAAATCACCCAAAAAACTTACAGTTTAAAGTGAATGTGTCCGTACAGATAGACGTCTATACGCTTCTACAAGCGTACACGTGCACAAATAATTCCTCAGGGATAAAGCAGGCTTGTAAACTTCCCCTGTCCAGGCATCAAAGAAGGGACCCTTGATTTGACTGAAAATTAGAAGAGCATTTAATAAAAGCACAGGAGAGATCCTGAACTGTTGTGCCTGTGACGGCATGAGCTGCAGCAAAGCACTTCACTTCTCTTAGTCACCAAAAAAAAAAAAAGAAAAAAGAAAAAAAGAAAATTAGTTGTTTGGTATTTACATTTAATTCATTCTTTTAATTTAGCCAAGAAAACAGAAGAGTGGTAAAAGAAAATACAGCATTTTGTTCGCTTGTTGCTGGGATAAGTAACCTAAATAAGCAATGAACTTCAGAAAACAAGTGCAAAATACGATTTCAAATAATAAGAATACCGTCTCACTCAACTTTTGCTCATCTGGGACACATGTTTTTTGGGATCAAGTTGGTGCTACGAGATACACGTTAAAATTCACGTTTCGTTTAATCATTAGAAGCCTGGAATTCAGATACCGAAAAAGAGGGCGGAAAGAGAGAGGTGAAAAATCGCAAAATTTTCTCAGAAAATTGCCTCCGAATGAAATTCTGCCCTTTTCTTCTACTCCAAAAAGTCATTACCATCTGACAGCTGTTTAGTGGCATATGTGTGTTGGTGGTACCAGTCCAATTCCTAGTGGGCAGGTGTCTGCATCACAAAAGCCACCATCACAATTGGCACTAATTGGCACCCTTGCTGGCAGCCTCCGTAAAGAAAATAAGGATTAGATGGCACAGAGATCAAATTATCCTGTCACCATAAAGGTGATCCCCCCTTTAGGTCAGAAAGGCCTGTTGGCAGGACGGTTTGGGGAAGTTTGCACTTCCCGGGCTCTTGTTCCAACAGAGAGACACGAAATGTCGGGCGTCTGATGGTGGCACTGAGACACGTTTCACGGGCGCTTTCACTTCTCGCTTTTAGCTGAATCTCAAAACAAAAGAAACCAAACCAACACCCAAACTCAAAACTCAAACAACAAACCAGAAAATTCCCTCTTAATTTGGGCAGTTTCCGATCAATACAAACTTGCTATTTTATGCAGATAGTCACCACATTGCTCTGCTGGGGTATCAGTATATCCAGTGCCTTTCTTTGTATGGGCTTTTTTTTCTCTCCTTTTTTTTTTTTGAACAGCATGCAAATTCTGTGATTTTTTCTAAGTATAGGGTGCAAAATACCCTGGAAAGTGGGGGGGAGGGGGAATGTCTTACAGCTCAGCAAGCTTTATGAGGATATTCTCTTAGTTATTGAGATGAGTTGAATAATTCTCCACTAATTTATACACCAGTGAAACTGGCCTGTTGGCAAGTCCACAATTAATGCGAATGCCAAGTGGGATTGCAGCTTTGTTTCATCTAGGAAAACACTTAGCTGAACAGCAGCTTTCCCAGCTGAAAATGTGTGTCTGTCTTTAAACTTGCAACAGAAGCTGGCATTTCTTCGTTTCCATTCACTCTATCATTATGATGCATTATACAAAGTAATGATGTAATACGCTGGAAAGCTGAAACGCCAGCTCTTTGCCAAAAATAATAATACAAAAAGTGTACAATTATTTTCATCTATGAAAGCCACGCTCACCACCATCTCCAGCTCCCCAGTCAAAGAGAAATCCTTTCCTAATGGTAGATCATTTCTTTCTGTTTGTGAATCAAACGTGAATGCGAGAGGGTGGGGGGACTCAGCTCATCCGTGCTGAGTTACAACTTTTGAAAGATGTAAACATATTTATCACTCCAGCACGGTAACTCGCCACCACACGTCCCTCACACTTGCATTTTAATAGTGATTTTCCCCTTACCTGTGGAACGTGTCATTTCCTTCCACAAGTAGGGCTAAGTATGAAGGGACTACTGGAGGTAAAAAAAGGCACCAGGATCTGGACCTTGGGCAGAGGATCAAAATGCCAGGAATTTTTCAGGTCTGGTTTTACCACTCCTTAGTCACCAAAGCCATTAAAATAACAGGCTTGTGTATGCACGATGATGCCGCTCTGGCAGGGATGTGACCTGCCCCAGAGCATGACAAAGGCTGTGAGGGAGTAGAAAATGTCCATTGCTTTGGGTTAAGCATCTGCTCTACTGCTTTATCCCCCAGTTCCTACAGCCCCAGCGCCACGCACGCCTCCACACGGAAAACCATGAAATCAATGCCGGGTGGTGTCGGCACAGGGAGTAAAATGCATCGACACAGAAGCCCCAGCCACAGATGCCCAGAGAAACAGTGGCTCCTACCTACGAGTCCCACGACAAACAGTGTGATGGGCAGATGCTGAAGCTACAAAACGAAACCTCACAACAAACTCAGAGTGATCCGTATTTTGATCACCGCAGCGGCAACTCCCACCACAGGGTTTGCCACCGTCGCTGGTCCGAGAGCAGAGCCAAGGTCTGGCTGGGCAGAGAGGAGAGGAAAGACCTTGTGTGTGTGTGTGTGTGTGTGTGTGTGTGTGAGTGCGTGTGAGTGCAGAGCTCAAGATGGCCTTTGAGGAGGACAATTAAAAACCAGAATAAAAGGAAAGCGGTGGGGAGTGGCAGAGTACGGAGCGGTGGGTTCGGGTGCAGGAGGCAGGCGCTGCGCATCAACCAGGCTCAGGTTTGCCAGGCAGAGAAAACTCTGCTCCTACAATGATATACAATCACACAGTAAGTGTATCTTAATAATACAATAAAGTGTTAGCTCTGATTAGAAAAGAAAGATGAATTCTTCTGCTAAACCAGGGTAACCCTAAAAGCGTGTTAACATGAAATACTAAATAAAATGCTACTCATCTATAATAAATCTTATTACACATTTTGGCAATTTTACTACTAACATACCGAAGGTTTCAAGCAATGTTTGAAAATAGAAATCTTAAATTGAATCATTGTTGCATGAATATATGCAAAATATTCATTTCTAGCACTGTGAGGGTTGAGTGCTTTTAAATTGGAGAAATCACTCATGACTTCACCTTTTCATGCAAGATAAAGTTGTATGTGGTAACATCATTACAATGTCATGAAAGGAGTGGAAATCATACAACAGTTCTGCCTAAAGCTAATATACAAAAAAGTACTCCTATATTTTTCAATATTGTTCAATATTTAAAGGTGCAGTACGAGGCTTTAAATATATTAAAAAAATCATTAGACTTCAGATGTCAGTGCGGCCTTCACTGAGTACTGAGACTAATAAAATCATTGATGAGATCTCTTTAATATTTAACAGAATTCATGTCTTAGGTACCAGCCTATTTTCAACTCCAGTATCTGTAGAGGGAACTAAATATAGAAATAAAAACAGCAAAGGATTTATGTGGTGGTCATTATGGATTTTTTTTTAACTAGGGCACTAAAATTAAACTATTTACTCAATAATACTGTCATAACAACAGGGAAAATGCTGTGACATTTAAATAGTCTTTCCTATAAATCCTTTAGCAGGAGATTACTCCAAAAGTACATAACACTTTTATACACATTAACAATCAGTAATTCAATCAGCAAAAAAGAACGAGCGGATTTTGCAGTGAGTTGCCACACCATGAATTGCCAATATAGAGCTCAGAAGACTTCCGCAATCTTAAAGGTGTTTTAAAAAAAATGGGAAAGGAATAATTTGAGTTTATATACTTCTTTGCCTTTTCTTCACTCTGATTAAAAAAAAAAAAAAAAAAAANTAAAAAAAAAAAAAAAAAAAAATTAGACCTGAAAGTTCAGCCTCAGAGGTAGAAGTTACATAAAAAAGAGCCCACCTTGCAATTTAACTACATCATTTTTTATAGCTTGAATGTGAGGGGAAAAAAAAAAAAAAAACCAAAAAACCCAAGAAAAATCAGGGTAAGGCAATGGCAGAGTGTCAGGTTCAAGTTTAAATCCCGGTACACATGAAGTGCACGGACCCACTTTGTGACGGCGGCCACTGCTCCAGCGCTTGGAGTCACGGGGATGCAAAGCGAAAACACCTCCATCTTCGACCTCCAACCCTGCCGCCCAAATACTCGCGCTTGTTAAAATAAAAATGCAGATTTTTAAATTATTGCCTTTTTTTTTATGTTAAAATAAAAAATACATATATATATGTATACACACACAAAGTCCTGCCTGCCGTGGCCGGGCTGTTGCTAGGTGACGATGCCGCGGCACGGGCCGTCGCCGGTGATGAATGGCACGCGGAGCCCTGCTGATGGCAATCCCTGCAACCGGCACCGCAGCCCTCGTGCCCTCCCATGGCTCTGCCACCAACCGGCACAAAGGGCTGCAAAGGCCAGGATGCCATTTCGACAGAGGATGGGTCTGCCCCCACACTGACCCGGCCAGAAAAATGCCAGGGTGGCGCCACTGGCTTCGCTGTCCTTTCGTGCCGGGACGCAAAACTTCACCGAGGAGTGGTCAGAGCCTACCTAAAAAGCTACTGAGGGTGGTGTTCCAGTTCAGGCGAGCCCACCAAAGGCACAGATGCACAAAAGTGATGCTCACACACCATCTCCAGTCTGCTGTGCCCATCATCGGGCCCTGAGCAGCACTGGGGTCCCTGCAGTCACCAAGTTTGTCCTTATCTCAGATGCTCACAAATCAGATCGCGGGTTCCTCTTGCATGGGTGTTGCAAGCATTCGGACGCAGAAAGTGAGGGAAAGAGCGTTTTTACCAAAATCCCTCACATTTGAGCAATAGACAAGGTTGAGTCTTTGTGCAGGCTGGCTGACAATAAAAAATCCCAAGCACAAGAAGGGCTGTTCCATCCCAGATAACACCAACATGCTGCCCTGGCCCCCCCATGAGGCACAAGAGGCCGTGACTCTCCCAAGGTTCCTTTCTCCTACCCTGGCCTCTAACAGGAATCAATACCCAAATGGTAACCATCAGGAGATCCTCAGCATCAGGGCACAAATAAGTTCTCTGTTTCCCTTCTGACACCAGTATAAACCCAACCTTCATCAGACCTCCCCTCGCTGGGGCTTCCATGCGCTCATTTCGTTTAAAAATATACAGCGAGGATATGCCAATGAAACAAACAATTTGGTGGTGTTAATCCAGAGATTATTGACAAGACGAATGAGATTCCTTGGGTCTAATGCTCTCTGCTACTCAAGGGCCAGCTAAGCTCTCTTTTTTCAAATATGTGGATTTCGAAATGATGGATCATAATAACAGAGCTGGTGCCTATGAATGGGGATTGCAAACACTTAATATTTCAATAGAAGTGTGTGCAACATGATCCAATCACTCTGAAAAATGTACAAAATGGAAATATATAAAGAAAGCAGCTGGCATGAAAGAGAATAAACAAAGAAATATTGATAAAACTCTGTATGGATTAGGCAAAATATATTCAAGCTGCATTTGAATAATCTCATCTATATTTATATGTGTGTACATATATATATATTCAAAACACAGAAAGATTTCTTACCTCATCATTTCCTTGCTTTGAAGGACAGATCTCTGAATTAACACCCCCCCCTTCCTGCAAATCACAGGGCTGTGCTGGTGCACGAGAACCTGGCTCCCCAGACGCTGCTCGTGCCTGGAGAGTGTGCTCACGGCGGGTGGGGGGACTTGGCGGGGAGCTCAGCACCCCTGCCCCAATTCAGGGGAAGCACGTTTCATGTTAAACCCATCAGGGACCCCTTGAAAGATCCATCTTGCCGTTCATTAGACTAATTTTTCGCATGTTTTTATACGGCACACCCCAGCGGTTTCAGGATCAGGCCGGGAGAAATCATTTGCATTGCACTTGCACTGGAGTATTTACTTCTCCACGTCTCTGCGGTAAAACCAATCTGACCACTGAGAGCTGGTGTTGTACAAGAACCCAGATAGTTTAAGAGCCGAAAATGCACCATCCTAACATGCCGTTCCCTGACTCCCAGCACGTCCCTGCAGCCCACTGGGAGACCTGCTGGGGACCGTGCACGCCCCCCGAACCCACGGCAAAGTCCCGCAAGGTAGTTTAAGCCTCAAATTAAAAAAAAAAAAATTAAGCTAAACGATGTTACTTTGCAGCTGTTGCAGGCTAAGAGGATGCACACGGGTGGTGATGGGTGGGAGCTTTTTATGTTGCAGGAACTTCCTATTGAACCTGAGCCTTAAGCTGTGCTGCAGTCTGAGGAAGGAAGTGGTGGCAACAACCTTCCCTCGTTCTTCATGATTTCCTGCTTGCTTGCTTGCTTTCCCTGCACTCCTACCACCAGATCATTACCAGTTTTCACAGGGCCACCTTGAGTGATGAGGGGAACAAGTGCACCATCCCCCAGCTCTCCACTATTAGTCAGTACCAACTTAACCATGTTGGGGTTGTGTTGTGGGGTTTTCCCCTCCTTTAACCACAGCTGCCCTAAGAGCCACTTTCCTTCCCCCCACCACAGCAGCCCACCCACCCTCTGCAGAGATGGGCATTACAGTCAGCTTTGCAAGGCTATTTTTGCCATGGGAATATTCCATGCACCATCACAACTCCATCCGTGTCTGCCCACGAACAAGAACTACCAGGGCTTCTCTGGAGCACCGAACGCTCCCACACAGCAGCGTCCCAGGTTGTTGTCCCTTCTGCTGGCATAGGACACGTTAGCTGATGCTCCTCCAGCGCTGCTCACACCTCTCCCTAGTTTCACCAAAGTAACAGCTGTCTTTGGGAGGGGAAAACAAAGCAGGAACTGAGCCCCTTTAGGTTCCTGAGTCTTTATGAATGCACGTGATGCCTGGGAATAATTCTGCGGCAAAACCCTGGGACACAGCAAGACTATCAGACGTACACCATCTAAAACAGAGTAGAAAATAGTTTTGAACGCTTCATCTTAAACTATCTGCAGTGGGTTTACTGGTAGGTCAGCAGCTCTGTTTGCACATTCCCTTAGCAGAATAACAGCTGCCTGGCTGTGTGACCCAGCAGACCTTTAGTGGAACGTATCAGGATCACCTTGGCTGGATGCAACGTCCCCATCGCAGCATTTAAACCTAGAAAGGTGCAGGAGATTCAGACACCTTCTGGCAATGTGCTGCCATTTCCAGCTGAGCCCTGAGAGACAGAAAGAAGGTTTTCGGACCAGGTGTGAATTTCCAAGGACATCACAAATCAGGAGAGGATATCTGAAAGCTAACCCAGCTACAAAAAAAAAAAAAAGTTTAATTCTGGCTTTTTACATGCCTGGTTTGCTCTTCTCTCACTTCGCCAGCCTGTTATCTGAGCACTTACAAATTCCAAACAGGCTGTATTTCCCCCTGATTTACACGCAACTATGATCAAAATCTGTTGCTTAATACCAGACTTCTATAATGAGCCGGAGATATTCTATCGCATTTCTGACTCACATGATATGAAGGAACACAGACACACAGACACAGACACACACACACCAGAGCAGAGGTTTGAAACAGCAGCAGCTTTTCTCCTGGCACTGGGCAGGGGCACTTTGGTTTCCTGAACAGGTGGGCTACCTGACAAGCAGCAGGTACCCTTGCTTTTGACTACTGCGTTTTAAATCAGGGCTGCTTGGCAATTCATTAGTGTCTGCTAACTGTTAAACACAGGAAAGTTCAAAAACATGCATATGTTTGCCTCCCTGCCTCCCAGGTGGTATCTGTTTCAAGCAGCAACCTTTTCACTTCGTGCATCAAGACTTGTAAACTTCCCGTGGCTACACCAGCGGTTCCTAACCAGGTGCCTGCGCCGGAGCCGCAGTCTCTGAAGAGCAGGAAACTCCATATGCTGATCTCCGGCTACGGAGATGCCATTCGTTTCTCCTTGAAAGTTTATTGTCAGAATTACTGAAATGTACACAAATGTCTGCATTTGAAGGTGAAATTTGGTGGAAAAATAAAGATATAATAGGATCCTTTCTTATATAATTTCCCGGTGTGATGTCTGTCTGAAAAATGAAGTGAAATTATATGATGTCAAAAAATCATGTTTCAAAATGATTGACAACATGCGAGTGTTTTGCATTGTGAAATGAGGCGGAAAATTTTAATTGCATGATGGAAGGACATAATATTTATTAGAACCTTGTAACCACACTGGATTTCAGTCGAAAGGACACAATTTTAAATTTTGTATTAATACTTGAGGCTAAATCTTAAACGAACACACAGAAGCAAAATTCCACCTTGGAACCTGTGAGTAAGTTTTTAATTTCTACCAGTAAAATAGCATCTATGGGGTTGGCACGTCACCATAGCGACAAAAAAGATTCCCTCATTCGTGCACTGCCATTCTGATCTGAACAATGTCATGTGCCTGGCTCCCAGGTCACTGGAGAAATGGCTGCTCTGGACACACAGCGTTTTGATAAAGGTCTGCTGAAGAACTGGGTAAGAAATTGTAGGAAAATCAAGGCCACTTCCATCCTTCCCAGTGACTATAACGATGGGCTCACATCCACACCCAAATGCCACCAAACCCGTGTCCTTACAGACAGGAGCACAGAATAAATCCCAGAATTGAAGTCATAACAGAAAAAATCCCAAGTAAACAGCAAGAAGTTCAGGGATAGTCCTGGACAAGTGCATAATAGTTTGATTGTCAGGCTGGCCAGTGTGGCACCAGACAGTAGTTGCTCCCAAAGAAAGTGGTCCAGGGAAGGAAAAAAGTGAGGTAACATTAAAAGAGGGAAAACAGAGATATATCCACTTGGAGGAAAATCAAAGCAATCAATCTTAGTTTTAAGATATGCCCCAAATAAGTCTTATGTCAGTCGGGAGTCTGGATGGGGCAATCTATTTAGAGTTCAGAAATATTAGTTAAACTTGCTCTTTCCTGGTGCGAAAGGAGCTTGAGGAACTGAGCGATGGGAAGCAAAATGACTCCTTCCCTTTCTCAAAGTCTGGCACCTTTCGGAGCCTGTTGGTAACACCAAAGGCCAAGGGGAAAGGCAAAGGCAATAGGAAATCCTGATTTTGAACCAAGCTTTTGTGAAGCAGCAGCAGCCTGTGACCAGCCCAGCCCAGGGAGGTGCAGGAGCGTTGCTGCTTCACCAGCAGTGCCTTCAGCAACTGGCTGCACCAGCCAGGAGCTTTATTCCAGTGATATCTTTCCACGAGAGCTTTCCTGACTGAGAAGGGTCCAGAGCACAGGTGAATTCCTGGTGCTTTAATACATCCCCTCCCAGTCATTTGTGCAGTGTCAGGTTTGCCTCTGGAGATCTGGGTTTAATTTGGAGACACAAGATCGAGCAGTCAAAGTCCATGCTCAGCTGGAGATGGCCAGGACCCTGAACCACCCGTGGCAAGGGAAAAACAAGCCATCCTCAAGTACCAAAGTGAAGAACAAAGACAAGAAAAACATAATTCTCTGTGTAGGAAGAGTAAGTCAGGATGACTGTGGAATGACAACTTTTAAATAATCTGTAAAGGCTCCCACTTTAAAAAAAGGAACAACTATGCAACCGAAATAAAAGGCAAGGGCAATCCAGAAGTCCAGAGGAAATTCTGAGAGAAATGAAACAAACTCAACCAAGCTGAGTCCCATTCTGTTCACATAAAACACAGGGGTCTGTATTATAAATACCTATGTGGAGTTGAAGAGAATGGTTAAAATTATATCCATCAAACCTAAATGAAGAGCTAGGAAGGGAGAAGTGTGGAAAGCTGCATGGGGGAAACAGAAAGGCCAGCTCCAAATTCTGTCAGAGGCTCAGTTTAACAGTAATTCACAGAAATTTAGGCTAGGACATAAATCTCAGTGTTGGAATCCTAAAGGGTCATGGAATGGTCTGCAGCTAGTCAAGCAGAAGGGGTCAGAAATTAAAACGGTTAGCAATAGGTAATAAGGAACCTTAGGTCCTTAAGGAATTGTTAGAAATGGATATTTATGCCCCTTGCTGAGGACGGAAGAGATTTTTCTCTTCTCCATCAAATTAGCTTTGACTGAGTAGTGGGAACAAAATACACTCCTGAATATTTTCACCAGCTTTTGAAAGGCTTTTCTTTTATCTGTGCACCTCCACTGAGCAAACCATCCTGCAGAAAAGTTTTGCCCAAACCCCAAGCGTGTTCCCAGGGAGAGGGATTTGCTCATCTTTGTGTGAGAAGCTCTTATACCTTTCTCCAGACTAGGGCAGAAAACAGCAAGGAAGGGTTTATCCCACTGGGTAACGGATTTCCCAGAACTCCAGTCCAGGGAAGGTCTGCAAAACCCCGTAGCTAATCTGTGACGGAGTAACCTGATTTACCTGACACACGTGCAGAAGGTCCTGTCCCACCCTCGGCAGCCCTGCTGGCGTCCCAGGGAGGAGGGGACGTTGCCAAGCAGAAGAACAACCCCAACCTCTAACATTCCACTTGTGCCCGTTCCCTGAGCCCAGACTCTCTGAGCCAAACCCGGATGCCTGGGAAATCTAATCAATGGGGGACAAAAGAAAAAAAAAAAAGGTAAAAATGTATTCGATGTTTCTGAATAACAAATAAATCCGAGGAAATCGCAATCTGCTCACCGTTATTCCAGGAGAGGGAAAAAGAAAGCCAGATCAATTATTAATTTCAAGTCACTCAGTCAGCACTCCATCAGGCTCTGTTACAGGTCAGAAATATTACAGGATAAACACGACTCTGAAACAAATTCCTGCCCTACCCTCGAACAAGGATGTACCTGGGAAGCCCCACACCCTGGAAGCATCCATGGCACAACCCCTTGCACTGCTTGATCCTGCCCTTGGTATCTGCTGAGGTTTGTAGTTCCCCAAATTCATGGATCAGCTCCTTCCTTCCTCCCCTTCACATACTTACACAATTTTTGCCACTTGGGATCCTCATTAAAGCAGTAAGTCCACCACTAATTCAGATAGAGATTTTTGGAAGGAACCTGGAGCAATCTGACAATAAAGACTCTGCTTCCCGAAGATTACTGCTCCCCAAATTGCTCTTTGCTCCAGTCATTATAAAGCGGGTATACAATGTTTCCATCCTATACCAGAATATTAATGAAACATTTTTTTAATAATGCTACATAAAACACCTGTGTCCCTGCATACACCAGAGAACATCACTGCAGTAGGATGAAATAAAAATGTTGGGGTCCTTCAAATCTTAAACCACCAAAGACCGATCTCCTTCCTTCCACCTGTTTGTATTGTTCAGTTTTTCTGTTCAGATAATAAATAACCGTCTCTGTACAAGCAACTACAGAGTACATAAGAGCATCACAAAGTAATTATGAGTTTATGACATCATCTTAATATTACAAGGGAGAGACTGAAAGACCCAGGAGAAACTCCAGATTTCCCTTTTGGGAAAATGTTAATGGATGCTTACAATCTGTTTTCCTTTGTTTGGATGTTACAACCAATAATACACTTTTATGTCTATAAATAAAGACTAAAGTTGAATAAATCCAACAAGCTCCTGAGCCTGCGGCTCTGAAACTTGATTCACATTCACGGCAAAGATTTATGAGTCACTCACAGAGAATAAGTTGAAGCTGCAATATTTGGAGTGAAATTATTCAAAAGGGTGATTATTTTGGGAATGATTATGCATGCACACCTGATCAGGGTGTCACCTGGGCCCCCTTGTCCTACATGATGAAATGTGGCAATTTTTCTGCATTTCTCTTTGCTTGCAAAAAAATAGGAGCGTGTAAGAGCAATCAAGATGTTTATTTTTACACGCACCGGATCATCTTGTGGATATATTTTCCCTTTTGCTTAGATCACAGGACATGTTCTTTAAACTATTCACATGAACATACTAAATTTACTGATGACTGCAAAGCGAAGGAATAAAACTGATTGCTGTTCCTCATGTGTGGGTGTGTATATATATATTTTTATATATATGCATGTATGTATGTATATGTGAACCAAAATACTTTTGTATTTGGGATGCAAAGTTGAGCACTCAAACTTTGGAGAAGCAGGCAGCAGTAGCTGTCCCTGCTGGGGGGCACAGTGGGAAAAGGGATTTGCTTCTTTCCTCTTTCTTACAAGCATTTATCCTTCACCTTCACCCAACGGGCTTGCAACCAACAACTGTGGAGGACCACAAGTACCACGAGATGAGGCCACGGACTGTGAGGAAGACAGAAGGCATCCCTGCCTAAGGCCTTTGGCTTGAATCCCTCTCTTGAGATACGGGCTTTGGCATCTAGATAATTGAGGGGTTTTAAACTATTTTGTCCGAATGAAATAAGCTTTGTAAAGTATAAATGGGGGGGGAAAAAAAGTTGGAAAGCATACCCTCGCTTATAATCTTTTTTCTGCCTGAAGAATGAGATCACGCTACAGCCCTCTGAAAGATTTTCAGGAGCTCCTTTTATAAAATTTTTGTGGCAAAGTCTCAGAAACCTCATCGTTAGTCACTTCGCTCTCTCCATATTCTTCCTGATAAGATGTTTTTCTCATGTGTAACATATGTTTCTCCCTTTTTAGTCCTAAAAACTTTTCGCTTTGTTCAGGCAATTCAGAACTGATATAAACTTTCTCCTTGATCTCATACTGATTTGGCCTGAAACAAACTCCCTGAAGGCCTCCAAAACATGAACAGGTTCAGGTCAAGCTCCAGATTTGGTACCGGCTGCTTTTCCCTGGAGCTGGCTGAGCACACACTGAGGTGGTTTCTCTCTTCTCTGCCCGGACTCCCAAACCAAAAGGGACATCTCTCCTCCCAGCTTTTGTCTCCTTTCCAGAGAGGCACTTTATGGGACCGAATTTAGAAACTTTATAACTGCACTCACACAACACCGGTGATGAGGGAGCCTTTTTCCAGATGCCTGCTGTTTCAAAAAGGCAGGCTGTGCTCTGCAGGTACGTGGGTAGCCCTGCTGAGCACCTCTGGAAGTTCAGCCCACTCCTTCTTTTGCATAAAGGATCCTCCCACTCTTGCCATTACATTCTCACCCGTTTCTTTGTTACTACTAATCCAGTGTGAACTTACTCTCGCAAGAAACAAAATCAAGATACAAGAATGAATCCAAATCCAATTGCAACCGCTTATAACCCAGAGTCTGTCTGCAAAAAGAACACAAGGGGAGGTGTAAATTTTGCAGAAGACACCTGCCTTAATTACTCCCCTAGATCAGAATGCGTCCCAGCCCCAGGATGGGTCGTGGCCAAGTCCCTTCTGCTCAGCAGTAACCACAGAGCTCCAAATCAAAAGCTCGGGCTTTGCCCACCTATGACATGCAGATGTTTGCAGCTGAGAACACCTTCAAGACATTATTCTTTCACTGACCAAAATAAAAAGAAATTTCAGGGAACCAAAAAAATTTGGAATTTCAGGTAAAGTTCATCAAGCAAATTCAAAAACAAAAAAAAATTGAAAACACTCAGAAAACTCAAAGTGTTTTTTGAAAACACTTTCAAAAAGCAGCGGTTTAACTTTGCATTTTGAAATATCCTTTGTGCTTAGAAATTTGATATTAACTAATAAAGAAAGATTAACAAATGAAACCAAAAACTTTCCATTCAGACGAATAAAAATCTCTCCTCCTGTTTCTCTCAGCAAACAGAGGTTTGGATATAGATTTTGCCATGATGATTATCCTAAGCCTCATTTTTTTTCCCCCCACTTTGCCCAGTGAATAAAACTGCTCTTTGGCCTTTGGTGAGTACAGTGGCATTTCCCTTTTCTTTGAAAGCACCTCCGGGGAGAGAGAAGATGCCCTACTGGTCTTTCCTCCCACTGCCACTGCCTCACCCAGCATCATCCCTAATTTAGCGTCAAGTCCTTACACGAAATTAAAACCCAAGTAAGGAATCAAACCAAAATCTTCTCTCCTGGTCCCTACATTGCCTTTGCACCCCTACACCCTGATCCCAAGTGCTCCTTCAGCTCTCCCTCTGGCTTTGAGATGCCTCCTGTTGCTCCTGCACAGTTTGTCCCGAGGTGCAGAGGCAAGCAGGCTCCTCGTGTCCTGTCTTCTTTCTGGTGCAGGAATGAGTGGACAGTGATAATTTAGCCCCGAGGTGGCACCGTGCAGTAAAGCACACTACTGTAATTATTAGCTTCTGCAGCGTTATTTAGAGGATTACCATCCTGGGGTTATTTTATAACACCATTACAGATTAATAGTGATACTCCTGCCGTCAGTGGGCAGAGTTTGCTGTGGGTTAAGACCCACGGCAGCCCGCCCCATTCAGGGGACCTGTGCAATAAAAATAAAAGAATCATTTCTAGTAAGTTCTGACTCTGATTAAAAAACAATCTTTATGAAATAGATGCTAATAAAATTGCCTTCCTAATTACCCAGAGCTAGTTCATTTCCCAGCAAATATAATAAAACAGAGTTACTTGGCTCTGATTCACAAAACCTGAACCCAAGCTCATTATTAAGGCATTTAGCAGTGAAAAAGCATGTGTGCATAAGATGCTGTCCCGTCAAGCAGAATGCAAGAAATCTTTTGAAGTTAGACCTTTGAAGTCTCAAGTTATTGCTGCTTTTTTCTTTTTTTTTTTTCTTAACACAGGTATTTCAACAAGAGAAAATCTCTCTGTGTTATTTACACAGATGGAGCAGGGCACCCTATTATACCAGCGTATTCAGCAGAGATTTCAGTTCGAAGCAGAAAGTCTTAATTTGAAGAAATATTTAGAGCTGGTACATAGCACTTCTTAATCTGTGGAACCATTACAAGGCTGCGAGACTTTTACATAATAGAATAGACCAGCCCATGTCCCAGGGCTATTATTGCTATGACTTGTAACACTCCGAAATCTCTTTCATCTGCCTAACCTGGGATTTTGATGATTGTAAATGCATGAGTGTGTTTCAGTTTAGGGGGTTATGTTTATGTTTTATTTATTTTTGTTTGTGTTTCTGCTCCCTGCAAAACTTCCTGCGATTTCTGGATGCACAAAGGTTCTGCCAAGCTCTCCAGTTTTCCCCCTGCCAGAAGTCCCCTTGACACCCAAGGAGTGTGACTCCCGCAGCAACTGCGGGCTGCAGGTCCTATTTTTATGAGCCAAACAAAGTGGGACAGGACAAAAACGGAACACCAGTTTCCCCACTGCATGAAGCACGTGGAAGAGACACAGCTGACACACACAAACTGCATCAGCGGCGGTGCAGGCACAGGGTCAGAGTTTCCAAATCAAACAGAGGCCGGGGTCTCTCGCCTGCAAATCCATCCCACCATCTTGCACTCCAAGGCAATGGTGCCTTTATTTGAGCTTGCCTTTTTTACCCATTTACAAATACCCGTTTTCTTTTCCTCACAAAATATGCATGAGAGACCCAGCTAGGACAGGTATATTCAAGATGAAAATCTGGATAAAATCTACTAGCGAAAGCATTTTAAAAGCAGGAAGAGACCTTACGAAGTCACCGTCTGATTCTCTGCTTCATGGTAAAATTTAAGACACCTAAACCCTCGCCAGTAGCTGTTCCAGAAGGCACTCTTGCGTTTCCCAAATTCTAGTAAGCACTTTGAACGAGCTGGATAAGGTGGTCCATGCAGTTTAGGGATACCCAGCAGCCCACAATCTCATCCCACCTGATCCCTCTATTCCTTAGTTTCCTCACAAGAAAATTGAAATAACACTTCCCTCCTGTGCAGGCCAGCTGGGAGGCTCAAAAAGGAGACAGATAACTCTGACAGGCAGCATTCCTCTGGAATGACAAATGCTTGGGGAAGGACTTCCTCCAGCTCCCAACAGGACCACAGGGATATCAGTAGGAGCAGAGCTAACCCAACAAGAGGGTTAGCTGCTCAGAGAAATGCATCAGAAAGGTACCACAAAGCTTTTGGGATTTTCACATGTGGCACAGCACTCGCTCCCACACCAGCAGGTGCCGTGTGGAAGAGCCTGTGTCTGCCTGGTGAGCAGATAAACGTCTTACAGACCAACTGGCCACCCTGGCAGTCGGACACGTTCCCCTGAGAAAGGGAAAGAGGAGAAAAACTATTTTCCCTAGGCCAGACCATCAATATGGTCACTCTCCAGGTAACCTTTGGTCTGTGGCTTGTACTTCAACAGAATACGCACAACCTTGGACCCACTCAACACCCCAACGTAGCCACAACTGCATGAAATCAGCCACTCCAAAGACACTCTATGCCATAAAAGTATCAAATTAACATGTCTTCTGGTTTCTTTCAGATTTTCACAGATATTCAGCTCTAAACCAAAAAATTCTTTTGGAAAGAGCTCTCAGCCTAACCCCTATGGAAAAGGAAGTCCCACTGCTGAACTGAACGGCTTCTCCTTGAAAGCAATACATCTCCACACCCCTGGAAGTGACTGCAAGACCAGAGCTGTCATCAGCTAATCTCCGGGTGGTGCATGAGCCACAAAGTAATCCAGCTCCTTCTCTATGGCTCTACAGGTTCCTCTAAGCCAGCCAGGGGGAAAAAAAAGCACTGAAAACTTCTTTCACTCAGTGGATTAAGCAGCTATGACTCAGAATTCACAAAGGGGATGATCTGTGAAGTGAGAAGGTGCCGTTTTTACATCATCTCTTTCTTAACCTTAACCACCCCACGGCACAGCTCACAGACACCTCCTCTGTCCCTTCCCACCCTTCTGGGAGCAGCTGCTGCACTTCCACGCAGGAGGATGCGCGACGGAGAAAGTTCCTGTAGCTCAACTTCAGATTCCTTTGTTTTTTTTGTGGTGGTAAGTTAGATCCTTAACATTATCTTAATGCACTTTTTATGGTTTAATTTCCCCTTTTGTGGTGCTGTTTTCCTCAATAAGACTCTTAAATTGAAATCAGATTTCCTCTGAAGGAGCCAGCCTGATTTTCTTCGAAAGCCCAGTACAATACAGTCATTCCGCTGAGACTGACAATTTTATTATGGTTGCATTTCCTTTTTGCCTACAAAATGTTTGTTTTATAAATAGGCCTTTTTAATTTAATGTAATTTTTTTTTTTTTTTTTTTGGTACAACAGCAGAAACAGTCAAAAAACACACAATGCAGCTACAAAACTTCGGCTTTGTTATACACGCCTTCCTTAATTTACTTTCCGTTGGCTGGGAAAGGGGAAATCAACTTTTTACCTAAGGCAAAATATATGTAAAATTTCAATCTAAAGTAAAACTCAGCTCTCCTGTATTCAAGATCTATAGCTCTGAAGATGTGGTCTTGTAATTAAAAATGGAGGGGGGGGGAACTAACTACAAACAAGAAAACTACACTGCACTTTAATGAATGAGACAACTACAAGCAGAAACACGATGAGGGCTGTGGAAAACAATCAACTGACAATTGCTTTGACAACTTTTACACCACTCAGGATTTAACAAGGAGGGGTTTTTCATCACGTGCTTAATTTTAGGCCAGATGCTGGCTGCACACACCCGGATCCAGTCCCTTCATAAACCAGGGTGGAAAGGACAAAGTAGGAGAGGGAAAGGTTTATACCCTGGGTTCAGGCCAAAACAGCGTTGGGATGCAGCTGAGTTTGCCCTTGGCCTCAGGGGCCAAAAATGATGGTTAAATCAGGAGCAGCCCTCACCACCCAGCTGGATCAGCGCTCACTGTCTCCTTTCAGGATCTGCAGCGTGGACCACACCTCTGCTGGAATTCCTGCTTCCCTACAACTCCAAACAACTGAATGGCACATCCACCCCAACAGCTCTCAAAGACAAAACAGGAGAAGAAAAATCTTCCCGACGCACACATTCAGGTTACTTTTTATATTTTTTTGTAGTTGTCAACGACTGGCCTGAACTGTTCCGCAATGGCTTAAATTCCAGTAACAGGTTTCATATGGTCGCTATAACATCTCAGGGTATTAATTAGTTTTCAAGACCCCCAGGCAATAAAAATGTAGCCATTCAAGGTCACAGTTTGACTTATTTACAATTGATGTATAACTTGGCAAACTCTGCATTCAGCGACTTCGTACAATAGAAAATATATTGTCATTCAGGTTAACAAAAGACTCTTTTCTTTGCCACCTCACTACAATGGCCCTGCAAATGAACATCGCCTGAATAAAATCCTAACCACATTTTCACTCTCATTAACCACAGTAGGGTATCACACAATTTGCCTGGCTCCTACTTAGACCACTGTGCACCATTTTACTAGCAGCAGTTTGATGGGTTTTATGGCAGGTGATATATGGAGTGGGAGTTTCGGGAGTCGTAAACAGAAGCCACAGTGTATCACAATGTGGTTTAGGGATATAATGACTGTGTTGTAAAGCAAAGGATGACAATACTGCACTAGGCTTGAGGTAGTGAACCAATAGACCAAACAGCTCAACATAATTCAAGCTACAAACAGAGGTTCCTAGGTGTGTGCTGGCCTTCCTATATCTTTCATTAATTACCCCTGATGAATTTGAATAAGAACTACTAAAACCGAAATAAATCTGCAGCCAAGAGAAAAATTATAGAGTTTCTCCTTCTATTTCTTGGATGAAGTTCCTCTCCCCCAGTGCATATACAGACCCCATATTACCAGTTCTTAACCAGCCTTTTGTATCTCCAGCTAGACAGTCCCCTTGGCCACTGGGGCTGCCATCGCTCATTAACACACCGGAACAAATACAGGCCTGGGAGCTTCTGCACACATGCAGGGGGGGCAACTGCTGCTCTCAGCTCTGTCTGCAAAAGCTGGGCTGGACACCACCCCCACACAACCCCCCAGTTATTTTGTTCATCCTAATTCCTGCTCTGAAGTCAGACAATGCTCTTCTTTTTCCATGAGGCACTGCAGTCTTCTTCCAGCCCTACACATACTCTTCATTCCCATCTCAGCTGGGTGATTTTTGAGGGGGATCCATTTGCCACTGGTTGATCCCACCGTGAGGTATTTAGATCGGGATTTCTGCCATGATCCTGTAGTGGTCAATCCCTGCCATTCCTGCAAAGGTGTGGTGGGTTGGTTTTTTTTGTTGTTGTTATTGATATTGGCTAATTATGGCACAGAATAAGAAAATTGGCTGCCTGGTCCCCAAAGCTGCGTCATTAGCCACATTGTGATAGATTGGTGTCAGTGACAGAGCTCTCTCCCAGCATTCAAAACCTGTTTAGCTGCATTTAAACTAAATAATAATACTTAGCACATATAGCGCTTTGCATATTCAAAGCGCTGTACAAACATCAATTAATTAATCCTCATAACATCCCTGTGAGGTAGGTAAGTATTATCTCAGTTTTACAGATGGGGAAACAGACACAAAGAGGTTAAGTAAAATGAAAAATTAAGGTGGAGGTGTGCTGGTTAATTTGGAATTGCACTTTGTGCTGTTTGAAAAATTAGAAGGTGCTGTACCAGATCTCCATTATCCTGCCAGAGAAAGCAACATTTTGATGTGCTGACTCCCCTGGTAGGAGCCATCACCTCAGTCAAGCACCTTGAAGCTGAACCTTCATGTTCTCTGCCTGGGGAGTGCACATAAAAAAATATCCCCCCTAAATTTACTCCTCTGCTTACTGAAAAATATAGGAAGGTGTACCTCGTGCTTCCAAGCATAATCTATAACTTTCAGAAAAGATTTTGAGATAAATAACCTATTTAGGTAAAACTACTAAGCAGGAGCTAAGGAATGACCTGCTTGGAGGCCTGGTAATGATATATGCCAAAAGCTGCGGCTAATTGTTCTTTTCTCCCATCATCTGTATTGTCCAGTCATGAACCAGCAGCGGCGAGGAACAGACCTCCTCCCGTGGCACAGAACCCAAAATAACCCCAGTGAATATGCCTTTCCTCTGAAAAGGAAAAAATACCAAGTGCAAGAGACACACCAGCTTAAGGGAATCACCCAGAATTGCTAAAGAGATAACTGGGAGTTTACATCTGTTTTCTTGTAGCTTAAGTGCTTTCGATTTTCAAAGGAAGAATCGTCAGTGAGAGCGAAGTCCAACGTTTTACTACCTAAACCCAAACCTATGTACTACTGCTGTGTACCTGCCATGCTATTCTATCCTAGTTATTTTAACAAGGACCTCTTCCCATCCATTTGATACTCAGCACTCCCTCAACGTGCAGATTCTGTATTAATTAGGAAGAGTGTAAAATCAACATTAAGTGGATTTAGGGGCAGGGGGAGATGGAGTAGGTGTTTGCTCCACCTACCCCGTGCATTGACCTACCTGAGCAGCAAAGAGTGAACAACTGGCAGTTGCACAGAAAAGAAACCAGAGGACTGGGAGCTGTGGATCACAGGCTGGATGTGCAACGACAATAGTAAGCAGCTGAGAAAAAGGAAAATGCCAGCCTGTGATGTTTAAACAGAAGTAGAGCCTGCAAGACTCATAAAGCAACGCCTGTGCTTTGCTGAGTGCCAGGGAGGCCTCACTCAGGGCATTGTGTTCTCCTGCAGGCATCGCTCCTCTCGAAAGGCATGGCCCAACTGGAGAGAGTTCAGAGGAACAATCAGAGGTCTAAAAACCATGACTTGTGAGGAAGGATTGAACACAGTGGGGTTGTTCGCCCTAAAGAGAAGTCTGAGGGGAGACATGGTAACACTTTTCTGGTGTTTAAAAGGCTGCAGCAAAGAGGAAGAGAACAATCTGTTTTCCGTGCCCATGACCAAAAGGACAAGAAAAAGCTGGCAGCTAAGAAGGTTTGAGTCATGTACTAGGGAAAGCCTTTCCAACAGCAAGAGCAGTGGAGCTCTAGAAGAGACTGGCAAGAGCCATGTGGAGTTTCTCTGGGTAGAGGTGCAGATGTTGCTTTAACATGGAGAGATATGCACAATGACCTTCCTCAAGGTCCCTTCCATCTCAGTGTCCTGTGTTAGGTGTCAGAAAGAGAAGGAGCTCGAAAGAGAGCAAATTCTGCTGCCATAGTGACCAGTGAGCCCAGTCTGCCCATGGCTCAGCCAGGCTCAGTGTTCAGGAAGGCCACAACCATGTTAATTATTATTGGAGGAGCTTGGGAAGAGCTTTGCTGATGTTCCAACAATGCCATCAGTTGTGTGACACTCCCATAACCAATTCTCTGTCCTTCCTCCTAACCTTGTACTTGTAATTGCTCAGTGACAGAACAGGGGATTTTAGTAGCCAGTACCACCTCAGGCACGTTCTACTTGCAGCCAGTAGTGGGGCTGTCAGGGGAACCAAAGGCTGCCAAATAAGGTAGGGATGGACTTTCCCACACAGGAACCTGCAGCCAGTCAGTATCTGTGCATATCTCTTGGATAAAAACATTTGCTCTTTTCAACGTCTTCCTCCTCCCTCAGCTCTCCCTCAGCAGTTCCTTTGATTACATCTTTACTCTCCTTCACCCTGTTGGCTTCTTTTCTTAATCCCTTGTAAACAAAAAGTATGTCCAGAGTGAGAGTCACAAACACGCAATGTTCAACTGGGAACAAAATAGGAGAAAGGAATCTGCCAAGCCTGGCATGTGTGGGATGTTTTATCTGCCTTATATTTAATATGCTGCTCTGAAGATCCCCTCTTCTGACACAAAATGGTGATTTGTGTGAAATCGTTTGGAGGTTGCTGATCTTTTGGTGCCTGCAGAGACCACGAGCTTTTGGAAGTAGAAGCCTGATCCTAAGAGAACCAAAACAGTAAAGGAACTCCCCTCCCTGCTGGCCATGATCTCTTGCAGGGCAACCACATCACTGGAAAACTTCTAAGATGATCACAGCTCAAGAGCTATCAGTAAAACTATAATTCACTTAAAAATAGGAAGGCAGGTTTACTCTTCCTACAATTTTACAAAGGAAAAAATATAAATGATACAAACCCTAAACTCTCTTTCTGCATAAATGTTTTATGGTTCTGAGTAAAATAACCCAATCCCTGCACTATTTGAAAGAAACATTTGGCAGCTTCTCCTAAAGTTCTTCCTTTTACAGCATTACTTTGGACACCTCTCATCCTCTTTGAACAGCCCTGCTGGCTCTTGCATGTGATATTAGGTTCTCCCTTCTTTTCAGATGCCTGTAATTTTAGGAGATCGTAATTGCCCAAGATAAGATGTCCTTTTTCCCTGGTTTGAACAAAAGGCGAGTTGTTGGAGTCTTCCGAGGAGAACAAGGATCCTGCTCCCGAAAACCTGTCATGCGATATCCTACACAGCACCTTCAAATCCTGCCTCTTGGAAAAGGAGGCCCTCACGTGTGAAGCCCACATCTTGGGAGAATGGGAGATTTGCTCCAGATGGTTTTAGCCATAGGCATGCTGAGATAGTCCTAGAGCTGGGAGTGGTGAAAGGGTGCCCTTCCCTCCTGTCTCCTACAGAAATGCTAGACAGCCTGCCCTCCAGTCTAAATGAACAAAAAAAAATGAACAGGAGTTAATTAATTTGCTGCAATATTGATATGACAAAATGAAAGCAGCATGTGAATGACAAAGGAAAACTCACTGTCATTCACTGGCTAAACAAGGGACTGAGTAGTTAATAAAGGCTTATACAGTAAACCCTTGTATTTCCCTGATGTTAGAGAACCTGCATAAAACCAGCTCAAAAGACAAAGACAGCACCCGATGGTAATATTTTCAACAAACCAATTTCGGGGTGATAAAAAAGAGCAGTAAAATTCCTGTATAGCAGAAATGAATGCAAGAGTCAAAAAACCCCACAAACCTCTGAGAGTAACTACACCTGGATACCAGATCCACACGCACGATGCTCCCCAGCCTGCAGGTAAAGACCATTTCTTTGGAACTCCTAGTTCAGAAGACCTGAGTCCAGGTAAGCAGCAAAAAATTCAAACCAAACCTCAGCCACTGTAGTTTGCCTGCCTCTAATATCAATCTGGTTGACCTTTCACTTCATATTGTTCATTTTATTTCTAGCATCTATACAGCATCCCTATCCACGGCTGAATCTTGACGCAGCCATCACAAAAACTAGAATTACGCTGGAATGGCACCAGGGAAATGAAGTTATTGTCAAATTAATTCACACCCATGAAATGCAACATACACCTTTTAACAGAAGACATGCTGCAATTTTGTCCCACTAAATTCATTGGGGTGGGGGGAAACAAAAGCTCTGAAGTGAAATAGAGTTGCCATAGGTTCACCCCACATCCTTCCTGGGGCAAGAAGTGCCACTTGCCCCACACAGAGAAACAGCCTCTCCATAGGGTTTGTGTCTTGGCTGACAAACAGCTCAAACAGATCCAGTGCCTATGGTTGAAGACAATGGTCTAACCAGGACGCTGGAGGAAGAAGCTGAAATCTTCCAGTGAGCTGACCTTGCCCCTGAGAGGTGTGGCTTCACCTGCCTTAGGCTGACCAAGGATTTTGGGTGACATTTGGCTTTTTTCTGCTCACAGAGAAACGAGAGAGTAAAGGAGAAGGGATGGGTAGCAGTGATGGTGCTTTTCAGGGCACCAAGCCAAATGCAAACCTCACTATAAACATATAAACCAGCAGAGCAGTTTACACCCACATGAAAATGATGTGCTTTACTAAGCACTTTAAAAAAACTGGGATGCGATATTGCAGCCGTTTTCAAACCCGGCAGGTATGTTTAGCTTGAAACACAAATTCCCACTCATCACACACATCAAGGCAGAAGAGAAAAAGAACTCTCTTTATCCCATAGCTTTAGGTGGCCTGTGCTAGACAGGAGCAAAGACAAGAGGCTACTTATGGTTTCTCCAAGCTCTGCAACTGAGGGACACTCGGGAGCACCGAGTTCAGGAGTTCATACAGTGCTGGAGAGATCAAATGCATCTCATCAGAAACTGGCCTCTCCTTCCCCAGGCTGCTTGTTCATACTCCCGCTAAGACACTTATTTTGCATCATTTCTTCAACTCCCATATCATATGCTGCTTGTTTTAATTTCTTTCTGCAGACATTTTTACAGCGCCTTATACAACCACCTCCTGCAAGAAGGGCCTTTGCCATCCTTCACAAATGGGAAAATGCCCAGGATTCCACAACTGGATATCGGCAAAGAACACTGCTGGGCAGGAGAAAAGCCTATGAGGTGAAGCAGGGGTGAGATCTCAGCCATCCAAAATCCACTCACTCACTTAATGTGCTCTGCTAATGACCACTAAGAAAAGGAGGGCAATATTTCAAATCTAATACAAAACTACAAAGGGACTGTTACATCAGGAACCTCAAGCAGCACTAGACACAAAAGAGATACTCAGTTCCTCACACACAGTGATGGGGATCCCTGAGTACTGTCACCATAATCACCACCAGCTTCGTGGTAGTGACTCCCCTCATCATTTGAAGACCTTCTCTTCATGAGTGGCACCCAGCTGTTATCAGCGTTAATTATGGTTTCATGTACCCTTCATATGAGGAAATCTCCTTCATGGACAGCGTTATTTGCTATACCACCTGAAAAAGAAAAAACCCAGAAGAATCCTGGGTGGATACGTATTGTATCCAATTCTAAAATCCCTACTTCACTCTGAAGAAAAAGATGATGCCTTTGCCACTTTTTGACACGGACCTGAACTCGGTATTCTGAGCAGGACTATGCAGAATTGAATTACATTTCATCTCCTTCAGCAATCCATCTTTTCCATTTCTGTTCATTTGCTGTGGCTGCAGAAGTATTGAGTGCTGCAAGATATACTTAGTTTTCCAAACCATGCAAGTCATTATGAATGGCCTTGTGTCCAGGTAAAGGTTAAGGAGGTCCTTTGTTGTTCTAGTTTAACTTGTCCCTGACACTGCAGCCTAATCATTCCACATAATAACAGTCCTGATACACAGGCCTGAGTCAAAGTCACAAGTCAATAAATCCATTCCTTCCTCCCTTTCAGGCAAAGTGTTGAATAGCACTGAGTGTGCAGTGTCACAAAACCCTGCAGTCTATCACATCAAGGTCGTCTGGTATACAGTGTGAAAAACTTTCTTTCTTTAAGTGCCTCACACATTCAGAAGGAGATGATACGTTGTACGGACTAACGAGTACGCTCGGGGTCCTTTGGAGGAGATTAAAATAGAGGCCTGCCATCAGAATAGTTTTAGTTACACTTGCTTAATCTTCTGCCTGTTGTTGCTCTGGGTTTGTTGGGCCCGGGGGATGGGAGCCACTCGGGAAAGGCTGAGCGACTCACAGGGAACCCAGCAGGTCGGTGCTTCCTTCTCTATCGAGACTCCTCATATGTGCAAAGACAAGTCATAGCTGAAGGCTGGTGGATTTTATTTGCCGAGGTTCACTGTGCATTTGAAGTCTATTCTAATAGTCTAATTCCAGTAATGTGAATTGTTTGCCCCTGAGAAAAGAGACGCAGCACTACGTACTGAATCATCTCCTTGCCTTTAGTTAAAAAAAAAGAAAAAAACAAACCCCAAAACCAAAAAAAACCACCCAAACCCTGAGGTGGTGGGTCTCTGGAAGAACACAAGGCTGAGTTACAGTTTGTTTACTTTGTTAAGGGACTTATAGCTCTTCCAGGTTCATAAATTCTTGTGGTGGACTAGGAGAGTGAGTGTAAATTAACTTGAATAATAGGACTATGTGCACCTTCCAATTGTCTAATGCATTTCCCAAAGAAAAACTAGTCGGGCTTTTCAACTACCTTTTTATTTCCTTATTATTCCTTAATTAGTGGGTGCACTTGGTGTATAACAAGCGTGGGCTTTTTAGAAATACCTAGATGAAGGTGTCGTGCACGTCTCTCCACGCCTCTCTGCCTTCTACCTTGCCTCCACTCCGCGACTCATTTCCTGTTCCAGAGACTTGGGCTTTTCTTTTACAAACTGTGCATCAGTTTTATGATATTGCCAAATGTCCACTAAGGATGGGGAAAGAAATTATTAAAGCCATTTTTACATCTGTTGAAAGGAAGACTCTGAACCCTGGACTCCAGCAGTGAAAGGCTAATGCACTAACTCACAGCTCTGTCCTGCTCTCCTCTCCCCTTTCATCTATCATTTCAACCTGTTTGCAGTGTCAGGGAAAACTGAGGATACCACATCCCAGCGGATTCAGGGAAGCAAAGGGCTGTGAGAAGTCACAGATACTAGGATTTCCGAACATCGTTGTTCTCAAAAACCCACAGCTTCCACAGCATTTCAGGGAGCTGAGGAGGCACAGCCCAGGGAAGAGCCTGCTGTCCTCCGGAGCCGCAGCTCTTCCGCAGTCATGCTGTTCAGAAAAAGTCATACCAGGCTCCGTCCCTGGAATAATCAGGATGCTTGAAACCCAGCTAATTCCCACCCAGGAACTTGGCACACGTTCGCCTGTTTTGGTTGTTTATCCAAACAGCATGCAGGGCAGCAGGGAGGTCCTGTGAGCTCTTATCAGGACCCTTGCCATGGTAGTTCGTGTTGGGATTTACAAGGTATGCTGCAAAATACACTGGCCCTGCCCTGGAATCCAGAAACCATCTGTGCAAGTAAAACTTTCAGAGCAATTGTAAACAATGGAGAATAAAAAGGGTGGAATTGTAACCTACTAAATGGGGTCACCACCCCACACCTTTTTTGAAGCCTCGCGCCTCTGAACCAAGTTGTAATTGCCCTCAACTTGTGTTTAGTAACCTGCAGTCTGTGGCTCTGCAGGCAAAGATCGAGAGTTTATATCCGCACTTATTACAATCAGCCGTAATTATCCCAATGAAAGCAAAGTAAATCCTTTCCAACAAACACTAGAGCTGAGCTCTCACGTTATTGAATTATTGTGGATCTGCTATATTATACCTGAGAGAATGCGAGTGTAACACACTCGACTGTCTCTCCTCTCAGCAGAGGAGGTTCAATAGAGCAACAAAATATTGGAGACATTACAGAGTTACCATCCTGCCTCAGCAAGGAAACAGTATAAATGAAGCCTGTGCGGTGCTTGCGAGGCCATTTGTCATGGTCCTGTAACCGGTGCGGTATATACTCATTATATATTGCGTCCTGGTGGATGTGACACTTTCTGCACTTGGGAAACTCGCAGGATTCAACCCTCACTTTTTGATTTACACCAGCCCGTCTTCGTTTTTACGGATTTCTCTGACATGGTTGGATGGCTGCGCTGGCTGCATGCTTTGTAACAGGAAGAACATTTGAAATGCATTTCCTTAAGAGCTTTGAAGCCTCCTACTCTGCATGCAGATTGCAAACGAGGTACGGCAGGTAGCCTGCTAGTTTTGTTGGGGGGAAATGGAGTGGCAAACTAAACGAGGTGTCACTGTGCCCCCCACTCCTGCTGCTCCAGCACGGATACTCCTCTGTGCACACATGTAATCACGTGTTTTGTCGCTGGCTTTTGGGAAGGTAACATGCTGAAGATCAAAAAGCAAATATTAAGACCACCTATTTTAATGGCTCTGGGGAGAACATCTGGAGAGAGAAGTTTTACGAGTCTGTTGGCTCGTGTCCTTTTGAAATGTTTGCGGTGCTAAATGATGTACTTCCCTCACATTTTACTTCCACTGAGACAAGCTGCTCGGTGGCATACTGGGATGCCATGCCACAAATATACTCGTTCTGCTGTCACCCAAATATCACTTCCCAAAAGTGCCTACAACCGACTTCAGAAAATTCATGGAGTTAACTTCTAGAAGGGGAAAGTTTTGCCAACGTCATCTCCTGCTGCTGCTGCTTCCTAATGCTGCTACCAGGCTGTGCTTCCCTGTTACTACTATTGCTTCCAGTCCTGATCAGCTTCCACCCTAACCAACCTCATTCTGCCCAAATCATTCACTGACACGTAGTCTGGGGACAACCTTCTTATTTCTAGCTCCTCTCTCCATGTCACTGAACCTCTGGGGTGAAGGATGCCACAGAGATCCAACTAGAAGGATTTGTTGCTATGGGAGTCCAGGTGACATAAAGAAAAACTCCCATGGACAGGCCATCATCATTCCTAGGCATGTCCACAGCTGGACAACAGCGAGATGATGATTACTCCTGGAGGTGCCTGTTCCCTTTGTCAAATACTTGGACACTGCTCTAGTACCTCCTGTTGCCCTTCCAGCAGGACCTCATGGTTGCACTACTCATTCACAGAATTAAAGCTCAAATACAGTGAACTCACAGCTTGTCAGTTCACCTATGAGCAGGCAAAGCACCTCCCAGCTTCCCACACAATGGCAGCACGGAAACCTGCAGCGGTGCCAGCACAGGCGCAGCACCACCCACACATGAGGACACCTGGATTTTGTAAGACCTCTCTGTGCCCCTGCAGTGACAGAAAGGGCACTGGTGCTTAGCATCTTATTTCAAAACTGTCGTGAAATTTGGAAGCAAATCCCCCGATTTTCCCCACTGGCACAAGGCGGTTTTCAAGCGTGTCACCTTAGCCAGCTTCCTCTCAGGAACACAGACCTAGTTCTGCCCCAGGCACACACCAAATTGCTCTCACTGCTAATGCTCGGTAGGACCATTTTGATAACTTAGGTCTAGTGTAAAGTCAATCCTGACCATCACACACATACAGCTGTAGCAGAGCAACCTGTTGCAATGCAACCTGCACACGGTATTTCTTAAGACATCAGTCCTGGAGACTTTCTGTAATAATTTCTCTCCACTGGGAAGATAAGGGAGACCAGGGCTCCTCATGCAGGTGGTTTGGCTACACCTCTAAAGCTCAGTGAGATCTTGGCCCCACTGAAGTCAAAAGCAGCCTCCCACGGACCACAAGGGGAGCAAGCTGCAGGCAGTCTGTGCAGCAAGCAGTGACTCCGGCGTCCCAAAAAGGAACTCCAGAGCCACTTTCTCCACATGGCAGCACCGAGTAAGGGTCATCTGGGCAACTCTGAGTTTATACCTTTTTAAAAAAGCCTTTAAGTATTTCCTTCAGCAGAATATTTAATCACGAGTGTAAGTTTGTCAAATGCCATCTCTGACCTCCAAAGCTTTTATTGATTACCTGCAAGTCCATTGTGTTGCATTACGCTCACTCAGGCTACAAGGCAGTGAAGTCAAGATTAAGCTAAAAAGTCCGATTTTAAAAATAGATAAGAAATAGTCTCGCTCTCGAATTAACAAATGGTACCACAATTAGCTTTGCAACAGAGGGACAAGAAACATTGAATTATATTGTACACAGTGCAAGAAAATTTCACCAGAAGAGTCTCTGAAATTCTGAAACTCCACACAAAACTGGAGGAGAGAACAGCCTTTTCCAAAGGAATGAACAATGTCTGTGGAGACTAGTGGGTATTACTGCAATTGCATGTCAACTAATGCATCCCGCAGTAAAAAATAATAGCAGTGAGATTTAAACAATAGGATTCTGCTATGAGAACCTAAATCCCACTCTCTCCTTATCAGCTGTAACCCACAGAAGAGAGGGGGAAATGGGAATTAGAACATGG
Source organism: Oxyruncus cristatus (assembly GCA_013399855.1). NCBI lineage: Eukaryota > Metazoa > Chordata > Aves > Passeriformes > Cotingidae > Oxyruncus > Oxyruncus cristatus. The sequence goes on along the minus strand of VXAY01005285.1, from coordinate 235,854 downwards.
AAATCCTTTCATGAATTCTTCCCCCAAAGAGAGGAGGTTATTTAGTCCTCGTCCCAAACACAGCTCCTCTGCACACAAATCCCTGGATGCCATAGGAGGCCCCAGTAGTACAGTGATAACTGAAAAGGCAAAAGTCAACTTCCAATTGCAAAAGTTAAAAAAAAAAAAAAAAAAATCACATTGTATTTTTCTAATTGAATGTGCATGAATTCATTTTACCTGGTTTTCACCCTCTGGTTCCCAAGAATTTCCAGGAGATGGAGTCAACTGGAAAAACTCCTCACACTGGCACACAGGAGGTTTTTCCTTCCTCTTCAGTTGGTCACATCGCAACACATTTGCATATGCTGGTGAAAACAAGAAAGCAATACAGACAGGTAGGGAAAATCAACCAGGGCTTCCCACAACAGCAAACAGCATTTTGTAGGGGGTGGGGAGCACACACCAGAGCTGAGAAGTGAGAGCCCAACTTTATTTTTTTGGCTGGAAGCCGTGCTGACAGACACCAAACAAGTGGAGACTAAGCGCTCATTCTCTAAGAGCTGCCTCTTCAGCTGAAGTTACAAGTAGAATTTGAGACTTTTTATCTAAATTCTAGGGAAGAGAGGCATGGTACCAACTCTTTTTTTGTCAGGCTGTGAGAGCAACCTCCCCTTGGGAACTCCAGTAACATCACTGTGTGCCCAGCAAAGCCTCACAGACTCGGGTTGGATACTTTCGGTGGGAGCTCAAGTCCAACTTGTGTTTCCTTATTCACTGCAGACCTCCAGCAGCTAAAAGACACCCACACATGTGAAAGGTGCTACAGGAGAAGAGCTGAGCTAAATGTCCCTAAAAGAAAGGGGTTATTGCATAAGTGCAATAAGGCTGGGATCAAGGTTTCACTCTCCTGGTTATTAGCCAACCACAAGAATAAGGAGAGAAAGCAAGGATAGCTCTGCTTTACAGGAGAAGGAGCTGTGGCACAGGCTGCAATAAATGAATCTCTCAAGGTCACAGCCCAAGCCCGTGCCAAAACCAGAGGAGAAGCCACAGCCCTGGTGCACAGCCCCAGGTGGAGGCAGTTGCACCACAGCTCCTAACAAACACTGCTTTGCCTCTGCCACCCTCCTCTTCCTCCCCGCCCCACATTTTAAACTTCTTAAACCCAACACTCTGATTTAGCAAAAGCCTGGACACTTTTTCCCTCTTTTATTAAAAAAAAAAAAAAAAAAAAAGAAGAAGAAGAAGAAATGAGGTTCTTGTTAAAGGGAATGGAAGCGATACAGCTGTGGCTGTGATTAACAGAGTTCAGGTTGAACTGAATATTGCTTCTTCCCTGCAGTATTTTTAATTACACTCCTGATTTTATATTTGGAGACCGTCATAGACCTGTTCTGGTAAATTGTCAAGCAACCACAAGTCAAATATGTGTTAAATATGAGAATATACTGCCATTTTTATCTGATTTGTGGTTCATTCACACTATGTTATCTACTTTTAATTAAATACCATAAAATACACATGGTCAGCAGTTTGACTTTTCATTTCCTTACAATGTCAGTAATTCAGCTTGATTGTTGCCACCTACCATAGAATTGCATTTTAAAGATGTTACCCCTGCACGGTGCAGATTCAATATCGGAACAATTTAAACTAGTTGCTAAAAATAACTACCACCTACTTAGGAGCAGCTCTGCCTTTAACAGTCACATGCAGATTCATGACTCTTTGCCTGCCTGGCGAGGACGGGCAGCCTTGGGAGGCATTGCAGTGGCCTTGATTTTAGGGGTGGGGGGGGGTCGGGTTTTGGGTTTGTATGAAATGCTTGTGTCATCTCCGTGTTGATTGATAGCCTACCTTATTCATTAAAGATACGGCTTGGATTTTGCTAGATTACCCCAGGCATTGGAAATCAGAGCCTGCCTACTGGAGGCATGTTATGCATGGACTTAAAGTTCACCACTTCATTAATAACACTCCTCAGCTGGACATTTTACATGCTGCTCTGATATATGGCTGTTTAGGTGCATTTCCCCCCCCCCTCCTTTAAAGGGGACTGAGTGTTTTTTAAGAATTATTCTATTCTTTCACTTCTAGGTTACACTGCCACACTCCTGAAATTGCCAGATCTCATTATCCTGGCTGGATTTCTTTGAGAGTAAGTGGGCAATTTGCTTTGACCGCTGAAAACAATTCATTAAAACTAGCAAGATCCACAATGGCTGAACATCTGTAGGAAGGACAGAGCATCGTATCAGGCCGGAGGCAAATCCAGTGACTTGTCTCCAACAGTCACAAGCAGCAGATACTCAGGGAAGAGGAGGAGAACAGAACCAGCCTGTACGATAATCCACCCTTGAACACCCTCCCACCCTCTAACAATTTGCAGTGCACAGAATTTTCTGAGCCAGAGCGGTTTTGCATATACCAGCCCTTGATAAATTTTTTGTCACATAAATCTGAGTAGCCACTCTTTTAACATCCAAAAATTTCCTGCATCCACAACATCCTGCAGAAAGGAGTTCCTTGTGTATATTGTGTGTGCCATAAAGCAGCAACTCATTTTTTTTTTGCTCTGAAGCCTAAGTCTTCAGCTTTATTTGATGTTCCTTTACTCTGTGTTAGAAGAAACAATGAACCATCATTCCCTGTTCCTCATCTCAATGCTAGTAGTTATGATTTTACAGCCCCCGTCATATCCCCTCATCTCTTTTCCCAGCTAAAGAATTCTAGACTATTTTACGATTCTTCATACAAAGCCATTCTCTGACTCTAATCACTCATTTTCGATGCCTTTTCCACTCCTGCTGTGTCTGAAGTGTTGGAACTGAACCAAGCATTCAAGATGTGGGCAAAGCATGGATGTCTAAAGTGCTGAAGAGTGTCTCCTCTTTTGTTTTGTATTACTTTACTAATAGCTCCTAACAGTAAGTCTGCCTTTTTTTTTTTTTCCTAATAAATACTAGGCACTGAGGTGATGCTTTCAAAGCTCAGTGTTATAACCACATCTTTTTTCCCCAAGTGATCGTATTCAACTCCACGCTCATCATCATCAATGCAATGCTGTGACTTTCACCCCACCTCTTTTACAACCACACTGAATTTCATCTCCCACTCTACCGCTCAGGGACACGGTATGAAAAGGCCCTTCCTCAGTTCTTTGCAGTCAGCCCTTCCCTTTATTATCTTGAATAAGTTGGTGTTCACCTCCAAACTCCTCATCTTATTGCTCACCCCTGTTTTTTTAGCACATTTATGAAAATACAAAACAATATGGGCTGTAGCACAGACCTCCGCAAAGCTCCGCTGTGGAAATGACCTCCCTACTCCTCTCTGTTGTTTTCCTATCTTTTAAACAATCATTTATCCACGCAAGGAACTTATGGAGGTTATTTCCTGTAAGACCCTTGGGTGAAGCACTTTTTCAAATGCCTCTGTGAATTCCCTGAGGACCATATCACCCAGATCACTTTGTTCATTTGCCCGGGGACTCCTTCAAAGGGCTCCTAAAGATTTGTGAGCCTTGTCCTCCCTTCTCATTCTTGAACGTACAACTTCAGCATTTTGAAGGATGCTCTTGCTTCTCTCTCTTGCTTCTAATAATCTGTTTTACCCTATGATTCGTCATGTCAGCTCCCCTTTGGTCTTTTGAAGCAATTTGAAGAAAAACAGGTGATGAACATTCCCTCAGAAGTGCTTAAGGGATAGCACCGAGATATTTGCAAGCTATCAACAACTAAATTACAGAAAATACATTGGGGTGGGGATGGGGGGGGGTAGGGGGGAAGTATTTTATGCTCCACCAGTGAAAGATCTAATCAGCAGATTAATCCCCAGGTGTCAGAAGCCCCATACCATCTCCCTTGGCCAACATCACAAAGCACGTGGTTAAGTTTCCCACACACGGGCCGATTTGGCTTTCTGGAACATGTTAACGTGACTGATTGCTTCTGGCATAATTCAGAGAAGCCTTAATCTGAAGCAGCAGCTATGGGCAGAGCAAGAAGAAAAGCCCCAAGCCACCCATGTGTGCTGAACACAGGTTGGGCAGGTCGCATCCAAGACCTCTGGCCCTCTGTGTGGCTCCTTCCCAGCACCGGGCCCTCTCTCTGCCATCGGCAGTGGTAGGTGTCAGGTGGGCTTCTGCACCCACTTTTGGGTGCCAAGAGTCAAAGAGGGCATCCAACAGCTAGAGCTCACGTTGGAGAAACATAAACTACGTGGGACTCCTGAACAAATGGGGGTGGTGGTCCTCAAGAAGAGAAACTGAGGGAGGTAGGAAAAGGGTCTTCAGGCATAAAGAAGGCTCCTTCCAAGAGGAAGGGATCAGCTTAGTTCTTTGTCCAAAGTGGACAGGACAAGAAATCATGGACATAAAAGGAAAAGTACTTGAGTGCTAGGACATTCTTTTAAGAGCAAAACCAGTGACTCTTTAAGAATAGATTAAAGAAGCATCTGTCAGAAATTAAATAGATACAATAGGTCTTGTTTGGATCAGTTGATCTCTTGATACCCCCTCCAGTCCTCTTTTCTATGACTCGTATTCCAAATCTAATTGATTCATAAAGCCTTTGAATCAAACCCTCGGAAAACAATTACTGTCAGCACATACAAATTAAAATTAAAAAAAAAAAAAAAGGGAAGAAAAAACCCCAAGCCTATTCTTAATTCAGTATATTTCACTGGAGATACAAAATCAAGAGTTTCCGGGGAGGAGAGCAAGCCAAGGAGTTGGAATTGTGTTACAGAAAAGGAAGAGGTTTTAAGCAAGTTCATAATCCATGAAGAAGCATCTTTTGTAGTCCAAATAGTCGTATGATCTGAATAAGAGGCTTGTTTAGCTTTAAGAACAGGGGAGATGTGGAAAAAAAATCCACCTCTCAATTACATTAAAGAGGAAAAGTGTAATTTTGCTTTCATTGTAGATTATTGTGCAATATGTACAAAACCCAGAAATGGAGTATCTAAGCAAAAATGAACTTTTCCCACATAGTTGGTTAGAATGCTCTTCTCTCACTTTGAGTGAAACAGAAGCTCTTGTTCCACAAAGAGAAAACAAATGAGCAAAGAAAAAAATGTCACACTATCTAATCCCTCTGTAGCTTCATAAGCCTGGAAGGCCTCTTCTGAAATACCTGGAGGTGACATTTTCCAAGTACTCATTTATGATTACGAATCATTTTCTCTAAGGGGGAAAAAGTTAAGATAAAAAAAAAAAAGAAAAGAAAAAAAAGGACAATCCTAAAAGATTGTGACAAGTCGGCCTTGTCTGGTATGTAATTCTACCCAGCAACTTTTATGTAAATAATTGAAGCCAGATCTCTCTCTGAGTAAGGACAGTGAGTAACATCTGAAAAAGAGAAGAGAAGAGAGCTCCATTGCATTTGGTGGTTGTTGCAACAGACTGTGGTGCGAGGTCGTCATAGAGGGTAAGATGCAGCAGTTTGGTGCTGGTGTTGAGAATCTCAGCGTTGCATGATGCATCATGAGGTGTTCCTTCCTCTCCAGGGTGCTCACAGTTTTCCAACAGCTGAGGAGTCAGCTGGAGCTGGTCTGAGATTTTCTCAACCTTTGTCAAGACAGTAAAGTCTTAAATATTCCTTGGAATATTTAAGGCTGAAGATTAAAGGAAGACGAACAAGGAAAAGACAATGGGGTTGTGCTAGGGAAGAACAGGACTGTCAGCAAGGAAAACATCTGGATAATTTGTGCCAAGGCAGATGTCTTGGAAATACAGCAGAGGTCTAAAAGCTAGGACAGTTTAGCTATATTTCTAAATCTTCCAGTGATTTTGAAAAGGTTTTCTGACCCTTGGCCCTTTTGTTTCTAACCTAGGAATAACAATCAAACAAACAACTGAACAATTAACAAATCAAACAATCAAGCTTTTAGGAAGTTTGGTTAATCACTGTGAGCAACATACTTTCTTGAGAGGTGCTATGGAAGGTCAAATTAATGTTAGATCATGGCAAATCTGTATTTGAAAAAGGACTTTTGCTATAGGTTTTCCTATTTACTGAAAACACCACTAATTAGGTTTGTCATGAGCTGAAAAGAAAATATGTTTGTAAAAGGATTACAAAGGAGATCATGAGGTAATCCCAAGATGCTAACAGCGCGTTTGACATTCAGGCACAAACCTGGCCCAGGCACAACTGGTGTAACTACGCCTGAACTAACAGGAGTGAATTTAACCCCACGCCCAGAAAAACACCAAGCTCATCCCTCTGTAGGGGTTACATTTCCAGGTGTCCTCAGCTAGAGCCTGATAGCTCTTCCTGGCTAATCACTGTCAGTGTTGAAGGCCTGCTCCAAGGAGGACTGAAGCGACAAGAGCTGCTGAAACGTGTCTTACAGGCAGGTTTACTGTCATCTCCTCTTTCAAACCACTGCTTAGCTCTGGGTTTGAAACAAATGTAACAGTGGGGGTATGGTAAGAAGTATGAACTGCTGCTTTAAAGATGAGATGAGACAGAGAGTAAAAAGATTCTGTGGCTACTGCCCAAAATTATTAAGATAATGATTAAACTAAAAAATGCAAATACACAAGATGTTTTGTGCTGCCAGGCAAGACCAGAACTGATATTAAAATGTCTTGTGAACATTATAATATGTTCAGAGCAGGAGGGGTAGGAGACACAGAGGAAAACAGAAGAGAAGCCATATGGTCATAGCCGGTGGTCAATGGAAAAAAACCAAACCCAAACCAGAAAGTACAGAAAGAGAAATACAAAGTTTGGGGGAGAAACATGTATCATCACTCCTCTGGTGCACTTGCACAGGGAAATCTGGGCTGATGCCCCACTGTGTTCAGAACTTCTACCTGAAGCTAAATGTAAGAACTCCCCAGAGCATATTCCTTACATAGGAAAGCGTTTTTCCCTAAGTGGAGGAAGAATTACAATCCCAAAAGTAAACAGTAACAGTTCTGTGACTCCCTGATTCTCCTGTGCTGTCATTTTCCAGGGCAATCTGAACATCTCTGATCTGAACCACCAGGAAAGTACACTTCCACCTCAACACACTGAACCTCTTCAGAAGGCATCACTGCAAGATTAGGGCAAGATTTGAGATAAGTAGGAAATGGCTTGTTCAACAAATAGCCCTGCAAAACTCAAGAATGATCCCTGTTCCCTCACCTTGCAGGTCTAAAACCTACCTTTTGACACCTTAATTTTCTACTGTAACAGTCTCTATCTCTGCTGTGTGTGAGGGAATAAGATGTGGGGGAAAACTAATTTTATGTCAGAGCAAATTAGGATGTATAATTGACTGCAGAGAGGGCAGCAGCCGTTTGTGTTCTCAGCTGCAGATACATTAAAGATTCACACACTCCGTGCATTGGTCTGTCTCACAGGAACTATCGGGGGTAGAGGGAACAATCTCTTCCTGTGCTTGCCCCCAAAGCAAGCCAAGTAATGATATGTCATAAATATGGCTGCACATCATCCTCACTACGAGCCAGCGGGTACCTGAGCAGCACACCACATGTGTACGCATGACTGAAGATGGATAGCGTGACATTTATTAACCACGCACATAATTAAAATCCCTTAAAAATGTCCTCGGAACCAAAATAACATATCTTGAATTCCACAGGACTACCCAGGCTGCCATCCTCAATAAGTTTCGTTACAGAGAGTTACACAGCTAAATCACTGGTATGGAAGCAGCACTCCGGGGACTGGTCTCGTATCAGCCCATCTGCCCAATCAGCAACGAAGCAACACAAACCGGAGCTCCACGAGCACATTAAGACAGCACAGGCACGGGCAGGAGGATATGGTGAACACGATCAGGACACGGATCCGGGCTGAGCCCAACCTGATGGTGCTGGCTAAGCCTGCCTGCAGCAGAAAGCACCCCAAGCAGTGCAGAAACAGTTGCCACTCCATCAGTGTTAACACCCAAGCTTTGCTCAGGACTCAGCACTGCTCACATGTGAATGCTGTGAGAGGAGGAGATCCATTGATCTCCATATTTTGATACCATATTCATACCATGTCCATATTTTGATACCATAAGGGCTATTTCTTTTCCACTAACAGTCTGGGACTGCACTTGCAAGATATATCCTTTTTCATAACATCATCACATCGTGCACCAAGCCCCCATTAGCCCAGGGGATACATTTTTGAGCTTCTACTTGACTTTCTCCCGATGCTGCTTCTTCTCTCTACTGTGCCCCTCTGATCACTTTTATTTGAATTATCATCTTTATAAAACCTCTCCTATAATTGCTGCAGGAGAGAGACATTGCTACTGGCCTGTCCACAGAGGACTTTGTACTCCAGCCAGACTCCAGTGGTATATTAATAGAATAACTAAAACTGGGTTAGGGCAACGAGTGATTCCCAACAAGACAGCCCACTGGCTTTGTAGGACTAGCAACAACAACTCCTTCATAGTGCTACTAGTCTAAAATTAGAGAAGAGAGGAAAGGCCTAAGGAATAACTTACCTTTTACACTGCAGACAGATATCCCACTTGCAACCGTGTAAGTGCATCAGACATTCAAAGCTGCCTTCTTCTGGGACAGTTATCTATAATGCTGTCTGAGAAAGAAGAGTCTGTAGAAGAGGTATAAATGTATACATCAATCAATACCTCCTCACGTATCATCAGCTCTCCTGGACATCTTAAATTCAGAGACAATATTTCCGCAACAAACTGGCATCACAGGCAAAGAGCTGACAAGCACAGAAGTAACCAAAGTAATGCATGAATTTGTAAGATGTTTTGAATTTTGAAAGTTTCCCTCTTCCCCAAGTGAAGCAGATCCAAAATAGCATCAAACTTGTACCTCATGCTTGATGAAAACCACCAGTGACTGAGGTTTCATGAGAAGAACGAGAAAGTGAAGAGGAGAAGAAAGAGGAAAAGAAGGCAAGTGAAGTGCAGTAAGTGGCTTGCTAAGCACTGATGGAAAGCAGCTGGAAATCGGGGTAGGGAGGAGAAACTGGATAACGAAAGGTACAGTGTGTTGGAAAGCAGCGCAAAAGGTGGAGGAGGCAGGACAATGTCTGGATGTGTTTCTAACAGCAGTTGTTTGGGTAATTCAGTGGTCATCCAGCCAACACGCTCCAAAGGCAATCATGTGGCGACATCAACAACCAGAGGTTACAGAGCTTCTGTGGGCTTAACAAGACAGGATGTATTCTCTCTCCCTCAGTGTATCTCTCCTTCCCAGCACAGTCCCACCGCCAGTTTACCATCACGACCCCTCACATTCACCTGTAAGGACCAGGATATGCCATCACTTAACCTTGCCTGGCCTGTGGCACCATTACCAGCTTCCCAAAGCAAGACCTTCCCGCAGCCAGCTAGTACACATCTCAAAGTATCTGTTGAGTTCACATCATCTGAATTTATTCCACTGGAAGCACCCCCTGCACCCCAGCCAACTCCATTACTTGGGAGGAGCGAAGCCTCTGGCTGTCATGTATCTTTCAGAGCGAGTTAACGAGGCTGTGTGTTTAATTCCCAGCTCGGCTGGCGTTTCCTCTCCAGCATCCGCACACCTCTGAGCCCTGCACTACAGCACTGCCACCAGCTCCAAGAAATCTGGAGACGCTGCCGCTGAGCAGATCTGTTTATATCCGTAAAAATTAGTGTTGCAGCTCCACCTAACTTAAACAGTTTTGCTTAGGAAATTACAGCATGGCTGTTTAGAGCATGGAGGAGTACGTGGGTATTGGCAGCGTGTTTTTAATTAAGCAGGTAAAGCCCAGATTAAGCTGCATCAAATGGAGAGTGTTTCTTTAATTCCGTATTGTTGCTCTCCTCAGCCAGGGCATAAGGGGCTGGCCTTAAAAACCTTGTAACTAAAAAGCCGGTCTCATGACCAACTACATAATTGATTAAACACAACTGTGGACTGCCATTATCGGGAAGCGCAATTTTCCCGGTGTCGCTTGGAGTCTGAAATACCTCAAGGGTAATTACAGACCGAGATGCAACACAGAAGGCTTTTGAAGTAGGGAAAGAGAAAGATTAGGGTGGCTGAGACGCCCTGCGCCCGTTCGTTTGCCCTTCACGGCAGAGACGCTAAGCCGCCGCGAAAAGGTGGCCCGCCAGCCCCGGCGGTGGCGGGCGGCCCCGGGGGGGTCACGCCGAAAGCACCGCAGAGACACGGCCTCTTACCTCTGCGGCCCTAATGAAAGTTTCATGCAGCTGTGCTCCTCTTTGCCCGGGATTTGCCATGCCTCGCTGCCCGCCGCCGCGCTGACCACTCAAGGAGGGGAGCAGTGCACTTTCTCTGACCAAGCTAAATTATTTACCCCGGGAACAATTATATAACGCGACACGCTAGGCTTAGGGGGGAAAAAAAAAAAAAAAGAAAAAAAAAGACCCTCTTCAGCATCCGAGGAAAGAGGCCCTAAAGAACTAATTCTAATCCAGTCTTTATTTCTAATTAATAACAGGTTAGAAGTAAAAACCACTATTAGTGACGGAACATAACAAGGAAAGCAAACCGGCATTGTTAAGAGGGCTATTTAAAGAAATGTTAATGAATTGAATTTGAAGTTCTTCTTAGTCAAGCAGGAAACAACTAATGGTTTAAAGAGGAAAAGTGAAGCATTATTAAATGCTGAATATTTATTATGTCAGTGACCAGTTTGCCAGAGGCTCTGAGGTGAGAAGGGAAGTTCAAATCCTTTCCACTGCATTTGCAGCTACAGAAAGGTAAATTCATGGGCTTCCTCACATACCACACAAAGGCTTAGTAATTTGTTTGGATTAATAGCATATTGTAGAAGCATAACACTCACACTTTAAAACTAACAAATTCAGCGAGAGCACAGAATTATCATTTAACCATTACTGTCTTCATAAAAACAAGTGCTCTTAATGCTTTGCAGTACATCTTTAAAGTGCTTTAAAAGCCAACAGCTAATTTATCCTGCCACAACCTACCTCGTGGTAGGCAGGGATTGTTATCTCCCCTTTGCAGTTCAGTGAACAACGGGGAGTTAAGTGACTGGCCCCGGGGGCACAGAGAAAGTCAGTTTTGGAGCTGGGTGCAAAAGTGGGCTCTTGGGGTGCCCGACCGCTCCAAGCAGATTTTGGATAACTCATTCACAGTACTAATTAAGGAGGTTTTGAGGTGGTTTTTTTTTTTGTCTTCCAGAACTAGATTTTTTCAGGTTTTGACAAGCAGGTATCTTTCTCCTCCGAACCACTGCAGAATTAGAGCCTTTCGGATGGTCCTGCTCATCCATCCTGGCTCTGTAACATACAGTGGTATAACAGCTGTGAGAACTGTACTGCACACAGACCTATCCAAGGGGCTCCTCAGGCACTGACAGGAGGTCTTATCAAGAGAGAACACAAAACTTTTCAAGCTTTTTTTTCTATGCTTCTGAGCAACACGTGTCCCCTGCACAGGCAAACTGCACCCCAAAAACTCAAAAGGAGGTCAAAGGCCCCCATATGGCCCTGAAGAGGAATCAAGGAGTGAGAAGTGCCCACTACACATCCTAGCTTGAGGCCTGAGCAATGCTTGCCACTGCTTGTCCCTGGAAGCAGTGGTGGTTTGGAGCCACCTTTGTGTCCCATGATGCCTAGAGAGTGTTCTTTGTGCCGGAATGCTCAAGGTTACAGTGACTGCTAAACACAACACCTCCAAAAAGCCATTTCTGATACTCAGCATTATCACACACCAACTCCCACGGGATCAGAGCACGATTTTGGATGTTATCACTCAGGGATTTCCCTGCTCTCCAGGTAATCAGCTGCGCTGGCTTATATTGTGCCAGTGGAGCACTTGGCAAACCACTTGCAAACAGTGAGGACCTCGGCTAGACTGCAAAGCATAAGAAGGAATTATTCAACTCCACTGAAACATAAACTGCCAAACATAAACCCACCGTTAAAGAACGTGATGTTTAGCTGCCATAGATGTGGCAACAACCACCCAAACATTAGATAACAAAGCTCTGGCTATGGGGAACCCACAAACAGGATGGCATAATAACAAGTCCTGGCACTATGAAACAGCCTTGAAGAGAGCTGCATGGCAATTCCTGATCTCTTATCCCTGGTTTGTGTGGGATGAGGTGGGCAGAGGATCTGCTCCAGAGAGGGCCCTGCCTGCAGAGGCAGTCTTGAAGAGAAGCAAGCCAACGGATTGGATTTATAGCTGGACTGAAAAGGCACTTGGATTTACACCTGCACCCACCATCCTGTTCTCAGGTCCACCAAACACAGTTCAAACTCCCAGAGGAAAGCCCTAAGACCCATGACTGCCCTGCCTTTCCCAGGCGTGACATTCGCAGATGTCTAAGAAGATGGATGATTCCTACCTACTTTCCCAACATGTGCAGAAGTTCCAACAGTACCACGTCTTGGAGGCTGGGGAGAAACTTCGCTCCACCCTTTGCAACTGCAGAGCGCACGCAGCCGAGCTCCCTCCTCAGCACAGTGTTCGTGGGTTCAGCACTGAAAGGTTCAAACTCTGCAGCCATCTCAGGTATCTTTATCCACACAGGACTTCATCTGACACTCGGCGCTACCTCAGCGCCACAGGTACATCTGGTAGCTCAGAGATCACGCCCTGAGCCCCCCTGGTTTTCACATTTCAGTGCAGAGGTACCCGCAGTTGGCATCAGTCACAGGAATTTCACAGGGTGCACAGGGGAGATGAAAAAATGGACATTATTTTCCCTCCAAAGCAGACAGGCCGGCATGAAGCTTTGTAGCTAATAGCACCCAAGAAGAAGAAAAAGGGGATAAATTGTGAACTGAATGTCCATGAAATGTGAATCATTAAAAAAATATTCCCTGTTCTTGCAATGGCATGTTTTAATCACACCTCATTCCTCGTCTGCACTTGACTCTTCAGAAGGACTATTCTACTGTACTCATGCTATTTTTCCAAACATTAAATAAAAAGCCAAACTTGGTATAGTAAAGCTCCTGTTAACATGATTCTAGAGGTCAAACCCAACTCCCAAATAAGCATTCACTGGACCTTATTTATTTTCACCAGATTTTTATATCAAACAAGCGTGCACGTACCCACTACTGTTTAACATCCAAAAACCAAAATTATCTCCACACTTAGACTTATGAAACCATTATACCTGTAGTTCCACTGAAAAAAGCATATTTAAACCTCTGCAACCACACATAATTTTCCTTGCAGGCAAGGAACAATCAGCTGGAATTAAGCAAATATACTATACCCATAGCAACCCAATTTTTGGATTTCAGGTAATACCAGTGATTGTTTAATCATGTGTATTTCCCAAATATCTTTAAACTACGGATTTGAACATCTCTTCCTGAGCTTCCTAGCTCAGTCCTGTACAAAGAAAGTAATTTTTATGAAAAATGATACAAATGTTTTAGATTAATAGCAGACATGCACAGTCACTTGAAATTCTGTCTAATTAAAGTGTTAACTTTCTATAGAGAGCTGATGTTTGCTCAGAAGAGAGGTAAAGCTGTGATGTTTGCAGATATCATTTCAGTTGTATTGCTTCCAGGGAGTATTTTATTTGTACAAACCTGGAATCCTCCTCTCCTCCACGTAAAAAATAGATTAGTCCCCTGATAGCCTTGAAAGTCATATCACTCACAAGAAAATTAATAATGCATTACAAAGTGTATAAATTTTAAAAATTAGAGGAAGTAGGTTGTAATGGTCCGAAGACCACTGTCCATCCCTGTTCACATCCAGCTTTCACAGAGAGTTTAACATCTTCCCCTCTGACAGCACAAAAAGGTACAAGCACAATTATTTCTGACAACTTCCCATTAAGCCCCTGGTGTCCCCGGCCGTCCCACGGATGCAGCGGAGCGGAGCTACCACTCCAAGACAAAAGCTCTGAGAGGCAGAGGGGAGGGGAAGGGCAGTGTCCAGGCAGCTGCTCCTTCGTGGTTCTGGTCCCCAGTCTGACCCCCTAATTTAGGAGACTGGGCAGTGCCAAACCCCAGCTGACAGGACTGCACCCTCAGCCTCCCTTAGAGCACAGGTTCCTTCTTTCAGGGCGCTGGCAGGCAACAGGATTTGGAAATTTGCTACACCAGAATAATGAAGAAGCATCAAGCCTGGGCAGACTCTGGCACACAGAATTTCTATGGCAATTGCGTTAACTCTTCAGTGGTTAAAGGGTGTTCTAAAAGAAAACAAAGAGGGAATAGAAGAAAATGTACATTTGCAGGATAAATACATCATGCACTGAGAAAAGCAGAGAAGACAGAATCGTGTATGCAGGTCAGCCTTGTACCATGGATTGCCCTAGTAAGGCTAATGACCAAGAAAAAAAAAGTGCTTGATGTTAGAAGCACTATAACTGGTGATTTGAACTGTGTAATTAGAGTGTGCAACCCCCTCCTTCCAAAAGTTGCCATGAAACGGGCAGGGGACTCAGCAAGGAAACAGAAAGGAAGAGCTCAAACCCTCTGTCATTCTGGCGAAGTCCCCAAATTTTGGTGTGGGGCACAGAGAGCCTCTGTGATCCTAGAGACACCGGAGGAGTTTCAGCCTGTTTCCAGGTAGCACAAAGCTCAGCCTTTTGGTTGGAGCCATTGCTCTGAAGGTGACCTGGAAACAAATTTCCAGTGCCACTTGCACCGGGCACAGCAATAAATGCAGTATTTGACTGCAGCAGCAAGTATATGGCAATGCAAAACCAGACATATTCTTCTACCTATTTGAAGTCCAAACTAGTCACTGTTCCGTCTGGGTTTGGGGGCCAGAGTGAAGGGGAGGCAAGCCTTCCACCTGCTTCCTTCCTCAGACAGCAGCAAGCTCAGTCACTGTGAGGTGCCACCTGAAGTCATCAGCAATGCCAGCAGAGCCTCCAGAGGCATCAACAGACTCCCAACCTCATTTCTAAAACATAGAGCAACACAGACATTTCCTCTGCAGCTGCTACAAATACTCTGAAAAATAAGAGGCTGGCTTTTATATGACTGCCACACACACACACACACACAAAAGAAACCCACTACACCACATGTAATCACTCCCTCTGAGAAAACAAGTTGCTACGGGTTGTGCGGAGCTTCCTGAACACACGGGATAATGAGGGAACAGAATATATGCCATGGGAGTTCAACTCTGAGTTTACCAGCACAACGCTACTCAAAAATTTTGAGATTCACTGCAAAATGCTACCTGGAGTTTTTGTGGCATCCAGAACAACCTTAACAATACCTTCTTAATCTCTCACCAAGAAAATAAAAGCAGCACAGATCAGAAATAAAAGGAGTGCAACCTGCCAGTGCAACTTATACAGCTTTGCTCTTCTGTGTGTAATCTTGGTTTTTTGCACAACTTCAGCAGGCACACAGAGCTGGGAAAGGGAGCACGAGGAAATGCTGGGGGTTGCAGCGGGGTCGAGCAGCCAACAGGTCCCAGGTCTGTGTGTGGGCAGTGCCACGCAAAGGAGGGGACAGCCCTGAAGGAAACCTCATGGCATCCTGAAATCCCAGACTCCTGCTTTGCACAAGCAGAGCTACACGCATGTGGCTGGGGGAGGAATATCCCGGAGAGAAAACAACTGGGGTCATGGCTGGGTTATGCTGAGAACCAGCAAAAGTGGGCAGGAAGAGCTGCTCTGGCTCTGGCCCATATCCAGGTGAGCAGAGCACTCCTGTCTTCAGTCCTCTGCATAGAGAAGAAGCTGAGGATATTAAGAACAGCTCAGGAAAAAACAGCTTTAGAGCCAAGTTGTGTATGTAAAATATAAATTAATAGAAATAAATCACAGTGAATCGATCTATTGATTGACTCTAATATCTGAGCAGCATAGCTGTGATTTTAATACATTCCTTAAACATAAACATCCCTGTTTCTTCACTCCTAAAAAGGTCTTATTTTTTGTTTGTGTTCCTTCTAACTCACTGTTCTTTGACTGTGCAGCACAATGTTGCAGTTAGAGCTGTCAAGCATCCTGGAGTCGTAAGTATTTTTCAGACCCCTCATTAACAAACAGACTTCCAATCTCAATATGTGTTATCAAAATGAGATCTTTTCTCAACAGTTGACAATTATGTATTATACAGTTACAGGCTTACAATTGGTGACACCATATTGTCAGATTTTGGTCCTGACTTTTAACAATGTGCTGCCTAATTACATTTTGTATTATATTCTGAGTGTATAGGAGTATTTTATTCGTGGCCCCACTTCATTCTGCAATTTGTTTCTCAATAAATGCAAAATAATAAAATCCCAAATCCTAGCGTGTAGAGTAGTTTTACTGACCCGGGTGCTCTGCTAGTAAACACAACTTTGATGGTTTCATGAGTGAAAGTTTATTAGGCTGTGTTAGTTTTAAAATACAATTGCCAGGGGACTGATGTTGAAATCATTTCTTACGAGACAAACTCGGGCTTGGATGCTTTCCCAGCACAAGCACCACAAGGAAAGCCAAATGGCTATCCGGACACAAGGCATTTTGCATTCATTCCTGCAGTGGCAAACGTTTAAACATTTCAATGCTGTCTGCCTCTCACACAAAAAGAAAACAAAAAGACAGCTTTGAAAGACCTGCTCCCTGTTCGGTCTCTTCAGGGCAGTCCTCCCAAATAAATAGCCAAATATATCCTTCTTGGAGGTCCACCCAGCTGGTAGATACCAGTCTGCCCTTCACAACAGTGTCTGGAGAAGGTGACTTATCTAATGCCTTGAGTTCCTTCATATTTTTAATTGATTTTTGCTTTGTTTTATGAAGCTATACCCAGACTCAGTCTCTGAGAGCTGGAAAATTAGGTCCAAATGGTCCTGCCCACCCTAAAATTAGTGACCCAGACCAAGGAGGCACAGGAGCTCAGACCAAGCACCTAAGGGGGTATTTTCCAGCACTACTGCCTCCAAAAAAAGGGTCTCTCCGGAGAAGTCACAACATCAGCCAAGCAACATTTCAGATCTGGCAGCACATTAGGGAGGTGCCACTTCCCGGGAGCCCTCTCAGGGGAAATCAGAAGCGGAGACTCATTGCAGGGGGAACATAATGGCGCTGTCTTGAAATACCCTCTGTGCCCCAGACCCCTGAGCCGCCCAACAATTAAGCCACTGTAACCTGACAGTCCACACAGCTTTTAGAAACAGTACCCATGCTGTTACAAACTTGCATTTTAAGCAGCCAGGAGAAAGCCTCACACCTGCCCCGCACAGCACCAAGGTCATTCGAACACCCAAGGCTTCAGCTCCCTTCTCTGCCCAGCAGCAGGACCGGACTCGCTGGTGCCAGGGCAATGGAGGTGACGCATCCATCAGCTCCTCACTGAGCCAGCCCTCCCGCAGGACCTCTCCTCCTCTCTCTTACCTTGGGCTGAGCCACGGCTGCTGCAACACCTTTGCTAAACAGTTCCCATGTGTTCACAAGGCCCCTTGAAATAAGTTTGGGGAACTGTTAAGAGAGTGTTCAGTCATGGTGAGCAGGGTAGGGGGGAAGAGCATCACCGAGGGAGGCAGGAGCAAGAGCTGTGCCATTCCCCTGCCCACACACCATATTGTCTTCCTCCAGCAAAGCTACTCCAGAGGCTTTCTGTGATGCCAAACAACATGAGCGAGGAGGACAAAAAAAAAAAAAAAAATAAAATAAAATAAAATACAGCCTCGTGAAAACGTCCTGTCTGTTCATTTCCACAAGCACTAGCGAGACATTCTCTAAAATCATACACATGTAAAAAGATCTGGAGGTTGCTGGTTAGTTTGTCATACATTTTTATAGGCTTTTCTGAATGGTTTTAGATTTGACATAGTAACTGACTGTTACTAGAAATAAACTGTAAGTCAATTCCATGCTTCCATAATTCACTGCCCAGGGTTGTTCAAAAAGATTTAGTGATACTTGTGATAGACAGCAAGCCTCTTGATGTTTTCATTTTCACTTAGTGCCTGTAATTCCTCAAACTTGCTGACCTCTACAGAACAGGATGGAAAAGGGCTCCAAAACTTCTTTGAAGGCAGTCACTCACCAAAACATCCGAAAGACTCTCGTTTCACTTCTTTTCTTTCCAGGGCACAAACAACAATATAGGAATAAAGCAATTGTTGTTGTTTTTAAGAAGGTGACTGCTGTTATTATCTCAGTGACGGATCACGTGATTTTAATAATTTACAGTGGAACAAGTTAGCCCCCCCCAGAACAAAAGTATTTTTGTGACTCAGAATGTGAAGTTCTCCTGACAGCTGCATATTGATATTTCTCTGACCGAGTGCCTTCGTTCTGAACTTCAGCCTTTCTATAGACATTTTCCCCTTTCTCTCCAAAAGCTAACAGATAAATTCTAAAGGCTCCGGGTCTGGATGTAAACATGCACAAACAAACCGTGTGCCAATGGGTTCCTACTACCAGGAATGCTGGTTAGCTTGGGCTAACAAGCATTTGAACATTCAAATATTTAGGATACATTCGCACTCCTGGCGACTGTGCGTGGAACGCACGCAGGCGACAGTGCACATTCCTGCTGGGGGAAGCTGATGGCCATGAACTATTTAACTGTAATAGTAGGAAGAGGTAACAAGCAAAACTGCTGTTGCGGCTCCTCTTAATGCAGGGTTCCCCGGACAAAAGCACCTTGATGGTATCAGCAGGGATCTGTCATTACAATTTAATTACCAACAACAGGCCACTGACATTTGAAACTGTTTATCAGATTCCAATCCTGAAGGTGGACCGGAGGCCACCTCTCCTTCCCCCAGAGGGTAATTTTTCCCTCGGCGGGAAACGCCGTATGGCGAGCGCCGGGCTGGCACTGCTCGTGGAAACACGCTCCCTTGTTTCCTTGGCACAAGTGGACACTCCCCAATGGTGCCAAACACTGCCAAGGGCTTGGCCTCACCACTGCCACGGAGCAGGTGGGAAGCAGCCAGGATCCACGCATGAACTGGGTTATTTCGGGAATAACCGAGAAACAAAGCATGGCAACCCTGGCTCCCAAGACGGGGCGTAGCAACACCTTGAAATGGAGCCTTCTTGGGGTATCTTTAAACAACCCGATGATTTTTAACCGAACTGGATCAAGCCACATCCAGCAAAACCCGACCCTGCAGTGTTTGCAGAGGAGGTCATTCTAAAAACTACAGGTATTTCACAGCAGATGGAGCATGATTCAGCTTTACACCATGGAGTCACCCACATAAATTGTATCCCAAAGTCCTTGCACACAAAAAAAAAAATACAAAGCCCAAACACACCCCATAGAAAACCAATTCTAACAAAACAAATTTAAAAATATAGGAATTGCACTCATGTATTTCAGTCCATTAATACATTCAGTTATTAAAAAAGAATCTGGAAGTATGGGAAGGAAAATAATTCAAATTTGGGCTTTGCATGAGCTTCAACATCAGCCAGGTGGTTTGCCTCTATTCCTTTTCTGCTGTGCATGAACTGCTTAACATTATTTTATTTTTCCTCTTTTAGAACAAGAGAAAAAGAAATTGCAGGCTTTGTACACCCAGCATGCCAGCAAAGATCTTTCAAAATCTGTCTAGCAAGCCAGTGGCTTGCTAAAAATCAATCAGCACTGCTGACACACAGCCATTAGCTTTTATTTGGACATTTTCACATATTGTCTAAACTTTACCTTTTGTACAGAGGGTTTACACCACGCACCTTCATTTACTTGGACTTGGGTGGACCTTGTGAGTCTCTTCCAATTCAGGATATTCCAGGATTCTATGATACTCACTGGCAGAGGAACCAGGAGAAAAGGTCAGCTGGGACTCAGAAAAAGGAGGGAGGGAGTAAATCACAAAAAGGTGCCCTGGAAGCTAATACGCCTCTTGCACTTTTAGCTGGAGAGCAGGAAAAGCCCCTCAACACACAGACACAAGGTACATTTTTTATGAATTGGGCCTTTAGTTTTAATTGCTTCTTACTATGTAGGCCAATTAAGGTTGAGTTGGCAGGATGAGGATCTTTCCCGGCTCATTTGAAGCTGGGAGAGGTGGAGTTTGCTTTGCTGGAGGCTCCCATTCACACGCCTGGCCAAAAAAATGTGAATGTCATTAAGCACCTCTAGTAAAAATGCTCATATTTCATAGGTAAAGAAGTAAAAGCAGGAGACCAAAAAGCTTCCATTTGACCCCATCTCTCACTTTCAAATAAAATCAATTACAGCATCTCTACTTGTCTGAGCTTTCAAAGATAAATACAAATAAATACAGATCCAGAATTACACCTAGAGAAAATCTTAGGTACTCACGTCCTCCGAGAGTTCCCCTCCTTTTATCTATGATTGATCCTCTTCACCTTCAGACTGTATCAAGGTCAGAGCTTAGTTAAGAATTCCCTTTAAAACATATTATAGACACTTTTCAATATACCCTGTGCATTTCTCAGTGCACTGGGTGATTACAGAATCACAACCCCAAAGCACATTAATTGTAGGAGCAATCAGCCTAAGTGGGGAGTACGTAGAGCTTACAGATGGCGTACGGGGTAAAGAAGCATCTTCCAGACTAAGGTACCATTTTTCTGTTGTAGGGAGTTCCTGGTCCCATTTCTAATGGACTGACAAATACTGTGAGTGGAATCACCGTGGGTTATCTTAACAAAAAACAACATTCTGCACAAGTGAGAAGGTAAAATTGCACGTTCGAGCCAAATTAGAGCATATGGAGCAAGTGTTCGGCGCTGCACTGGAGGGAATAAAGGTGTCTTGCCTGCTGCTGGGTGGGGTTTTTTAATCTGAATTTTCCAGAAATGGAGAGTGAAAGAGCTTTAACAATCCCTTCTGGTCTCCGTATCTATGCATCTAAGAGCCTAAAGAGCTTACAGCCTGATTTTCCAAAACATCCACAGCTCCCCAGGTAACCAAGGTAAATGGCGTGGGTGGCAGGTCCAAAGCAGGCCCCGGGTCTGATCCAGCCCACTGCTCTGCTGCTGCATTCACTTAGGAGTGACAAAGAAAATGAAAACCCGATAAAGAAAATGAAAACCTGGCAGAAGTGAACTGTGTAATCCTAAAACTAGGGGGAAAAAAAAAAAAAAAAAAAAAGAAATTAGAAAAAAAAACTTCCAGCTCATGATAAACATTATAATGAAGCGTCTAATTTTCCTAATGAAAGAATTAACTATCAAGATAAAAGTAAAATGATTTATTAGATTTTCAAACATCATAGAAATAAAATAGTAAATCAGTCCAGGCAGTAATTATTCCATCTCAACTTGAAGCCATTAACTCTTTGCCAGCTGTAAAGACGTCCTAACAACTCTTTTTAATTCCCTAAGCCTATAGAATAGCCTTATATAATCCAGTACTAAACAATAATTACTATTGACTTGAACAAGTGTTGAAATCTTTTCTTCAAAATGTGCTTGAAGACAGGAGGAGAGGGTGCCAGAGAACCTGTTTGCAAGGGCTAAAATGCTCTTCAAAAAAAACCCCCGAGGATTACAAACTTTCAAAACTTTAAGGAGGGCACCTGGTCACTGCCAGCTCTGCTCCTCATCTCTCCCACCTCTGTCCCCCTCCACTCACCCTGTCCTGGCAAAAACCAACTTGCTGCGTCCCCCGTGATTTTAAATCCTGCAGTTCTCCGTCAGCTTCCCTCTTATTAAAGCACAGAATATACTGCTTGTTGCTGCACAAAGTGTGTGTGTCCCCCCCCTTTTTTCCTCTCACTAATGGCTCTTTTCATGATCTGCAGCAAGGATCATTTAATCTGTGAAGAATGGAAATTTCAGTGTTTGTATATCGTCAGTTATTACCTTTTATTTCTAAACTGTGTATTTGGAAGAGGAGGAAAGACTTAATGCCTTTATTTGCTGCGGAGCAAATGTTCAAGGATACTGCAGAAAGCAGTTTATCCCGGCATAATTTTAGATGCTGAAACTAGAAGGTGCTCCCAGCCCTCTGGCTCGCCGGTTCCCTCAGCATGCCGTGCATCCCACAGCACCCCCTGTCACCTCCCACCCTTTGCAACCCCAATGTTTGGGGGCAGATGGGCAATACATCCATTTTTTGCATTTATCCTGATCACTCTTGTCTATGCCAGCAGTGATGGAGGCACTTAAAAAGGCAAAAACCAGGCAAGCCCCATTGCTGTGGCAGACAAGCCTCTCCACCTACACCTTCATGCCAGGGAAATCTCCAGCAATGCTGCCTCTTGGTGCTCCAGTTCAACCAAAGAAGGGAATCATGGTGAAGTAAAATGGATACAAGAGGCACAAAAAATAAAAAAAACCCCAACCAAATCTGCACGCAGTAACATCTAAAGGCAACAACATGTTAAGCACAGAGATTGTAAAGCCCTCTTGACTGGCTTAGGAAATTCAGGCACACATGAAATCCAGGAGGCAGCCTGAACACTGCCCTCACAATATTTAAGCCAATGAATGTAAAAAGAGGAATTGGAATATCAAAAATAATTACGTGAAAATAACAGTGTTTATTTTCCCAAGAGCTTGCCCACCTGCAAGTTCTCTTTTTGCCTATGTAATCCTGCATTTGTCTGAGCAAACTGCCCGAGAGGGATTAAAGCAGGACTCGGTGTGCTTGTGCCAGGGCTCAAATTCAGCCTGCAAGTCTCAGAGACCCCTGAATTATTATGGGAATTAATCAAGGGAGGAGTAGGAATTCAGCCTAAATGTTCATCCTTTGGTGACTTTAAGTTACGTTTAACATCATTATTTTACATCAAGCTCCTGAAGATTATTTAATTTTTTTCTCTGTTCCATGCCAAGGTCTTAATCTTTACTGCACTGGCAGTGAGAACGTTTTAAAGAATCATTTCCCGAGACACATTTAATACATTTCCAGTAAATTGTACATAAACCTGTCCAGCTGGCTGGGTCATTCCATCAGCGACACACCCACTGAGTGCAGGATGCCACCTGAGATTTACCTCAATGCTTTCAAAAACAAAACCATGATGGGATAAAGCTTTGCTAATGTGTGAGTGCGATGGGGAATACAATGATAACTGCCCACCAGGGAGTACAAGGATCTTTTTTAGGTTTGTTATGGGAAAGATTACATAGCGGATTAGACAAAGGGTTTTCAAGATCAGCGCTGAAATTACACCGACTTCAGGAAAAGCAGCATTAAAATGCTGGTTGACTATTTAAAACCACTTAAGAAACAGACGGTAAAGTTTATCGAGTGTTTTTTTGAGCTGTATCCCATGTACTGTTTCCAGAGACTGCTCAACATGTTTGGGAATGCAAACAGAAGTTTTCACAGGATGGGGGGTCTGAGCAGGATCTGCCACGTCAGAAGCAAAATACCAACAGTCGCTCCCTCACAAGCAGCTATGCTGAAATTACACCAATAAAGAATGCTTAAGGTGAACATTTTTAATGGATTCTGGTACGGATATGTTTGCTGAATCCAAGCTGGGGGGAAGAAAAAAATAGATATTTTCACTTTTTACAAGCTATTTCTGATAAAGAGTGCAGAGGAGGCAAAGTGCTGAGGAAAGACATCCCTCAGAAGCCAACTCAGTGCAACGCAGCAGGCTGGTTTTCCTCCAAACAAACAAAAATAAAGATAAAAAGAAGTGACCTGTTTCTGGTACAAACACAATCCTTTCCTGCAGGTGATCTTGTACCCTTACCACCAACGTCACCAACAGGCTATTAAGGGGGACCCCGCATGTCCCAGTAGGAGATGGAATTTTGGAGCGGAACGCGGGTCCTTCTCAATGACAGTTGTGGCCGTGTGACTTGGTGCCACCGGAGCCCTGACTGAGAAGCTGGGTGACCAGTTATGGCCCTGTCCCCTCCCTCTGTCCCCACCACCACCTGCAGCTCCCTGCCCGCCTCGTGCAGTTCTCAGAAGTTGAGACGCTCCGGCATCGCTGTTCATCACCGCCGTTTAAGTGAATTTAATGAAATTATTTTTCTAAACTGTTTTAGATGCCATATCTATAATCCATAAAATTTATTGTACCTTTATGTAGAATTATACTGGAGTTGAATATATAAATCAATTTATAAGGTCTAATGACATACAAACGCTTAAAAACTAAAGGCGATGTAGTAAATTCAAATTACCATTACAAATGTAAGCTTTGTAGTCAGTGTGTGACCCGCTAAGGATTATATTTAACTCCCCTGAGAGTGGTTTATCATAAAACTTTATACTTTTATTACAGTGAATTATTAACTCCTCCATGATGTGAGTCATTCCATGCTCTGACTATAGCTTTTTTAATGACACTATAATAGACATCTTGCTAATAGCAGTAGGATTGCTACCTCTGAGGTTAGAAAAAATAAAAAAAGGCCAAAAAAAGGGAAGAAAAGAAGTGAAAAGAAAAGACATGTGGGACAAATAGGTGAAAATGCATTTCCTAAGAGATTGAAAAAAAAATAAGCACCTGTAAGAATTTCCATCCAAGGCTGAACTGTGTGGAGGTCGTCGCAATCTTCTGACCATGTGGAGAACTCAGAAGCTTAACAGGCTGGCATCTGAAATAACCAAAATAGTTTACTGTTAGAAGATATAAAAGTCTGGATTGTTATGATTATTTTTTGTTGTTACATGGAGAAGAATTCTTTTTCCTGATGCTACAGTTTAATCAAGTGACTTCAAGCCCTCTTCATACAAATTACTTGAAAAACACTCCTTCTTCCAAGGAAGCTTCCACACACTTTTCACAATCAACATTTGCACTATCCCCAGTTTAATATCTGTATTTCCAGACCCTCCCTCAGCTGCTGGGACTGGTCCAAAATCCTGGGAGATTTCTGAGCTCAGTGACAGGACAATCCCAGGCCCATGGAAAGCCTAGGGTTGACTTCCTTATCAGAAGAACAAATCCAAGAGAGGTGTTTCACTTCATCTCTTTTTTTGTGTTTCATTTCAAATTTCAAAACAGGTCTGCCCAGCCAGGAAATGCCGCCAGGCTACGTGAATTTCTCCCCCCAAAAACCAAGCTCTGCTCCAATTACATTTCCAACAAAATGGACTGGTTTTAAGATAAAACTAGCCTGATTCTAACCAGATTTCCACATTTTGCAAGCACAAAGGATTTTTCCGTGCGGTTGAATATGATTTTAAAATGGCATGCACACATTTTTCCATAAGAGAAGTTTACCAAAAAGTGACTAACTACAATCTGAAGCATGCCAAGTCACGTGATATTACACAAAAATGAACCTGTGGATATTTTTAAATGATCCTCATAGAAAAAGTAAAAATAGAACATTACCAGTTTTTGTATCTTCAAGATTTCTTAAATATTTGTTATTACTAAAACACAGTCCAAAAAAAAAAAAAATCAAGGGGACAGGCTTCCTATTTCCTCATGATACTCATTAATCCCTTTATAGTGTTCCTTAGTTAGCAGTATGACCACAGAGCTACTGAAAAACAGCAGGAAAATTAAAACTGGCAAAAGAGGGGTCAAGTCTACCTGCACAGCCTAAAAAAAAAAAACCACAGATTGGGTGAAACAGTGGCAATACATTACAAGCCCTCTGGAAATTCAGGAGCAGCTCAGAGCTGTCTATATAATCGTCTTCCATTTAATATTTGTGCCCACTACTGTTAAATAATTGCATTTGTTTCTCTTTTGGATGGAGGCAACTGTTGCCACCGTGGTTTCTGGACATGCACTTGAGGAACATTAAAAGGGCCTTACACAACGTTTTGCAGTAGTGTAAAACTGCATGGGGAGAATAACCCACTGAAAATTAAGTCCTGCAACAAAAACTTGCTTAATTTATCTGTTTTTCCTAGGAACACCCCTGATTTTCAGCCTTGCCATGGCTGCAGTGAGGGCTTTCAGGGCAGAGCACTTGTACCTACAGATCCTTCTATTTTGGGTAGAGTTGAAGGTGAGAGAGGCAAAGCCTTTCTATTTGAGGAAACTATTAGTATTCCTAAGACCAGAATGGATTATACAAGAGCAGGAGCCCTGGCTGTTTAAAGAACTCTGTTTTGATGAATTTACACCGATCTGTATTTGCCTTCCCAGGAAAGACTTGATGTTTAGACCTAAGCAGAGGGATTGCATTGCTGCTTAGACCCAGAAGAGATTTCCCAAAACTCTGTGTGCTTTTAAAGAGCCACTTTCTGCTTCGCAATTACTGCTCAGCCCCAGCTCTACGCCTGCAGGAACAGGCTGCACCCTTTGTAACAGTGGCACATGTCCCTCTTCCTGCATGGATCTTCCCACCACCAAAGGAGAAATTTGTCAAAGCCTGGTGATAATTAAAAAAAAAACAAACAAACCAACCTACCCTCTGCTCAGTGCCACTCCAGCAGGAGTTTCTGGGACTGAACTGAAATAAAGGGAAGCAATTACACGTGCAGACTCAGCCTGTGGAAAAGCAAAAAGCCTGCTGTTGCGACACCATGAAACACTCTCTCTTTTCACAGGTTTTATGGGGCAGTTTAGTGCTGTGCTCCTGTTTGGGGTTTTTTTGTGTCTCCAGTCTTTCTTTGTCAGCATTTATTTATTTAACTATAAAGTCTCCATTGAGGCTCAGGTTTGTTTACAAGTGGTTCCCAGCCCAGAAAGCAATTAAACATTACATTTACTAAAGCTCTGTAATGTTGCAAGGGTCAACCACAGCGATACCAGAGTAAACCCACGTGGCCACTGTGGATGTCACCCTTTCAGAGGCACGGCCAGGACACGGCACCAAAAAGTGCCCCATTTCCTGGACACAGCCCTGCTGAAGGCAGGTCCTGTTTGTTCATCATAAAACCTGGTAATTAACCCCGTTCATCCCCTGTAAGTACACTGACCCTGGGTCCAGTCCTGAGCACCTCACCAGACAAACCCCTGTTTGCCTTCAAGGTGAAGGAGAAACACACACACATGGAGAACAGAGCTAATTTTTTTTTTTTTTTTGGCTCCTCCTCAACCAACAGATCATAAAGGGACACAACAAACTTGGGGCAAACTAATGACCCACCCACCCTCCACTACATTTGGTTTCAAGGTCATAAATAAACTCCTTCATGGCATCTGCCCGAGTCTGTAACAGCTGAAAACTCGGGGGAGATCAGGTCTCCTCCATCTACACAAGATTTACTTTGAGTTGTAAACATGTTCAGACATCAGCATTCCTACTCATTTTACAGCTGCTTAGAAGAAGGATAGGAATAAACTGTGCCATGAAGGATGGCACAGACCACTGCCACGTTCTCATTTCAGTGATTAGGTAGAGGCTAGTTTGCAGCAGGCTTCAGTGGGGTACCCAGGGGCAGCCTGCCTCTTACATGCTTAATGTTAGCTAAGATAAATCAGAGGTTTGTATTTCGTATATCTATGTTTGGTTATCCTCCACTGCAAAAGGTCCAGTTCAGGGAGGCCATCTCTGAAGTTCATGGTGGCAAACAAAAGGAATCACAGCCAAGAGTTCCTGTGCCACATTTAGGTGGTCGGCCCAAGCACGGGGCCTTTCGAGGCACCTTGGGGGACAAGGCAATTTCTTCCATGAAATCACAGGAAACGGTGGGGCCGGGCAGGCCAGCACCCTGCAAGGTGCTAACAAGTGCTCCCACTGAACACAGAGGCTCAGGGTTGATTCCTTCTTTGCCACTCACACCCTCCTGACATCCCCTGTGCACAAGACTGACCAGAAACTCCACAAAGTCCCTGCCCTGCCATACACCTTGTGCCAATACAGAGTTTATCAGGACCACAAGAATTTGGGACTTCAGTGATAACACTCCTACTGATGGCCACGTCTTGCCAGCGTGCCCCTCTGTCACAACAGGGCCACTGCACATTACTGAGCAAATTGCCAACTTTTATGCTTTAACAGCCATGGGTACAGCAACTTGGTCAAGGTCCAGAGTTTCCTAAGCTCCAAGCCTGAACTCTTACCTTGGTGCATTTTAATTGTCAACTCTGATGCTGCTCCTCAGTAACTGCTGCTTTTCTTGTTTTATTTTTGACATCTAAGTGTCCTTGTCTCTGAGAAGGAGATGAAAGAAAAAAATTAAGAAGTACAGCGAGTGATTTCGCATTCAAATAAAAGAGGTGCTGTACTTCAGGAAGTTATAAGCACCTGCAAACAGGAGTTTATAATGAAAATGCCTTTTCAACCATAACTATAGCACTGTAGTAGTAATGCTATAATACAATAAACTATCCTATTAAATCTAAAGAGTTAGATTTAATAAGACAGTGGTTTTATATTAAATAAATGCCAAATTATTATTAAAAAGTGTTTTTACTGAGGTTTAACAACTCTGTCTTATACTTGCTGCCTTATTACACCCAAATAAAACACATGTACAAGAACATGTATTTAAACCGTTGCATAAAGTACACACACACAAAAAAGTTACAAATGGATTATTAAAATCTGGAAGGAACACAGGCTTTGAAAGGTGAAGTTCACACCGTTGGGTGAACAAGAACAAAACAATATCCTAAGTGACAAAAATTACATGCTGCTACTGTACCAAAATCCTTGAGAACATTTGAGACTGGGGGTTTGTTTATTTATTTGTTTTTAAGTTTGTAAATTCAAGTTAAATCAAGGTGGCTGAGAAAAGAGATTGACCTTAAGCTCTATTTCTGGCCAGCAAGAGATGGAGGAAATGTTGCAGTAGGCAAGCAAAAATGCATTGTTGACAAATGACTCCATTTATAGTCCAGATTTCGGACACCTTGTCCTTAGTCACCAGTGACATCTAATTTGTCCCTAAAAAAACTAGCCCTTACATCTTTGTTACTTTAGGCTTTAGGTTAAGATGTGTGGATGTCCCTCATAAATCTGATCTCCTATAGGGCCTGTCTTCTTCCAGTAGCTTCCCAATTGAGGAAAAAAAACAACAACAAAACCCAAACCCCACCACTACCCTTTCTTTTTCTTCCTGTTCCCAAGACCTCATCAGGAATGAAGAAATTGTCCTAAATTTAGACATGTTAATCCCACGGTGTTTGTGTGAAATAGGTTAGTCAGACTGAGAACAAAAGGGAGGGAGCAGAAAGCTATAAAAAGCAAATGAAGGAGAGAAAGAAATATATCTACTGTACTTCACTGGCCAGAATCACTGTGGGTATACACCATACAGGGACATCCGTCAGCACCAATCAATACATGTGGTGTTAGTCATGGATGATAAATTTGAAAGGGATTATAACTGTAAACAGTGATCAATAGAGACTTGCTGGAGGAGACAGAGAGGAAAAAACAACCTTAAAATGTTACACGGTTAATAAAGTAAGGGGTCAGTCTTAAACAAAACTCCAGTGAGACCCACTTATTTCAGAGCTCTTTCTACAAGGAGGGGGCGGGGGGGGAAGCCCTACAGATTTTCATAAAGCAATTGCTACTAAAAGGGCACATTATTAATTTACGGCATCTTTGCTGATCCCTCTGTTTCGAAGTCACATCTTCCATTAATGTTTGGTTGGAGATGTTGTGCTGGATATAAGCTGGCATCCCCGAGACCCCCAGAGAGAAGCTTGCTTTCCTCCTTGCTCTGCCCCCCTCTCCCTCCCTCCCGCTTCCCTACCACTGACTTCACTATGGGCACATGAGTGATCAGAGCATTCACAACGGTGACATTCCCCTCCACAAACAAATTCATCCAGGGCTTCAAGTAAAAAATGCAGAGAGCCTCTGCTGCTCACCCACAGATGAATGGAACTATCCGTCTTGTCACCAGGGGTCGTAGCAAGAGGTTACTGCGAGTATATACCTTGGCTTCTGTGCTGACGTTTGCAAGCAGCTCCCTTGGCAAAAATAAAATAAAATAAAATAAAAAATCCTGCCATATCAAGCACTTATCCAGTCCCTCTAGAACCCTTCTCAGATCATGTCTTTCCACACCTTTGGAGTCACAGCTCCAGGCTTGACATATATATTTTTTTTCTGCTGACCTTTTAGCGTCCTTTCTGCCACAGTGTGTAAACCATAAGCTGATATATGAAGGCAATTTTTAGTGGTGCCACTTGTATCTGAGTGATTGCACACGCTTTACGTTTCTGGCCTGCCACCCTTCCACCTTTTGAAGATCTCTCTATTTCTTTTAAAGGAACTGCAACAGAGGTGAAAGGAAGTTTAACTGCTTCAAGACTTTGATGGCCCAAGAGCACCTGTTTTGGGTTTTCAAGAAGATGCGCTGCAGATTGGCTGACCAGTGCTTATGCTCAAACACTAAATCTTTCTTTTCTTGTATATAGACCTGCAGGGGTTGAAGGAGGGGAGAGACGAAAGGCTGTGTAAAGCATTTTCCCAAATTTAAGCTGGCAGAGATCAGTGATCACAGCAGGGCAGCTTTGCAAATATGTTACCAATAAGCTCCAAAGATCTGGAGCTGCAGCCGCAGGGACTGCGGCTTACAGGGCACGGGCCTCTGAAGATTTTCATCGCGGGAGCAAGGGGATTCCAAATCTTCCCCTGGGAAGATTTGCAGCAGACGGCTTCAGAGAGTAATTTTTTTGTTGCCTCTCTGCCTCTCCCTACCCCGGTCACAGAGCTGGCGGCGAATCACTCAGGAGAACACAAAGGCCAAGGTGGCATCAACCATTCCTTACAGATTTGCAGCACACCGCAGTGGTAAAATCCCACACAGCCACAGGGGTAGACACACTTGCATTATAATATTGCAACAGTCCCTTCCTAATTCACTGGCTAACTAGAAAAGCAATAGCAATGGAATAGCAAGGCAAGGACGACCACCTTGGGGCCAAGATGACCCTCTCCAGGACCATGGCTGGCTCCCCCCAAGCAAGAGATGCACCATCTTGCCAATGTGGAACCTCGAAACCGCACAACATCCTAAAACATCCTAAAAGCATCCT
Organism: Oxyruncus cristatus; assembly: GCA_013399855.1. NCBI lineage: Eukaryota > Metazoa > Chordata > Aves > Passeriformes > Cotingidae > Oxyruncus > Oxyruncus cristatus. The sequence continues at coordinate 205,181 of VXAY01005285.1, read as the reverse complement.
GATCTCAGGTGAAAGGACAGATACGCTTCAGAGCCTGCAGAGCCCTTGTCATCAGCCACAGCTGCATGAACGGAGGCGTCAACTGCAGCTATTGAACTCATCAGATCCCAAATCAACAGCAAAACTAAGAAAAGTCCATTTTTATCCTCGCATTTCCTGTTCAAGAAACAGTTACCTTGTGGGAGATGGAATAAGAAGCTGATCTGCCAATGAAAAATTGCAGGCAGAGTATTTGGGAAGTCTAAGTGTACTCAGGAGATGAGGGAGATTTGGAAAAGGGATGAAGATGGTAGCACCTAAGGGATGTTGAGACTTTGGGAAGGGAATGCAAAAGTTGAAAATTGTTATGAGGGAGCAGTTCAACAAAGAAAACCCAGAGCCTTGTCTGAATCCCATGGACACACAGTAGCTATAAAGCAGGGGAGGATTTGGTGCGGGGTAAAGGTCCAGAGTTAATGCCAAAAATCTATTACTTTTTAGCAGCTGAAGCAGAGGACCACATGGCTGCCTCCAAGTGGGGATGGGAGGTTTCCAACCAAGCGAGTCGCTGCGTAGTTGCCATGGGCACAATTTGTGCTCAAGCTGTGCGCAGAGGCCGGGATTTGGCTTGGAGCCCCTGGGTTAAACATTACCTTTACAACACTTTGTCGGTGCCTTTCCTGGGCACAGAGATGATGGGACAAAATTCCGAGGGACCACCTGATTGGTCACCAGCAGAGACCCCCCTGAGTACCCTTGTGGCACCTGATGTGTGTTACACATACCATAGTCAGGAAGGGGGGAGAAACCACCAGGCAGAGAACCGACAAAAAGCTGTGACTCTGTCCTCCTTGGGTCTGATCCAAAGAGTGCTTTCATCACACAGTCATTGATTTAAGAGGCGGTATGAGCCCTCTCTTCCAATGGGAGCTGGGTTCCCAGCTGCCCTTTTTTCAAATCCTGGCCTGGGCATAAAGGCAGTGTAAATAATTTTAATTTCAAAGAGGGTTGCAATTGTCTTGTATTTTTATGCCGGGACGCTACGAGAAGCCTCTCGTGCGTGGGGCAGGGAAACGTCACCCAGCTCACCTCCAAGGGCCTTTCCTCCAGCTCCCAGGCATCCCCCAGTACAGCCTGGGTTAGCACAGGGGCAAAGCCCTGGGGGCCAGGCAGGCATAAAGCTGCAGTTCCTGCGGAAGGTTGCAGACTCGCACTAGTGGTCTAGTGACCCTGATGATATTGATGACAATTAGTAGACAGAGATTAAAATGGAAATGAGGGAAGAATTCGTCTGTCACTTTATCCATCAGCTGTAGCTTGCCCCAGGCAACAGACACACACTGGGCTTTTTGTTTTGTTGTTATTCCCTTGTTCAGCTCAGTTGGTTTCAGCAGTTTGCTTGGTTATTACTAAATTTTTCTTAAAACTGCTATAAAAAAGAGTTTTTGTCAAATACCCGCCACTGACAACTCACAGCACCGAGCATGCAAACCACCCCTGGATGTGCCTGCTCTTGCTGCCTGCCAGATGCTGGGGGTATTGAAGGGCTCTGCTTTCTTCTGCCTCTTTCAGTAGTTTCTGTTTCTTTTGTTATTTTAATACCTGGGAAAGCATTTGAACTGCTGGGCTAGAGTCTGAAGGTGTCTGTTTAACTACAGCCCTGCTAGCAGCAAAGGCAAAGGCAGTAATAAGTTATTATATGGCCCTGATGTTCAGGCTGGATGTAAGTTGATGGGGAGGGGAAGGTGAGGTGTCCCCTCGGTGACACCTGTCCCCATCCACCCTCTTTCTCACAGCACTGTGAATTGCCATTTCCTGCAACTACAGGACACATCCCCTGAATTTTTCCTGAAATTAATTTCTAAATCTCATGACAACTCATGTGTTCATCTTCAGGGCCACAGGGATGTTTTGTTCCATCCTAAAATGTCATAACCTGGGGGAAAGAGAATTCTTGTGCAGCCGTTACAAAATTGTGGTCCACAACTACCAGACCACTTTGGTTCAGTAGTCCACCCAAAAGAAAAAAAAAAAAAAGAAATCATTAAAACATGCTCCTGAAGCTCTTACGTGGTCTGTAACACGGATCTGCCTTCACAGCATCAACACTTCCATCCCACTTTCTTGTCCACTCTTGTTGTATCTCCCCTGACAGAATATATCTCCCAGGATGCACCTTTGCCACTTTTGTTATCAACACCACACACTTCAATGTTGTGTATACCCTAAATGTGATAAATAACAAGCAACAACACAGGCAGAGCCACCCTCCCCCTGAAAAAAAAAAAAAAAAAAAAAAAAAAACCAAAAAAAACCAAGAGATTCAGTATTCATAAAGTATTAGAGAGCAGGTTCACATCTGCCACAGTCTTTTCATGGCTTCTGCCGTCACCAGCTCTGCTGATTCGCTCCTGGGAAAAGCCTGGGCACAGGCATGGCAGGAGCCAGGGAGCAGAGCTCAGGTCCCCCCCTGTCACCAGTGCTGCCCCCACTCCATGTCCCCCAGGGACAGAGGCAAATAAATAGAAAAGATGCCTCTGCTGCCGTCGGGGCACTGGCACGGAGGGAGCTCCTTCCACTTAGCACAGTCAGCAGCGATTAAGGGCTCGCTCCTTAAGCTTAAAAAGACCATGCTGTGGTCCTGATCCTGCAATGAGATGGATGAATGGTTGTCATTCACGCAATTTCAGCGTGGATCTTAAAAGAAAATGTTGGAAATCTGCGATTTCCCGATGGGAATGCAATCGCTGTTATAAACTGAAATCTTGTTGGAAAGAGCGAGTGGGGTAAGGCACGATGCAGCAGGTATTCTGATACAGCACGAGAGGAGTAGGAATGATTTCTACCTCCATCCCCACATTTCCCAGTTGGGACTAAACCTGAACAACCTGATTTATTACACCTGCTTTTCACGTGGTTAGCTGCAAATGTTTCTCAGGTTTCTACTGCTGTTGATGGACTACTGACTAATCAAAAAGTCAGGAGTGCAAATTTGCAGTACTGGCTGCTAGCCAGTTTGCCCATAAAAGGTTTCCAAATGGTCACTGAGCCCTTAACCCTGATGAAAACAGCAACAAAGACACTGCCCCAAGCTCCTGCTCCTGCCACAGTCTCCCTTTTGCTTTGTTACATGCAAACATCTCTGGGTCTGTTTTTTTTAAAAAAGAGTACAATTCCAGAACATGCAGTAGAGAGGCCTTTCTACTCATTAAAAGCTACATGTGGGTGTGAGTTATTTTACATCCTCCTCAGAAATTATCAGACCACCTCAGAAAATGATTAGTTTTCACATAAGGTGCCAGATCCTCTGGTCCATTTAGGCTGCTTTATGCCACTTTGATGTCTCAGCTCAGCCCTAAATAAAACAGGCTTAATTATCCTTAGGATTTCTCCTGCCTTGGGAAATCTCCAGGTAATGTGGAAATGCCACAGGGACTCCTACACCACCACAGCTATTAGCGGCGGAGCGCGGTGGCGGGGATCTCCCCACGCCCCATTGATTTCCTGCTGCCGTGGCTGTGGGCAGCTGGCACAGATGAGGGCCACCCTCAGGCTAACGCTGTTTATGCCAAGGAAAGGCCTGCGACTGGGATGGCCTCGGGACTACTGCCTGAAAATAACCTTGTGAGGCTGAGCCTAAACCAAACATGGTACACTTATGGCTTGCTCGGTTGGAATGCCCTCGCTCTTGCAGGAATACAAGGGACACAGAGATGTCTACAGCACCTCTTCCCAGAGAAGGAGCCATGGCTGACATTGCCACCCTGAAGGGATGCCAAGCCCAGGGTGGCTCCTCTTACACAGAGGTTGCATGGGAGGACTCCCCTGTCCCCGTGAGCCAGTCAGCAGGAGTCCCCTGCAGACACAGCAGACAAAAGAAGGGTCTTTCAGGGTGAATTTCAGCTCATCCTAAAGAGGATACCTGGAGGTGGCCAGCAGAAACACCATCATACACAGAAGTGGGTGACCAGCGCACAGGTTTCTGTTGGAGTCATTGATGTCTCCTCCTGGGTATTTGGGGCAGGATGGGTGGATTTGCAGATCTGTCACCTGTGTATGTAGCAAAGACACAGAACGGGAAAGGATGGACTTACACAGGGGCACTGAACACAGCACAAGGAACGGGGCCAGATGTCCTCAGCAGAAATCCACAGCCTCTTCTCAGCACACAGCCCAGGTAAGTTCACTTCCATCACAGAGCCAAGACAGGGTTATTTGGGAGTTCACGTTTCACTTGCCTTTGTCTGTCTGCCTTCCTGAATCTGCAAACACCATTGCCGTGGAGCAGATCTGTGTCACATCCAGAAAGCCAGAATTTCTGCATCATGCTTAAAGGAAAGCTGAGATTTTGACAAAACTGATGGGCAAGCTCCCCTCGCACTTAGAGAAAGTTTCTTATGCACCACGGGCGAGTGGGCGAGGGAATTTGTTGAGACCTGTCGTAGCACCAACAAGAACTAAAAAATCTTGCAGCAGCTACTGCCATCTGAGCCTGTCAAATTCCACTGCAAACAATATGTCACTCTGCTGGGGAGGCGGCGAACAATCTGAGGGTGAGAAAAAGGGACGTCTGAAGTATCCAAAAAACTCACTCCAAAGGTTTTAAAAAAGAAGAGAGCCCATCCATGCACACGCACACGCACGCACACGCGCGGTGCCTCTGCCCAACAGGCCCTCGCTGGAGAACTGGAGCTTCCAGGTTTTCATCAGTTGGTTTTTAAAGTATTCTCAAGCCCCTTGGTTCCTGTAGAGTAGGATAATTTCAATTGTGGCACACCTTTTTTTAAATTCGTGGCCAGAGAGCACAAATGCTGCTGGAATAGGCAGGCTGCAAATGCTGCCTACCTTTCTGCCAACGTGCAGGATAACAGGCTGTAAAAGAGCCAGACCTTTTTCTGACCAAACGCTGGTTTAACTGGACTCAGAATCGTACACTGGCAGAGGTAACGTCATTTGCTTTGCACCCTCCGGGAGAATCTGGAGAGTTTCAAAACAGTTCAGAAGAATGGGGAGGAATGAGAACATCAGAGCACCAGCCAAAAGCCTCATGCTCCAGGGGCATTTTCCTCTTCTTTCAAACTCTTTCTCCCCCAGAGCCACATGTGTTGTCTTCCACACTTCTTTCCTGCCACACCATATGCACTTATTCCCAAAAAGATGAAGCTCACGAGCAATGAACCTTCTCCTATGGAGGTACCCAGGAATGATGCCAAGGCTGCAGAGGAGAGAAGGGAAGTCCCCTTGCACTGGCCTCTCACCAAGGGATTATTAGCCAGGAGGATTTTCAAAGGGTTTTCCACCCTTTCCAGTCAGAGTGTTAATGGTTTTCCATTAACCGGATTTTAATATCCCAGTGTTTCTCACTACATCAGTGCCTTGCAAAAGATACCATGGTAAAGGATACATTTTGGAACATATTCCCAAGAAACACAAAGCTGACAGTTCCCATCTGCTTTACGAATTGGCCCTTCCAGCAAAGGAAAATCCACAGGCAAGGGAATACGACTTCTGACTTAAGTGCAGTGCTCTATATAAAATTTAGGGGGAGGAGGGTGATATCTCTCCCATGATATCTGTTAACATTGTCTCTAGGAAGGAAGAGGCAAGCAACACAATCATACAACAGCTTTGCCAAAGTGAGAGAGAACCACCCTGGAAAACATGCATTGAATTAAAACCTAAAAGTCTAAGAAGAAAGCAGAAAATTAGAAACCTGTGGCCATTGAAAAACAGAATAGAAACAAAACAGATCAACAACTCACAGAGCAAAACAGCATACAAATTGGAACGATCAATATGAATAACAAGAAAACCAAAGCTACGGATCAAAACCTAAAGCACACTCGCTAAGTCTAAAATAACCACATTTCTCTCTGAAATGCAAGGCCAAAGCTGCTTCTTAAGGACAAATCATTGATACTAATTATCTGCACAGGTTTGGAGAGCAAAAGCAGAAACCTCAAGTTCTTTCAAGGGAGATGGATAGTGGAAAAGAGCATCTTTTCCTTGCTGTGCCAAAGCTTTTCTTAACCCCCCCCCAACCAGCAATTGTTTCATAACCACAAATAGAGTCAAAACCACATCCCAATTCATCAGGAAAACACCTGAGCTGTAGTGCTGACTTCTCAGAATAAACTCACTTAAAAATTACACATTTGAAAATTATAAGAAACCTCCTGAAAACATTCAGCTAATGAAACCTTTCGCTATGATCACTATGTGTCTGAGTAGACCAGACCTTCCTAGCCCATAACAAGTTTCCCCATTTCTCAGACGAGTGCAAAACCACCTTCTGTGTCGCCTATTTTAGTCACAGGAGCACCTCTCCTCCCCTGTCAGGTACCATCTCACAGCCCCGTGGAGTCTTGTTAACTTTCTACCTTTTGTGCTTCTCGCTGTTCAAAGATTTCTAAAACTGCACACAAGAAAGAATTACAGGGAAACTTGTCAAGGCCGATCGGTCTAAAGTTGGACCTATCAACTGTGATTTGCTTTAGGAACAAACACAAGCAATAGCCTCTTGCCCCTTTCCTCTGTCAGCAAAGAAAGGGGAATCTCTGAAAACTATCTAAACCCCATTTTCTCAAGCACCAGTTAGCCCAAGAACAACTACATTGAACCTTCAATTTAATACCCCCAAATATGCTGTATTTTTTCCTTGTTTCATATAAAGCCGATTTGTCCAGATATATTTCAGGTTTTCACAGGTTGGTTGAGATATGGTGTGAGAGAAATACGATCCTCTGCCTTTTCAAAGGGATGGATATTTTTATACCGAGACATAGTCCCCACAGCACGGGTCCAGACACAGTCATCACTTAGAGAAGAGAGGTGTGTATCTGGCTCACAAGCATCTGTGAGCAGCACCCTGAGAATAAAGCCGGGTTCAGCCCCTGGGACTTCCTCAGCCAGTGGCGTGTGTGCCTCTGGCTGCAGCAGGAATTCCGCAGCAAAGGGATTACTGGTCACGCCTCTTCCTGCTGTGCCTAACCCTGGAGGCTTTGCCTGCAGGCACCATTGATGCAGACAAGATTAAAAAAATTTATAGGTAGGGACACAATAAGAAAAAAAGAAAGAGGGTGAAAATAAAAAATTCTAAAACAAAAGAGAGAGAGAGAAGTGAATATACAGGAAAAGAAGGCACAGGGCACCTGGAGACTGGTTGTGCCTCAGGACACCAGTGGGTGCCCCAGCCGTCCAGCTGAAGGGCAGCAGTTTTCATGTCACCCTGCCAACTGCCTACTGGAAAGGCAGGCAATGGAGAAAGGAATCCTATTAGGGAAAAGGATGATGCCAAGCAGTTGTCTTCTCCTCTGTTTTTAATATGCCCTTACCGTTGCGCTGGCATTTCAAGGAGCCTGTGCACCACGCCTGGATGTAAAGCCCAAACTCTGCTGCTCCTGTGGGTCTGTCAGGCTCATCCTAAAAGGGAAGCCGGAGCCAGGTGAGGGGAAAGGACTCTCCGGTGCTTGCCTGCTCCGTATCATTTCACAGCGTACAGGAAACCTGGTCGAAAAGGCAGAGCTCAGCATCAGAAAGGCGCAGTCCTGAGCTCTGAATGGGGACCACTGCAGTCCTTCACCAGGGTCGTGTTTGACGGGTGGGACCCCCCACAAACAGCCACTTAAGGGCGAGTTAGCCGCTTTAACGATCCCATTAAACAAAGCACAATTAGAGTTAACTTGGTCCTTTGTAATGTATTTGTCACCGGTCCCATCCCCTTTAGGCTGCGGTAGCTGTCGACAGCTCCATTTACCACTTGAAGGGAGCTCCTGGGAAGTCATCTGCCGGGCTAACTGTGGGGGAATGGCCTTTCTAAGGGACAGATGCAAAATCATTCTTTTTTCTTCAACATTCCCGCGGTGAACAACTTGGTCAGGGCCACTTCAGTTTGACATGGCAAACTCCATGTCTCCTCCTGCCTCAGGAGCTGTGAACAGGGGGTGTTTCAGTGGAGACAGCACAGGCTGTAGATTAAAAACCTTGATAAGCCATATGCCTGATCCTGTTGGTTGTTGAGTTGGGCCATAGGACAGGGGATGTGGGACCTTCAAACAGGCTAGATAAGAGATGCCAACTCGGTAGGTTTTTACACCTGAGGGGCTCCTGTCTCAAATCCTTGGGTTTTCAAACAGACTTGACTGACCTGTCTCTGAGCAAGGGGCAGGCTGGCACTAAGTATCTCCCCTTAATCTATCCATCAGTTGCCAGGCAAACTCTGGAGCAGGCAAAGAGAACCAGCCAACAGAGAGATGTCAGAGCAAGTCTGAAGAAGGCATCTGAGAAACCCCCATTTTCAGAGGACACGAAGGCAGGGCTGGCTGGCAGCGTGAGTGTGGCTCTGAGCTGGAGTGCACGGGCTCCATTTTCTCACCTTCCGAAAAGATTTCTTCAGAGCAATGTGCAAGTGGCAATGAAGCTAAAAGAAAACAAAACTGTGGTTTGGAAGTGCAATCACAGATGTAACAAAGAACAAAGTATAGCAGTTCTGAACAATCTTCCTTAAGAAACATAGCTACTCCCTGCGGGAAAGCATGAAAACGGTCTCAGAGGGACAAGACAAGGCACAAAATTGGGGAAATACCCACTGTTTTGGAAGATTATGTGAAGGACCAAGACAAGATTGTAGGAATAGACAGCGAGTGCATCCCTGTCAAGGAAGTCGCAAGAAATATCTCTGCAGAGGTAGTTGGCCACGTTGAGCAGAAGCCAATGTATATATGAGATCTTACAAGGCTCCTCCTGCCCTATGATCAGAAAATTCTGCATATGTAATCACTGCCTGGGCAAATGGTGTGAGGGTTTTGGTTGTAGTTCTAAAACATGTTGTTGAGAACAAAATTGCAAAAGCATCCACTTACACAAAAGGCTAAAATGATTTAATCTCTTATACACTTCTGCTACAAGTCGGATAATAAACGAGAGGAATTAGAATTGCTGATTTATGGGCATAAATTTGACTCGGTTGATATTACTGGGAAAACTCACATGATCAGAACGTACACACGAATAGTTACAAAGCCAACTCAGGGGGCTCAAGCGAGCAAAAAAGAAAGGGTGTAGTACACTGCCTCCAAATCTCATGACCTCTGCAAGTCTGTGCAAATCAGACGTAAAAGATTTCGACTGCTGGTAGATCTGTGTTCTTACAAACACACTAGAAGGCCGTGAGCTACTTGGTGCCTGCTACACACCACCAAAACAGCGTAAAAAACAGGATGACCAGCTTCTTTAAAGACTTAGTTATCATGTGTTGATAAAAAAAGCTGTGTTAACATATGGGACTTCAATCTGAATGGCATATGCTGGTGTTCTCAGGCTACCAGCACTAAAAAGTCCTCAGAATTTCAAAAATTACAGGCAGCCAATTTCTTAACTCAACCCAGCTTGGGGTAGACCGCCTAATGACAGATCCAGAGGAACCGAGCCCAGATGTGAAAAATTAATGGTTACTCAAATGCCAGTGATCATGACTCGATCGTATTTGTTGTCAACATAAAGAATCCAGTCCAGAGTAATGTGTGTGGCTTATGGATGTTCTGGCCTGTACATTCACATAACTGCTGCTGGACAAAAATCATTTTCACAATGCTGAAATAATTGTGAGCAATCTCAGCTAGAGAGGAGCCTTTTCATGGTAACCAGAAAAGTCTTAGGAATACATTCATAGATTTCAAAGGCCACAATTTCACAACCAAGACAGAAACTGACAGTGTTTAAAAATTACTTTCAGTTTAAAAGTAGACACAGAACGAAAACACATTTGTTTCAACACAAAGCACTAATGATGTAAAGGAAAACTGATAAGGACAATTATAAACCAAAAGCTAATAGCTGTAGGAATTTGACAAAGGGAGCCAGAAAGGGGGAAAAAAAGAGAAATCAATGGGAAAAGGGTATTTGGGACTTTTAAAAGCATATTGAGAACAAAAATGTTGTCATCTGTTACTGGAGAAAAATAGTAAAAATGTAATAATGATGAGGAAAACATATAAGAATTCAATGCATACCTGTCTTCCATATTTGGGAAATAGATTTTATATGCATATTGTCTCAAAATAATGAATCACACTCAATCTCAGCAATGACTCAAAGGACTTTAAAACAGCATCTAGAAAAGACAGATATTTTGAAGTCAGTCAGTTGGAAAATGTGCAAAGAATGGGCATAGAAGCTCTCCACCCCACAGGGACATGACAGGACTTACAGCACACTCTGGAAGAGCAAAGCAAAGTAGCACTTTTCCAAAATTTAAAACAAGCACATGGAGTACTGCAAGGACTGTCAGTGGGATCTTCAGTAAGGCAATGGACAGTTAACTCAAAAATTATGTATTACAATATAAAAGGAGCAAATACAAATATCTTCAAGCCGTGTGGGTTTACAGGAAATAGATTTCCATCCGGATTTTTTCTAACTGAGGGCACAGATCAGGTTGATAAGGGTGATAATGTCGGTATGCTGCACTTACGTTTGTAAGGCATGTGATCAGATTCGCCACACTGTTTTGACTCAGTAGGTAGGATGGTATAAACTAAACAAGGCACAAATTAAAATGGATTAAAACTGGCACCTTAGATTGAAAAATGTAACCGTGAATAGAAGTCTGAAAATCGAGTATGAATAGTTTTAACTGGGCCAGCAGCACCAGTCCTCAGTCTCACGCTATTTAACATAATAAATCAATGATTGAAAAAAAAACCCCAGAATAAAATCATTATTAATAAAGTCTGCAGGTGACAGGGAGGCTGCAGGAGAGCTCGATCAAAGAGCACACAAAGCACGCTGAATCACTCGGCAAACTGTGAAACAAATTATACTCACCTCGACAAAACACTGTCATCCAGGTAGGAACCAAGAGGGACCCACCACCCCTACCCCAAACCACACCAAAAGGATGGTTATATCAGCTGATCATAAAATCTCTGCTCACAGCCACAAAGCCCAGCACAGACCCCAGGTACACAGAGAAGAGTTTCAAGGAAGAATAGAGACGTTATCCTGCCTGTGCCTTTGGCAAAGGTGCAACTGCTACAGGAATACAGAGACAGCCCCGGAGGCAAAAGTTCAAGCAGGAAATTGGTTAATTGTAAAGGATTCAAAGAGGAACAAGAATGGGGAAAGCACTAGAAAACATGCCTTATCATGAACAACTCACAGCCCTCTGTCCCTTCAGCTTATCAAAGAAAAGGTGACGGAGGGTCTCGATCACAGATTATGGTGGCACAGGTCACGAAAAATAAATACAATGGGACACTTCCTTGTGGGAGACAAAGTTGTCGAAAGACCCGATGCTGGGAGCTGCAGTCAGAGAAAGCACAACTTGGGCAGAGAGCTAATTTATCACTGAAACTATTTATTGAAGGGATCGTGGTGCATTTTACAGCACAGGAAAGCTCAAAAACTGCAATTGGTTTGCATTTTAAAAAGATACTTGAAATGGGATAAATGCACTCAAAGGCTTCTAACATGTCTCTTCCACAGTCGATGATTCATATCTCCTAAGTTTTTTTCTGGAGTCTTCCCCATGTTTCACACATAATATTTGCCAGAATATTTAGCTCCTCCTTCTCTATTTTCCTTCCCACCTTCTCACCTAAAAGCTGCAAAACATATTTATTTGGTTGCTGCCATGTAGACTACCATGTATTTCACATGCCTGCAGCACTAATGTTCAGAGACAGATTTCACTTATTTCTGTTCTTCAGAATAAATGGTGAGAAATGGCTAATTTGCTACATCACAACATTTTAGGAGGTGAAGATGACGGAAAAAAACCTACCAGCTGTCTGAAAAGTTAGGGTATAAATCCAGTCTTCTAATTATTAGGGGGCGTGTTTAAACACAAGTGCTTAGATTTAAGCACGTGGATGTATCTTAGCAAGACCAGGGTTGCAACTTGGGAGGGGTTACCACTCTTACTTACAACAAGGCATGATTTCAAAATTCCTTTTTTTTTCTTTTTTTTTCCCCCCAAAGAACAGCTAATACCTATTTTGCATACATGTAACGAAACAGCCTTTTGCAGCTATCTTCCGGAAAACGGAAAATAATCCTTTTCCCCCGTTTCCCCACGTTCCGTTGATATTTTGTGCCAGACTCAAACTGACAGAATTTGTCAGCTACCAACTGGAGATGATACCAGTTTCCAAATCAGGCATTACGTGGGCCAACCAGTGGTCTGAAACCTACAGTAAACAGCCCCCAAGCAAGGAGCCAATATGGTAATTTGGGGAAGTGATTTAATATATTGGCTTCCAGTAGCAAGTCAGACCCCAGGCAAGAAAACACACTTAGAGGGAATTCAGCGTGACACCGAAATCGGGATGGTCGAGAGCAGTTTCCTCTCTGGGGAAGGAAAACCAGCAGCACAGAAGTGTCACTTCAAGCTTGAACAAGTTTCTACCAGCAGAACTTGTCAGGACACTGTCAGGCAGGAGCTGACAGCCATAAATCAGTATAGCTCCAAACAAACTGCCAAGCACACGGGCTTTATAGGGAGAGGGTCTCCCAGCGACAACAGCCATCTAAATGCTCCCTTACCCTAATAACTGCATAATGAAAATAAATCTGAGCAAGTACTCAGGAATGCCCTTTTCTCCTGTGTTGTTACACTGAGCTGGACTAACGCCAGGGTTGGGGTTTTGTTGTTGTTGTTGTTGTTCTAAAAAGGTTTTGCTCTGCAACCAATTTTGTTTCGTTAAAACAAACAAGAGAGGCACTTGCTATTGATCTCCCTATTAAATAGTCCTGGTAAACATTTTGACTAGCTCTGCAAACTTAATACAGATGTTCGTTCTGCACAGATCACTCCCGACAGCTGATATAGGGAGTTAATGCGTGTCCGTGGCAGGGGAAGGCAGCGGTACAGAGGGAGTTCAGAAGAAAGGGAGTTGCAAAAATAAGTAGTTTTCTGGCAGGTAAGTGCTGTGCAAATACAATACCTGTGCTCAGGCGTGCGTGGGTGCCTTCATGCCACATGTGTGAGGGAATGGGGAGATTTCCGTGCCTGGAAATCTCCATTAAGCAGGAGGAAAGTCCCTCAGCAGGCATTCGCCTACAACTGCCCTCACGAAAGAGGCTCTGTACATGGGACTGACTGCGTCAGGGATTTGCTCAGCAGAAATTCAATTTCTGGAGGTGCAAGGAGCAGAAGATCCTCAGGATTCCAGGCTCTGGCAACAAAAGAGGCTAAACCTGATTCACGAGATAAAATAACATAAGAAATAAAAAAGGGCCTCTCTGTTTCCTCTCAAAGGTCACGCACACCTGGTCGCTGTGGCAAACCAGCCCTGCTCCGACGTCCCTATGACCAGCCAAAGTCACTCCTCACCTGGAAAACGCTGTTAGAGCTGAACCGATGGACTTTGGTGATAAAAGCCAAATTCACAGATTTGATTTGGAATGTTTCGCTCCTCAGCTCACCATCTGCAGCAGTGGATGCCCGCAAAGAAGCCACTCACTTCACAACCACAGCTTTTCTGCACTTCGGGGCGGACGGCCATGGCACCAGCCCTGAGGGTCTCTTCTCGCAGAAGCTGCCCTTTTCCCACATAGCTCCTCAAATGACTGGGATGGACCATCTCCCACTCACAAAGTCACCTGAGGCCATACCGGCTTTGGGTGCCCTGCCATCGGTCACTCTGTGAGGAGAGGCTGGAGTTGTCCTGCTCTGGGCACAGCGAGTTCCTGCCAATTCCCAGGACGGCGCTGTCCGGCACAGCCAGACCCCTCGGTCATGGCAGGGGCACCTCATGGCAGTGGGGTAGTAGGAGAGGGCAAAATGGCACAGCTGGCAGGGAGGTGCGAGGGGAAGAATGGTCAGGGGAAAAAAACTGAGAGGGCAAAAGCGCGAGGGGGCAGTAACNAGCAGGAAAAGCGTGAGGGGGAAGTAGCGTGAGCAGGAAAAGCGTGAGGGGGAAGTAGCGTGAGCAGGAAAAGCGTGAGGGGGAAGTAGCGTGAGCAGGAAAAGCGTGAGGGGGAAGTAGCGTGAGCAGGAAAAGCGTGAGGGGGAAGTAGCGTGAGCAGGAAAAGCGTGAGGGGGAAGTAGCGTGAGCAGGAAAAGCGTGAGGGGGAAGTAGCGTGAGCAGGAAAAGCGTGAGGGGGAAGTAGCGTGAGCAGGAAAAGCGTGAGGGGGAAGTAGCGTGAGCAGGAAAAGCATGGGGGTGAGAGGAGAAAAGCGTGAGGGTGCAACGTGTGAAGGGAAACTCTGAGGGGGAAAAGCCTGAGTGCCTCTGTGAGATGGGGCTCACAGAGGTACTCGCACTTTTCCCTCGAACACAAGACAAGATCATTGGGCTGCCTGAGATGCTCTCGCTTCTGAAAGGATCTGCATCTCCAGGATCCGGATGCTACCTCCTGGTATACAGAGACCAGGATTTGGGAAAGGAAAATCCAACTGCCATACCTCTTGGGCTAGGGCTCAGCACCCTTCCCAAAGAAACCTGATGCTGGTTTCTTTGAGCTAATCGGATCACCACCACCACCACCACCATCCCCCCCAAGAAATTTAAATGGGGAAATAACAAATAGGACATGATGAAAACAAACCACTTGAAAAATAACTTTCCAGGAGCACGTTCTCACTAAGATTCATAAAACTTTCTGAACATGCAAATATTTGTACAAATAACTGAAGATTATCTCAAATAGCAGAGCTGGTTAAAATAGCCTTGCAAAGAAGCAAAGAGCAAAGCCCTACTCATTCATGAATATATTTATGCGTTTGTTTATTACTATGCAGCCAGCTTTAAACCCTTCCCAGCAGGGGAGAGACTCTATACCTTATGCCTATGGGCCTAGTAATGCTTCCAGTGGGGATGGAAAAACTTCAAAAAAAGTTTGGCATTCAGATCCAGTTTCTCTGCTTATCTGCTGCTAATCCAAACTCTCCCAACATATCAAAAACGTTGAACCGGGCAGGAAACCACATGAGAACAGGTTTTCCTACAGGATTTCTGGCATTTCTACATTAGATTCCAGATGGAAACACCCATGAGAACAGCTTCTATCCTGGTATTTTTGGCACATTCAGTTCCAATTCCATCCGGAAACCTGAATTGAAAAGAAAAAAAAAAAAAAAGAAAAGAAAAAAGAAAAAAGAAAAAAAAAACCCACACAAACCAAAAAGCATCAACCATTTGTCTCAGTATTTCAGAACCTGAAAAAAAGTTTATCATTTGAGGTGGGGTTTAATATTAGGAAGGAGGAGACAATGTGTTTGGTTTTATCTTCACTGTTTTGTCTGTCTTTACTCCCAGTTTCACGCATGCCCAAAAAGAAATACCAAAGTGCTCACCTAGCAAAACTAGAAATGGCCATGCTCCTGAAAATAAATACGGATGCCACCCCCCAAAAATTTGGACTTTACCTTCCTATGTACAAATGTCAGACACCCAAAAATAAAGGCATTCATTGAAGCTTGAGAAATAAAGGATTTCAAAGGAGTTATCCCTTTGATACAAGTGAAGTCAGGCTTTTCGCCCATCGGAGTGGATTTCTCTAAAAGGTGAATGAATTCACCACATCCCCATCTCCATGCAGTCCATTTTTTTGCTCATTCACCCAGCTTTGCCACTCCCTCTAGATTGGCAGCTGCTTCCAAAGACAATAACTTCAGCAATAACGACTTTGAGCAGAACCTTTCCAAAGTTATATTCATCCCTGCTCAGTGATTTCTGTTATCAAGGGGTTATTTAATATCAGCCTTTTTCTTATTTCTTTACTGTCATTGAAAGCGTCTGCATTTTGTTCTTGATACTGTCCGACGCTTTCTCTCTGACCTCCCAGCCCTGCCTCTTGCTTTGTGATTTTCCTGCTGCCCACACTGGGAGAAAACAGAAAGAACGGTCAAGACTGTGACATCAGTGAGTTCATTAGCAGCTCACCTCAAACCCTACCCCTTCTGGGCTTTTAAGACGAATGCCACGTAAATCTATACCAAATGAACTGGGAAAAAAAAAAAAATCAGAAACAAAAAAAATCTCTGCTGCTTTGGCTCAAATAGCCCATTTGAAGCTGTGCCTGCAAGTCTTAAAAACCCCAAATGATGCAAAATCTCTTTTCCTAAAGCCCCATGGACACATGTTCATTCACTGCTGAATTCTGCCTCCTTTGTACCTTATTCCATGAGTAATGGTATTGAAGGTGTGACTCTTCAGCAAGGAATAAGGACATAGCACCCAGCTCTCCCTTCTCACTCCCCAGCCACTGACTGCTGTGCGCTGGGAATGATACCTTTGACCCCCTCTTGAAGTGAGAAGGATTTGCTCGTGTTTATATTTTTAAACTTTTTTTTCTTCCCCTGAAGAAATGCTGCCGCATCTACTCACATGTACATCAGTTCCCTCTACTGGCAGCATTAATTAAGCTATTCCTTTAATTCACCAGGTAGATCGTGGGTTTGGAGAGGAAGATGTGCTCTGCTAGGTGGGAATGCGTAAGGGCCTTTACCTGCAGGGTGTTAATGCTCTCTCATTTTATAGCAGAAACATGAACACACTGGTTCTTTCTGGTGTACTAGTTCTCCTGTCTAGGTTTTTAAAACTCGCTTTTCACGCTACGGTCAAGGGCAGATACTTAACATTATCTCAACATATTTTTGTCCTTAACTGTGGCAACTAAGTGGGAAACCGAAGGGCAATGACTCCTGAAGCAGCTCAGGCAAACATATGCTACATCAACCCTTGAGCTCAGTGTTGTAGCTGTGCTGAGCACACAGCCTCTCCTCAACCAGGGCAGCCCCTCCTAAGGGACCAGAAGGTCCATCAGGCTCCTTTTATTCCTTCAGGTACCCAGAGGGCTACTCTAAAGCAATGCTGGTACAAAACACGTTTAAAATCACTTGGCCATTCTTCTATGTTTCAATTTTTTTTTTATTTTTTTCTTCTAGTTAAAGTAGATTGATTTTGTCCTGCCACAGGTAATGTTTTCCTCCTGTGGTATCAGGCTAGAGGAAGAAGTCATTCACTCTGTTTGGGTGCTTGAGGAAAACACAGAATGAAAGAGAACCACTTGTCATTTAAAAATCAAAACAAAAACCCGACAGGAACATCTGCCCTAAAGAGAACAAGAGACAAGATTTTCCCTTTGGACTCAAGCTGTCAGTATTTAGCAAAACCAGCAAAAGTCTTTCAATTTTCTAAGCAAACAAGGTGGGAGAGCTATTTCATAGCTCTACACAGTTGTTCCAGAAGTTTCCGTAACTATGTTTGAGTTTTAAGACTGTTGCTTAAAATCTCTATTTAGGACCAAACCAAATAAACCTGCATGGGTATAGCAACCAATAATGTTATTTCTGGAAACTGAGCTATTCTAGTGTAAGTGGAAGTGGGAAGACCACTTAGAACTTGGTAGGAAAAATAACAACAGCCTCTGTATACCTGAATTTGCAAATGCAAATGTAAGGGTATAAAGTTAAAGACCTCAGTTTAAATATGCTTCTCATTTCTACCTGGTAGATGCTCTCAGTGCACACAATTTATTGTAATTTTCAAAATGTGTCCTTATTGGGGATTTTCTTTTTCTTTCTTTTTTTTTTTTTTTTTTTTTAATCTAGGTTGCATTTCTAAAAGAGATTGTACAAAAAATGTTGTACTCTGATTAAGTGCTTTACAAGACCCGCAGTTCTATTTGGAGGAGAAAAAAGCATTCTTGCTCACGCTGCTGCACGGAGTTCCTGGTTGGGGAATAAAATTGTTTATTTCTGATTCTTCCAGGAGCTTCTGCAGACTGATCAAGTGTCAAGACATGGTAGTTGACTCAAAGGTAACATAGATATTGCCTCATAATATCTTTAGGACCTGAATCAAATCTTGAGATACTTTGCAACTATGGGAGGATAATGAAAATACATTTCTTTCTTTGTATTATCCTTCATAATGGGAAGCTTTACATTTCCTTTCTAGCAACTATGATGTACACTGTACTATCAAGGCATTTTTAGGGACCATTTACCTGAATACAATTTATGTGGAAGGTGTCTGAGAGCCAACCTGGATTTATGCTTCCTGGTCCTTGTAATAATAGACTTTTTTTTTTTTCCCCCATCAAAATAAATGTCAGAAAGTTCTTTGATTGTTCAGAAAGGGAGAAAAACATCCTTTTTCAAATGGAAGAAATGGTTATGGGCAAGGCTTTGGTGTTGCTGGAAGCTCTGTCAAGCCCTCCAGCTTCCAGGAGCAATGCACTCAAGGACACGCATTTCCACAGGGTTTGTCCCAGCACCTCTCCCTGCAACAAGGAGGGATTCAATTGCTACCTGGTTCAGGTTGCCCACTGAACTGGGAAAAATCCTTGAGGGGACAGCAGTCTTAGCAAAACATGTCGGGACCCTGCCTCAAAAGCAGGTTTTTGGGAAGAACATTCTTGCCTTTAAAAATACTGGGTTGTAAGCAATTAATCTAAATCCTTCTTTCTTTTGGTATTTCCCATGGCTCTGAAAATCCTAATGCAGCCCAGCTCTTCAGAATTGCTGCGCTGGGAATTTTGTACGCACACCCAGGCCCATCTGGGTTCCCATTCAGGCCAGGTATGTGGCATAAATAACCCAAATTCAGTCTACGCGGGGCATTATTAGATTAGCTCCTGTGTTCGTGCACACAGGTACACACACGTGCGCGATTCTGAAAAATTCTTCTAGGAAAAACCAAATATTTTAGGATAACAGACTTCCCGAACTATGATACCAGTTCCTGCTTCCTGCCTTCTTTCCGTGGTGAGTGACTGAGGTGATGCCTAACACGTGTCTACCCGAGGCAATATCTTTTTGATATCACGCAGTGGAAATGGCAGAATCTGGCTCTTTAGTGACCACGACATCCAAAAAATTGGATGCAGGACTTCACCTCTCTTTCACAGGTTAAATGAATATTCTGCGAGTATCGATTGTTCAGTTCTTCCAGCGGAAGATGAATGTGATCGGCATCGATAATCAGAAAAAAATATCATCTACATACCTCTCATATGCAGATGGTGGCTGTTCAATACCAGTCGGCAGTGCAGCTTCCTGGTGTGACAGGAAAATATCTGCAGCAATTGAGGATTAACAGAGGCCATTGCTACATCAGTGTTTTGTTTGTAATAGCTCCCATTCTATGAGAAATAACTGGTTGCACATTTCTGTGCCTGACATTAAAATTCACCATTGAAATCTCGCTTGGTAATAATAAAGCCCCTGCAAGAGTCTCTACAAACACACTAGACTCCAAATTAAAGAGCAAGTGTATTGTTAGGGTTTGCATGGATCTTTTTTGAATTAGTGCTAGGTGAACAATAAATAAAATTCCAGGAGAAGTTCCCCAAGCTGATAAGCATTCAAGGTATTATCTTTACTCTGTACTGTATGCGCTTCTGGGTGAAAAAATTCTAATTGCACTTCCATTCAAAAATCAACCGTGGGAATAAGGAATCATGCTCATTTTATGCACAGCAGCCCGAAGGCCTTATCCTTAAAACAAATTACAGCGCCTCCTATGCAACTCACACTCTGAAGCTAATTCTAACCCTAAAGCAAAACTCCAAAATTAAACTTTAATCTGTGATCTAAACAATTTTGTGTTCGTGATCAATCTTGGTGGAGTGGATTTTAATATATATGAGTGTGTGTGCGTGGGCGTGGGCGTGCGTGTGTGTATATAAAAATACAAAACGCTCAGATAATTGTTATCACAGACGAAGACCGAACATTAAACACTCTGCTCAGTAAGGCTGAGATAAAATACATACAGCGAAGAGCAGGAATAAAGCCGTTGAGCACACACTCCTATGTGTAACAGAGTCCTGGACTTGCAACCAGCGAAAGCTTAAATTCCACCACATGTATCATATTTACTACATTCTGCCAAAGAAACAGGCAGGCTGCCATGCCATTAAAGCAATTACTCTTACCCTCTCAGATATGTAGAAATTAGATTCTGCTCCTTGAAGTCATACGCTGGGGGAAGTGGAGAGCAAGCAATGGGGGAGTACGAGGAGGAGAGGCAGAAAGGCATCAATTCCTCCCAGAGAGGACGAAAGGCTTTGGGCCAGCAAGAGTTAAAGGAGTTCCAAGTGTATGGTCTGTCTCTCCCCAACTTGGTGCAGTGACTCTGCATCCTGCAGGAACCTGTTCAGATGCTCTGATAAGTCAGACAGAATTCATGGGAGATTACCACACAGCTCCTGCCAAGCTGTGCTGCAGCGTGGGTAATAGATATGCTCCAGTACTAAATCCTAAAAGGCCCTGCTACATCTGTCAAGCATGCCCTGGAAAAGCACCCTCAGTTCAGATGTTATCACTGCTCTGCCTGCATCAGAAGATTTAGTGTCCACCCTGGAGGTTGCTTTTGCCGCACAGTTTTCAGGGGCAAAACAACAAGGAAGAAAGATGAGAGAAAAAAGGCAAATTATTCTTGCTTAAAGCAAAAGGAATAAAGTGATGTGCTTGCAGACTAGTTCAGCTTCTCACCCTGCATCCAGAAGGTCCCAAATCCCACATTAAGATGGTACTGATGTTCTAAGCTGATTAGCTCGGACGTGTTCAGCTCCCTGGACTGTGACACCATGAAGATGATCTTCTGTAGAGCGACTCT
Source organism: Oxyruncus cristatus (assembly GCA_013399855.1). Taxonomy (NCBI): domain Eukaryota; kingdom Metazoa; phylum Chordata; class Aves; order Passeriformes; family Cotingidae; genus Oxyruncus; species Oxyruncus cristatus. The sequence goes on along the minus strand of VXAY01005285.1, from coordinate 184,632 downwards.
TTCCCAAGGAAAGCTGAACAACAAACCCAGCGGGGGGCCACCGGCAGTGGATAGAAGATGCCTGCCTTTGATAATTAACTTTAAAACCGGTTCTAGAAAAGCTGCTCTGGCATAAAATGAACTTTGCAGAGCACTGTTTATGAAACAATCGCTGCTCCTCCCATTAACCAGGCAAGCAGGGGTTTGGTCAAAAATGGTTCCAGTGTTATTTATCATTTTACACCAAACGAAAAATAGGTATAAAAGATAAATATATACTTACATAATATGTATAAATGTACACACACCGACACCCCAAAAAACAACAGCCTTGGGAACAACTCCTTTCGTAATATACTCTGAAATAGAGCCATGCATTTTAACCATCTGTCTCCTTGTTCAAATCTGCAGGAAATATCAAAGTACAGCAGCGGCTCCTTTTTCACTAGGTGCACTCTCAGAGTTCAAGGGAGAAAGACTACAATTTCCTGACCCAGCATATTGCATTTTAAACTTCTGTTTCGTGAAGCCGATTTTAAGGACAGGTAAGTTCCAGCTATTGGGATGTCAACAAGAAGAGACCCAGGCTGTTGTGTTTATAGCTCCATGCAGTGGTAGAGGCTGGAGCGAGATGGGGTGAATGGGTTGGCACAGGGAAAGCCCATGCTGGACATAGACAAGTGATGTATGCCCTCGGTTGTGCCATGGGGACCATGGCACAAACCTGGAGCTAACCTTAGTATGCTGTGAGACAGCTACTCCTCTTGGCTTGCAGCTCTGCACTACTTGGATGGATTCTGTCCTTAGGGGAAAAGAAGATCAGAAAAGCAAGGCAGAGCGCAGGAAGGCAGAGAAGAGGAAGGATTTGAGGTGGACAATTCAAACGCGAGGCTGAGGAAGGGCCCCGAGGCTTCAGGACAGCTGCTGGAGAGGACAGAGGGCGAATCCCAAAATGTCCCCATCTGGCAGAGCGACGAGCAGTAGCAGACAGGCAGCCGTGAAGGTGCACAGAGGAGCACGGTGTGTGCTCACAGCTACAGCAACAAAAGGCGAGAAGCAGCGCTTTCTCCAAAACAACAGTCTCTCAGTAAACAAACAGACGTTTCTGGGAAAACTGCACTCCTTGCGCCTCGGTCCTTGTCACAGTATTTGGATACACGTTCAAATCCATTACAGACCCGTCACGGTATAAAGTCCCTGCCACCAAACACCTGCCATAACCTGTGTGAACAACACCACGCGACGCCCGCAGCATCCAGCTCACGTGACCCCCATCCCAGCTGGCACGGCCTCTCCAGCAGCACCAACCTGGCTGGGGATGCGGGGCTCCAGGGCTGTGGCTCCCCGCCGTGGACCCCACTTGTGTCCCACAGAGGGGAATTCTGTGCCCCGGCTGCTGTCACAGCCAGCACATTTCACAAGCGCCGCACTGACATTAAAGAACAACACGAGAGAAGATCTTATCGCAGGTACCTTGAACTAACCTTGCCTGGGTCCTGTCTAGCCAGGTTATTCCAAGAAACACGCGAGAGGGATGCGGGCTGAGTTGCCATGGCCAGTGCCCTCCAGATACCAGTTATACCCTTCAAATGGAAAAGGAGCTCAGCTGAAGGAACACTGCTCTCTGCAGCAGCATTACATGTGTATATTTTTCCCTGCGTCTCAGTAAATATACAGGTAAGGGGCATTTATGTGCTCAACACACTTGAACACTGCGGGTTCACCCCAGGCCTGAAAAACGGCCTCACTCTGCTCAGGACAGGACATTTACAATGGGAGCGTGGTCCTAATTTTTACCATGGCTTGTAGTGATTCCAAACTATTTTTAATGCAAAACTGAAGATAATTTTACGTTGGCAAAAAGGATTTTCTCAAGAAGACATCGACCATAGAGCTCAGTATATATTTCACTAAACGAAGACACTGCCAAAGCGTCCTTCCCCCACAAAAATCACATATTTCATGAGCAAGGCATTTTAATTCAATGGGCTGAGTTTGATGCTTCTCCTTACAAAATAACAGCTTGAAGAAGCTACAGTATTCTACACACACACATACACACACAACCTTTTTGGTCTGTAAGCTTCAGAATTTGTGGCAATAAAACCCATACTGCCATGTGAAAATTCCCAAGATTTGTCCCCAAAACTCCCTCATCAAAGGAAAAAAAAAGAGAGAAAAAAAGAGAAAGGAACAACACATTTGACAATATGTGCGTAGACTATAAACATTTTAACCTAGTTGAGCACATTTCAATTTATATCATAAAGGGAAGACAACTAAAAAGACAGAGCAGTACTAAACAATGCAGTGGCTAAAGCACTCCAGCGATTTCTGCATGTTTGCTGTGTTTGATGCAGACATAAATCTTAGAATAGTTTTTAAAAAGGACTTTGATTCTGACCTTCTACTGTCAAAAGCAGCTACTGTCAAGAATAATCTAAAACAGCTTCATAAGGGATGTTTTAACTGATTAATCTCTGAAGGTCACACAATCTGTTTAGACTATAACATCGGTGCCACTTGCAGAATATCTAAAGTTGTCAGGTCCTACTAAGCTCACTGTGGGAAACTAAGATCCCGAGGGTGGTTATAAATAATTAGCACAGTTAAAAGTTCAGTTACTTTAGGTAGTTTAACATTTCCATGTCTTCCAACGATGAGCAGTGAAGGCACGGATATGTAGCAATCATACCTCCTGAATAATCTAAAAGCAGTGGCCATGGTAACTATAATTTAAAATGGAAAGATGAATAGGATAAAACATCTCTTCCACACACTTTTTTGTTCTCTGCCAGCTCTGGATACCTCTTCAGGCTATACAGCATCGCCAACCTGTCATTAACACTTACGAGTCAGAATGGCCGTGGAGCCTTCCGTGCCTTTTAAAAATACAAATCCATTAAGTGTGATGAGTTGCTGAAATCTCAGCCCCCTGCTCGAAAAGCAGCCCTGGCTTTATTCGAAGTTTTTTAAAGCTTAAAAATTGAGATCAAGTAGACTTAATTGTGTGGCTCCCCTCCTCCCAAAAAAAAAAAGTTTCCATTAAGGAGGGAGCACACAGACACACTTGCAGTACATGTGCAGGGTGTACTACATAGCTACACAGCCATAAATTGCCCGTGGATCAAAGATCAGGGCTTAAATCTGAGCTAGGCTACAGTACACAGAAAATAAACGATGGAACCATCTTGCTACTGCCTGTTTCACTTAAAGATGATAAGAAAACATTATCACATTATTTTAAGGTAAATCCAGCATTTCCAGAGCTGATTGAGGCAAGAATTAGACAGTGTTTAGGGGATTATGAAAAACAGCTTCCTCTACAGGTCAACAGCTAATCAGAATTCTCATGAGATTTTCCAAAGATTTTTTTTTTTTTTGCCTTATGAATAATTTCACCAAAGGCACAAAAACGGGCACATTATTTAGAGAGAGCCTTTTGATGTATTTTCTCTGAATAAGCACGGGTATTCGAGGATTTCTGCTAGTTCAGAGCAACAGGGACCAACTTATTAAATGTTCCTGCTGCAATGCCTGCAAGCTAGCTGAGATTAATATCAGCATAACCTGTTACTTAATTCATTATGGGGATACAGGCTAATTTGATTTGATATTATTTTAATAAAATTCTGTAATATATTAGATTGTTTCAGGCTATCAAAATAATTTTCCAGTTATTACAGTTATTCAAGCAAGTCCTTTGATAGCAGCAGTTGGTCCTCGTCTGTTGTGAATACATTAGCACTGATGATTCATAGCAGCTGAGAAATGTTAAGCCTGTGAAGCATTGTGTTGATGCTCAAATTTATTCTGCAGGCCATTAAAAAAAAAAGAAAAAATATTTTGTATGCATCAAGCTTACACGTGTCATTAACACAGCTCATTTTTTAAAACCAGTCTTTCATAGAAGACAAGGTTTTTGCAAAGAAAAATCTGCTGTTCACTTTGAAATTCATTGATGCTATTTTACATGTTTTTTATATACAGTTTGCATCAGCCTGTATATTAAGTGAATCAAATAGTTCTAAAAATGATGCATTCTCTCATCACAGGGGGTATTGTAAGCCATTACAATATAACTGTTCCAGTCCACAACACTATATGTTCATTTTGCTGTCATGCAGACAAAAGCTTTTAATGTTGTTAATATGCTGTTTAAAAATGCCATTTCTGCTTTTATGCCATTTTCAGATATTCCATTTTGTCTTTACCCTTCTTGGAATGAGGGGAGGAAAAAAAAAAATAAAACCAGCCTCCACCAGCAATACCAAATGAGGGAGCATCACACTTGTGCTGGTACCCGGATGTGGAGGGAAGAGAACACCCGTTAGGGGGTGAAAACCAAGACTGGAACTATTCAAAAAGCAAAGCAAAAATACGGAAAATGTTGACAAGCACCGTGTCAGTTCAGTTCCTCATCACCCGGAGTAGCAGCAGCTCGTCCACCACTCCTGTGAGTTTGGAGCTCAAGTCACAGGCGTCAATAAACACATTCTTGACAGGAATCTTAGGAGTAGTTTTGTGGCACTATTTACGATGAGCCTGATGCTGTACTGCTCGTGGTACTGACAACACACCTAATAAATGAGGAGAAGCTCGAAAGCCCTTTCCTAAAAGAGACCCCTGCGAAGGAAAGCCCTGATCAGCACCTGTAGGAAATGAGCAGGTTTGCAGAGAAGATGGTGACTGAGCCCCGTCATTTCTCTGGGCATAACAGGGTGGGATGCTCTGTTGAAGAGAGGTGAATTTAGGATTATTGTGGGTTTCAGCTCTTCTCACAGCTGGGCAGGCAGGAACCAGCAGGATGCCCTGTGCTTGCAGGATTTCCCAGGCAGAGCTGCCATTACACTGCCCAGGGGCCAGGGCTTTACAAAGCAAGCAGAGCATAGCCAGTAAATGCCTTCTGGGTGGTAAGGAGCTATGGAGCTCTCAGTAATGTGTTGGTATAATTCAGGTGTACATAAAAGCTTGTAAAAGGTGTGAGCCTGGCAGACCATGAGCCTCAGACAGCCACACTCCTGCTTCAAAAGCAGGCTTAAACCCCTGCAAACATCCTCCACAACAGGACAGAACATACCTTATCATTTCCTTTTTTGGTCTCCCTCTGAAGATCGTGGTGATGACAGTCACACCCATTCCATTTTGATATGCTAAATCTCCTTTTGCCTCCTCTCATCACACGAGGTTTCCTGGCCTGTTCCATCTCACCAGTGCTTCCCTGCACCGCTCCAGTTTAAATTAATTCACTGACACCCCATGGGATGGCATTCAGCTTCCCCCCTCTGTTGGAATATCTCACCTGATGCGTCTTAGGGACACTTCTCCTGTGCCTTTGTTGCCCGAGAGCCATCCTTTCATCCGTGGCTAGTGCTACCAGTGAGGTCACATTGTAACAAAAGTTATCCTTACTTCCTACGTGTGTGTCCTGATGCTGCTTCTTATTAAATTTCATTCCATGACTTCCATTCCAACCCCCAAGGCCACACACTTTCTTTCCTGTATATTCAGGTTCTCCTTGTTCACTGGCAATGTCTCCAAACTTTGTCAACTCCAACATTTCATTAGCACATTCCTAATTTATGCTCCAAGGTCATTAATGAAAATGTTAAATAAGATGAGTCAGACTGATCCTTGACGAGCTCCACTAATGAGCCCTTCTCCTGCCCTATGCTTCCCCTTTCACAATCTGTTGCTGTCTCCCCTTTTAGCCATTCCTCACCACTCTCACACGAAGCCCCATGTCTTCCCGCTTAACTAGATGTTTCCCATGTGGCACTTTATCAAGTGCTTCACTGATGTCCAGACAGATTAGATCTCCTGCATTTCCTTTGTCCCAGGAATCTGTTATTTTACCTGAGAGAGAGAGATGTCAGCTTACTCTGGCGTGATCTACCTTTTATAAATCCGGCTAGGATTGATCCCGCTCACCATAAACTTCCCCTATCTTTGTTTTTCTCAAGAACACAACCCAAAGCCTCACAATAACATTGAAGTTGCATCAAGGAACCTTTGGGTCCCTGGATTGCTCTTCCAGGCCCAAACCACATATATATATATATATATATTTGCTCTTCAGTTCCGTGCTTTATCACCTGTTCGATAGACCTATTAAAATGTTTGCTGTCATTCCCTGTTTCTCGCACAATCCCGAAGACTGGGGGAACCTCAGTTCACACAGAAGTGTGTGCCTTTTCAAATTACTCCAAAAGTGCTTTAGTTCAACACATTTTAACCTGTCAGTTCCTCGACCGCTGTGACTATTCTTTCAAGGATTTGATATCTAAGATTTATTCTTGCAGCACTGCAGTGAGTAAACCTACCACAAACCACGTGGGTTTACTCCCCAAATCATTATTGTATGCCCTGGCATTAGCGAGCTCCACATGAAACTGCTTTGGCTGCTCTGTTACAAAGGAGTTTAAGATGCTGATTCACAAACTTGTGTTTGGAAGCCTGGAAACTATTTCCTAGGAAAATCCAAGTGGGCAGGGATGGGGGAAGAAACCCTCTCGTAAAAGGCAGTGGGAAGGTAACACGGACCCAGTCAATCATGGAATCAAAACGGTTTGGGCTGGAAGAGATCATTAGATCCCTTAAAGATCACTTAGTTCCAAGACCCTGCCATGGGCAGGGACACCTTCCACTAGGCCAGGTTGCTCCAAGCCCCATCCAAGCTGGCCTTGAACAATTCCAGGGATGGGGCATCCACAGCCTCTCTGGGAATCCTGTGCCAGGGCCTCACCCCACTCACAGGGAAGAATTTCCTCCTAACAACTAATCTAAACCTACTCTCCTTCAGTTTAAGGCCATTCCCCCTTGTCCTGTTGCTCCAGGCCCTTGCAAAAAGTCTCTCCCCGTCTACCTTGCAGGCTCCCTTCAGCTACTGGAAGGCCACAACTAGGTCACCCCAAAGCCTTTTCTTCTCCAGAACAAACAACCCCAATTCCCTCAACCTTTCCCATAGGAGAGGTGCTCCCTCCCTCTGATCATCTTGGGGGCCCTCTGTTAAGACCAGAACTTACCTCTACTGTGCTCTATTTTGTCCAGTTCTTGGTTTCTGAACATAAAAGTGTTCATTCTTTATTATTTTATGCTTATTTCAAAAAACAAAAGAAAAAAATTAATCCTTTTCTCCCTCACCCAAGGGAAGCCCTTCTGGCTTCGCCTTGCTCCAGGCAGGCAGGATTGGGATTACCCCAATTTGCTCTAATCTAGTTTCACCTACAGTCTCAGCTTCGTACAGATCATTCACAGCTGTACCACCACTGCAGCCCTGTGCACGTTGGATGTCACCTCTGTCACACCTGAGACCGTGCCACTTTCCAGGCCATCCAAGTCACAGCTCAGACCACGGCACACACCAGCAACCACTTGCAAAAACAGGCATAAGGCCGACTCAAAACACAATCATTTGGGAATTCTCAGTGAAGTTCCTTCCTGAATATTAACTCGTTCATTTGGTGCTATTAAATATACTCCTAAAAAAAAAAAAAAAATCAACATCAACTGGAAGGGTAAAAGCCATTAGAGAAAACAGCTTTCATATTCCCCCTGCTACTTGCACTCCCTTACAAAGCAAAGTGCTTGTATTGTACATGGCAGCTTGTGTAAGGACAGGGACAATAGCTTTCCATGCACATTTTATCAGGATTAGAACTGCTGCACCATATATAGAAATGTGTGATAAGTGCATTAGCAAAATTATAACTGTATTTTAATCACAGCATAACAACCTCAAAGAAAGTCCCTCTACAAGGCAGGCAAACCCAGTAATGCTCAAGTCTGAATCTGAATTTTGAGCCCTCCGTGAGTGTTTGAGTGGGTTCAAAATTAAGTAAAATGAGTTTATCTACCCCTATTTCTCTAATAATACTTAGCACTTAGCACTTTTCATCTTCAAAGCACTTTACAAACATTAACTAATTAACTATTAATTGGTAAATTTGAAAAGGTTGATAGGTGAGGTGAGTTTCGGATAAGACCCAGCAATACGGATGTTTAGTTTATCTGTGAATTACTTAATCATTAGTGAATCATAGAAATTAGAAATGAAAAAGACCTATAGGGTCACCCTGTCCAGCCTGCTGCCATTACAGGATTTTTCCTTACAATATATTCTCAAGTGCTTTGTCTAGTTTAATTAGAAATTATCCAAGCAATGGGGCTTCCACCATTTCCCTTGGGATATTCCTCCTTATTCTAATGTATCTCTCCGTTAGGAGGTTGTAATATTCAACATAAGTTTTTCCTTGCCATTTCATCCCATCGTTTCTGCGTATGCCCTCTCAGACCATTTCAAACAATTCCTATACAAGTTCTATCACACACATATTTTTTTTCCTTTTGCTCCTCCCCGGGTTGATCTGGCCCAGAGCCACCAGGTACTGGAAAGTATCTACCCCTGAAGAGCAAAGAACTAGCTTTGGTTGCCACTAGGGCCAGTTCCAGCCTAAACCATACTCTTGATTAAACCACCTAAACTCACTTCGTTTAGGAAGGTGGATTCCCAAATACTTTGAGCTCGGGCATCAGCCTGGGCAGAGCTCTGCCCCAGTACCACCAGCATCACTCCTTGTCCATACAATCCATGCAGACTGTAGGATTCCCAGAGCACCTGAAGTGATTCTCAGGTGTTGTCCCTGAAGCCCATGCAGCCAACAGCGGCTCTTCAGCCCCACATCAGCCCTGGTCTAGTACTGAGCCTAAGCCACTGCTGCTTTCTGTTCAGAGAAACAAACTTCATTTGTTTCAACCAAGAGGTCCCAGGAGATAACCTTAAAGGAGCTTGTTTCCAGGACAAACTGAGGTATGTTACTGTGAATTAAAGCAGAGCTAAGGACTTAGACAAAACACTGTGGTGTAAAAGAATATTAATGTTCACAAGGTACCAAAAGGTCTCAACAAAAATGATACACTAAAAAAAAAAATCACCCCGCCTCATCATTTTTTCACATCCTTGCCAACACCCAGGACTCGTGAGTTCTTCTGCTACCTCTGACACTAAAAATGTTCTAATTTCGATATGGACATCCCATTTTCCTGCATGCTTTTCCAAATGATGGACCAATACTGTTCTGGTTTTACGGCTCACTTACATCTTACACGCTCACTTTCCTAGGGCAAATCAGCTGGATCTGGGTTCTCTTCCAATCCCAAGTGACCCGGGGTTTCCCAGTGCTTCCTACATTGCATCATCCGTTTTCCATGCTGGGAAATCACAGGAAGACGTGAGATGTGACTACCAGCAATTGCTCTGTTTAGAACTGTTGTTCAGTTGGATTCCTGAAATAGCATCACAGGACTTCACCAAACACAAAAAAGCCTGCTAGCTTGCCCAGATGATCCATACCACGTAAGACAGGGATGATTTGAATTTGGGACCTTTTTTTTTTCTTTTTCTTTTTTTTTTTTCTAATTCTGAATGTAAAACCTTTACAGTGCAAACCTAAACAAACTCCAGCTCTGTAACGAACAAAGACAAACATCTGTCACTCCTGCAATTTCCCTCCAGCCTATGATAACAGATGACTTCTGGCCAGTTTACTGCAACAAAAATAAAGCTGCCTATTTAAAGTCCTAAAAATAAACAAACAGAAGTAAATATACTTGACCTGAGACACTCGGATGAAAAGCTGGGTCGGGCTGTTTTAATTTGTTAAGACCCAACAAAAGCTGATGAAAACTTTACAAGATTACACCGAGGTGCCCATCTACAGCAGTGCCTGGACCAGCCGTGGTGCCCCAGAGCCATCCTGATCTACTGGGCAAAAGGGATGGAAACACGAATGGAGACTCTTGAGACTGTGCCAACTCCTCCAGCAAAGAAAGCTCCATTCACATAAAGGAAAACCTGAAACAGCTTCCTCAAAGGACTTTGAAAGTCCTCCTGCATGTGCTGCAAGTCGCTTTCCTCCCCCAGTGATTGTAACAGCACCGTTGATAATTCCAAAAGTCTGCGACAACTCCAATCCAAACTTTGAAGGCGCTTTTTGCTCTGAGGGAGATACACTTGCAGTCCAGTAGAAGGAAAACAAGCAAACAAAACAAAACTGTGAATTCTTCTACGAAACCAGCCAGTTTATTTTCTTTTAATGCTGTGCAAAACGGTGCAAGTTTGAAGATGCATCGGCAATTGTTGTAAATCTTTTGTAGTCCCTGATTCAGTTTTTTTACCTGGAGGACAATGTTTGCTTTATAGAAGTCATCATCTGCCTATCTTTTTTCCCAGCTTTTGGTACTTAAAAAGTAGTCAATTTGGCTTTTATTTTTCAAATTATAGAAGAAAATAAACGTTCTCCTTTCTTGTGCTCCGCAGAATCACACAGCTAACGGTATTAAACACAGACAATTCAACTGCAAGCTATTAGCATTTTTATTTCATTTCTTAATTTGAAGGAGAACTATCTTGGAAAAAAAAATAAAAGAGTCTAAGCATGTAGAGAATTAAATTTTGGTGCTTCTCTGCCAAAAAAAATTCTCCCTCACACCAGGGGTAAGATTTTATCAAGCAGTTAGTGATGAAAGGTCATTTCAGAAGGGGCTACACACAATCCACCTGAAAATGATGCTTCTTCCAGTATCATGCCAGGCATCTAGGAAAAGATGCAACCAAAACCCAGTGGTTCCTTGTCTGCAAACGAAACCTCTTCTTTTCACAAGCCAAAATAGTTTAATGGCATTTTAGTCACATGCAAGTACAGGTGGCAGAGCCTGGGTGAGTTTTTTCAAACTGCTAACAGGGATAAAATTACATTCATGTATAATTAATATGTGCTCAGTCATTTTTAAAGAAAGATATTTTTCAAGCAGCCGAAGATCTGAGTTTTGATTTTTACTGGTGCTAAAACATTTCCCAGAGATATGTGTGTGTGTGTATGTGTGTATATGTGTGCCAGTGTGAGGGAGAGAGAACTTACACATTGCTCCAAATAAGAAGAAAAAAAAAGAAACAAACCTTAAATGTCACTAAATACACTTGAATAACATAATTTGACAGGTTGCCAAAAACCCCACAAACAGAAACCACCAGCCCACCAGTGCACAGAGGACACAGGAAGATGCTCTCTCCGCCTTTCCGTGCTCACATGGACCCATCCCCTCTCAGAACCCAACTTCTCATTTGGCCGGGTCATGCTTTAAACTGAATGAATCCCTGCTGGAATCTTCACAGCCCCCATCCCCAGGGTCCAGGAGGTGGAGGACTGTCACCACCACAGCGGTGGTGGCCCGGGTCAGGGTTGAGCCGCGCCGGAGGGTCACAGTGCAGGCGCTCGCCTGGCGCGTCCTCACATTGTCACATCTATCGGTGGATGGGACCAGCTCCCTACATTTTTTTTTTTATTTTTTTTTTTCCCTCCCCTGAAAATCAAAAAGCGGTTCATGAGTTGGTCGAGAGCCAGCAAAAATGAATAGTAATGAGCCAATTTCAATAGAAATAGGCTCATTACCATGCCAGCGGCTGATAAAACCAAATGCTCTCAATTCTCTCCAGCAAACGAGGTGCTGGAGGCAGTGTCCACCCTCCTGCCTGCAGGAAATAACTCACAATTTCAAAATTAAAAGAATCAAAATACAAGTTGGAGTTTATTCCTATGTTCCTACCTCTGTCCCCCTGCAGGGTCCTTTCTAACCAGCTGGCAAAAAAAGCTCAGATACCACTCGGAGTCTTTTTAGTGAAAAGAGGGGGAAAAAAAAAAAATTATGTATTTTTTTTGTACGTTGTTCATTCCCTGAATGGTAATGGGAAATCCTGTGTAAACTCCAGCAAAAGAGACAGTCTAAGGAGCTCCTTTGAATTCAGCACATTTCTCTGTGCACAACAGGAGGCTACAGGTATTCTTTCAAAGTGTCAGAAGCCTACTTGCAATTCCTCAATTAAATAAAAAAAAAATCAACATAACCCCAAAAAACCTGTGCCAGCCCTAAACCAAAACCCCAACCAAGCAAACACAAGCCTCTCAAGCCAAAACCCCTACATTAAAACCCTAAACCAAGCAAAACCATAAACTCCAAGACACAAACCCACCACAAAATGACAGGAAGACGTGGATAAATGAGCTAAGATAATTCAGAGAAAATAAACAACAGAATGAATTCTCGCACTCTTGATTTCCCCACCCCCTGACAATGGCATGACATGAGGAGCGTGACTGGGTCTGCTTTACTCTGAACAGCTAAAACCATTCCCTTTTTCCCCCGAAAAGGATTTGGACACAAGGACTGCGGGTTGGAGGGGGTGTCCTGCACCTAAAACAAGCAGAGCTGAAACACCTTATTGCCAGTGTTTGCCCCTGGAGGAGGGACGGACAGACAGACACCAGGACATACAACACATCCCCACGCCAGCTTGCTTTGCCAGTGAAAAATCAGCGGAATTGCTCCTTTCCCTCCTAAACTTCGGTGGGAAAGAAACCAAAGCTGAATTTCAGGAGAAAGAACACAATACTGTGGTAAAAATGGGTGTTAACACCTCCCGTACAAACACCTCCTGTCAGACAAATTTCTAAAGCAGAGGATTTTTTTATCTCAACCAGAGGAAACAGTGCAGCCTGTAACGTTACCTGGCTGCACAGATTTCACCCCTTTTCAGGTTTCATTGCAGGTTTGGCATTTGGTGGGTTTTCCCCCTGTCCCACCACACCCTCTCCCTGGCAAAACTAGCCCCAGCCCCAGTCCCTGCCCCTCCACTTGGTCAAGCCAGCAACACTTAGCCTTCAAAAATGTTTTGTTTTTTTTTTTTTACATCTACCATAAAATCTTGCGAGATTTTTCCATTTTAGCGGCCTGAGAATTTTAACTATCCCCTCTTTGCCCTGCCAGCCACTTAAGCCCTGAAACTACAAGGAGGCTGAGTGGAGTACATCATCTGTAAACTCGCCGTGCCTAGTCAGGGGATCTGGGGGGCTTTCTGCAGCACTGAAATAGAGCCTTTTAACACTGAACGGTGCAAATTGTCCACTGGGGACAACTTCAAATGTCTCTACAATGCATATTTCGCAGTGCTTACTGGCTGGCTCCGGCTGAGCTGCTGCTACTTATTTAGGAGCCTACAAAAACTATTTTATAGATTTTGTTTTGCTAGAGTAAATATTAAGTTTTAAATACATTAAGAAAAATCAGGGCAGGAAGAGAAACAGATTAAATAAACCTTTCAGAGAGACTATTTACTTTGTATTTGTTTTTTTTTTTTTTTGAACGAACTCCTTTCCCCGAGGTCAAGACACTGACATTTTAGTACACACAGGCTTTAAAAATGAGAGCGCTTGCTCTCTCACACTCGCTTACTGAAGGCAGCTCCCCTTCTTAATATTAAACTTTTCTATCTGGTTATGACACTGGCTGATATAATAAAGCGGCGATGGTCTTATTATTCAAGCACTGCTGTGATAAATTATCTACACTAATTCTGGAGCCAAAGTTGTCTGGTTCCAGCTGGTGTTGCTTAGATCTGTCTTAAGTCATTAGGAATCAGTGGAAAACTCTTTTTCAGAGTCCAGATCTGACCCCTTTCTTGTCCCCAGAACATCTATTGTGTGTGTGTGTGCTCGCACACATACGAAGCATGTCTTCATTGCTAACCCACTTCAATTAAGGTTTACAGAGGATATTTTGGCTTGTGGGGTGTTTGTCCCCATTAATCTTTTCTCTTTCCTTCCTGTTATCTGTGGAAGGTAACGCACCGTAACTCAGCATCACCCACAGAGCAACTCTTCAAAGACAAAAAGTAAAACAAGCTGCAACTAATTCAGGCAGAGATATCCTTGTTTAACGACGGGATCTCAAAGCTAAATGGTGACACAGCCTGGACTTTCCCCAGACCCCCTCTGCAACCCTTTACACCGTCCATACTCGTGCACACGCTGAGGATCTGCACATACAGCAGTGTTTACTCCTGGCACTGCCTGATGCAGACATTCCCACACAGGCAAGTTTTACAGCTTGGCTGATAGACACAGGCACCAAGCAGTGGTCTCCCTCCAGGCAGAGCATAAGCCTTGACTGCCCCACACAGGTCTTGGTCTTCTGGTCCATTTGAAGTTTATGGAGCCCGTGGTACCAGAGGGCTGGTCCCACGAGAGTTTAGATGTCTCTGTTCAACCTGCACACTCACACTTTATTTTGTCTTGCGAAGACAGGGTCTGTGTAGACCCCTGAGATCACCTAACTCACCTCCCTGCCAACACAGGATTGTTGCCTACTCCTCAGCAGACCACACAGTCTGCTTTTAAATGTCTCCCAGCACAGTTCAGTCAAACTCAAGTCATTGGGCTCAGTATGAGAGTAAATGGATGAAGTCCCAGTGTCCACACACAGAGTCAGATCATGTGATCAAAGGGCTCCTCTTGAGCTTCAAATCTGTGAGCGTGCAAAGCAATGGAGCCTCCACTGCTTCATCCCAGCAACAACCCAGGAATCTCAGACATCCCTCCACCAGGTTCAGTAATTTCACACAAATCTCTATAATTTACTTTCAGTTTCCTTTCCCTCTTTGTGCTCCTCACTCACACTGTGCCCACATCTTTTCCTCATCAACCAGCCCTTTCAGCCCCCTACACCACCCACACACAGCTCCTTTGGGCCCTCCTTTCCCTGCCACATCTCCCTGTAAACTCCCGTCACCCCAGGACGATCTTAAGGCTTCACCTGAGGCTCCAACTGCGTTCTAGCGGCTGTAAGACTTTTCCATGTTAAGTCTCCTGTTGTCATTTAGTCATGTTTCTCATCTTTCAGTTCTCCCTGTATCATTCCAGAGTTGCAGCTCCTCCCCATTTGATATAATTTGCAAGTATTTTCCTTATCCCAGATCATTAATGAGGACGTTAATTAACGCGAGAGCTCACGCTGCGGTAACTCACCAGAAGCCTCTTTGCAACTCTGCATCTCTTTGCCCAGCTTTGCCTTTGTTTCTGGTCCCTCCGCTGGCGTTGGGAGCACGTGGCAGAGCTCACACTCCTGCAAAAATCAGAGAGATGGCGTGGATGGATGCAGGAGGACTTGGGAATGCCGCCCCCTGCTCTCACAGGCTCGCCCATAAAGTCAATCGTGCCCCCTCGCCCTCTTCTCAGCTCGTCCATCTGTACAATGGGGGCAATCAGAAAGGTAGGGTGGGAACGGAGGCTGATGTAGGATATGCTGCAGGAGCACAAAGCTGTCAGCTTGTCCAATAAAATATCCTGCTCTGTGCCTTGGGTAAACACAAACCTTAATTCTCAATAATACACACAAAATTAAGCAGGAGGTAAACTTGCAGGTGAGACCCAGGCAATGTGTGCACATGTAAGGTTTGCCTGGGCGCGCACACACACACACACACACACACACGCATATATATATATATGTATATATATACATAAAGAACTGTTGATTACTCCCTGTGATTAACAGGTTATTAACACTAATAGAAAATTACCATTTGCTTAAGTTTCCCAGGATGCTTCGCCTAAGAGAGCCCAGCAGCTCTCCCAGCATGTCCCCCTCTTCAAAATTCGTTTACATTAGCCTGTTCACAAACAGACCCAGATTCCCCCCCAGATAAAACCTGCACCGGCTATGCATTTTTCCAAACACAGATTAGCTTGTTTTCACCTTTTTAAAGACGTAAACTGTCTTTAAGGAGGAAAAACCTCTGCAGAACCGAACACTTATAAAGCAGCTCCAGCAGCATCCGAACTCCATCTCTTCCAGGAAAACAATCAAAAAGCATCTTGCAAGAGAAGCCCTTAACAGAGACCTCTAAATAATGTTATTTTTACATGCAGAGAAAGCTCACAGGCACGCCACAGCCTGAAACCAGCCCTTCTTCGAGGCAAGATGAGTCGAGAGGAAAGGGCAGGTCAAGAACCCGCGCACAGGGTCACCTCTGTACAAACACCTGCTTGTCCACGGCTCGCACCTGCACCGACTCACAAACACAACAGGGTCAGCTCCGTCGACACAGCCCTCTGCCCTGCTCCACGGGGGGAGCCACGACCTCCCTCCCAACTTTAACCAAAGGCAATGAAAGGGAAGATTTGGTGTTTTTTTTTTTTTCCTACCAGCCCCAGAAGGTCAGATTTCTCCCCCTCCGACACCGTACTTCTGAAAAGACTAATTGGGCCTTAAAGATTGCAGGTGTCCCTCCAAGCGAGTGCAGCGGCACACGCTCCCCGTGAGTTAAAGGATGTCTCTGGAAAGTGCTTTCTTTATGTGATCCCCTGGTTTTTTTTCCCCCAGTTCCCTTCCCTACACACAGATGCCTGCACAGAAAGAATAAACTAAGATGCAGAACACTGTCGAGGATGTTCACCCACCAGGGTGGTCGGCTGCTCTCCACTCTGTATCAGTGGGGTCAAGCCCTCTGGAAGGGCTGTGCCAGGTGTATTTCCACGCTGTTCACTAACTGTGCTCACCACCACCATTAACCACCACGTAAAATATATATGTAAGGGTGAACAAGGCTATTTACTGAGCTCCTCCCCGCCCCTCACCCTCGTTTTGTTTGGGTTTTGACTTAGCGTCAAGTTTATTTAAAGTCTTAAGGCTCTCCCTCTCCACCCTCCCCGTGCTTGCAGGAGCTTTTCTGGGCAGCTCATGTGCCAGCAGAGCCTCTCTGGGGCTGGGACACAACAACCAAGGCCAGCAGGCACTTGCTGAAGGCACTGTGCCACCAGTCGTGGAAGCAGCAACGTGCTGTTTCAGAGTCACTCACTGCAGTGGTTCAGCCAAGCCCTTATGGGTCCCTTCCCCAACACACCCCCCCACAAAAACAGGCACTTCACAAATCCCACCTTTAACCAGTTTCGCATAACACTCCTTCCTCTGCCTCTGTTCCCTCTGTTCCCTTCAATCTCCAATCTCTTCCTTTAAAAGTATCTAGTGAGTCCAAGTTTTGTTTCCAAAGCAGGAGGGACGCAGGGCTTGATGAGCCACCCATCCCCTCCAACAACACCCAACATGTGGGGGAACCCCTGAACATGCGGCGGGAAAAATCCAGAAATAAACAGATAAACTTTGTCTCAGCACAACACTCCGAGATCAGGGATGTCAGAAGTCGCCCTGGATTAGAGTTTTTTATTTTTCCAAAGGGAGTGCGCTGAAAGAGAAGTGGGATAAAGATCTAACTGGCTACACCTTGGTGCTCAGAGAGCCAGGACATATTTTGGGGAGAAAGCTCTCCAGTCGCCCTGGGTGAATTGTGCCTAAATGTTTTGAGGAGGATTAGATGAAGCAGTCAAGCAGCAAACAATAAAAAGAGCAAAACTTAAAAAAAAAAAAAAAAGGAAAAAAACCAAACAAACAAAACAAAAACCAACCCTAAAGCCTTGAGTCTATTCAATATCTCTCGATTTCAGGGGAGATTGCCATCTCTCATGTCCTACTTGCATCCAGCAGCTGATAACTATTGCAAAACGAATGTAGACAAGGGAGGGCATGGCAGACACCAGTGAAGCCCTGGAGGGGTGTGGAGGGGCCAGCAAGAGAGGAGCAACATCTCTGTGCTCCTGAGACCCTGCTGCAGGAGATGAGGTAGACAACTGGCTACTACTTGCCTGCAGGAAGAGAGCCCCAACATCACCGCCCCAGGCTTGAACCGCACACACACACACCTGGACACCAGACCAAGATTCCCAGCACAAATGCTGCTAAAGGCAGCTCCAAAGCCAGCTGCTCTGCACCAAGCAGCCACTGCCCTCCCTCTCACACCCACCACAGCTTCCTTTGTGGGACTGACCAGCCATTTCAGGACAGTCTCCTTGCAAAGCTCACACCCAGGTCGCTGCAGCTAAGCCTTCAAAACACAGATACGGCTAAATAAAAGAGCTTCTCTTCCCTTCCCTCCAAAGGAAACAAAATTCAGCGTGATAAATGGCCATCCTAAACCCATGTAATCATTTTAACGCAATGAAACAAGATTTGCTCAAGTCACTCCAGGCTCTCAACTTTGGAGTGAAGGGCAGGAGCGACCTGGCGTGATCCAGCACAGCCAAAGCAGACCTGCCCCAGGGAGCAGGCACGGATCCTGTCTCACCCTCTGATACCGCCTTGCTGAGTAACCGGCCTTGAGCAAGCCTTCATGGCAGCTCCAAATTAACACCATCAATTTATGCTCCGAGTGAACCAGCCGGGAAGCCCAGGAAGGCAGGAGAAAAGGTGGGGATGGTTCACAGAAACGTGTGGGTTTAGGGCGGGCTGAATCCTCCCTGTGTGCCGAACCGGACAGAGACAAACATCTCCATTTCTGCAGGAGTTTACTGCCAGTCTCCATTTTACACACACAGCTTTCTCCATCAGCATCTCACCTCCAAAGCAAAAAGGAGCCATTTGGAGTCAAAACCAAGTATCTTTGCATTTCACCTTTCAAGGAAAGGCGGGGGCAGGATCCAGCGTAATTTAATGCCCAGGCACAAGTGGGAATCACAAACCATCCACTTCCTTTCCAGGGACAAAAAGAAAAAAAAAAAAAAAAATCCGTAGCTGAACCAATATGCTTTTTTCCATATTTAATAATTTGATTTTGAAGGCTAGTCATATCAAAGAGCAAAATATTCAATATCGTTAATTCAGTTTTGCAAAATATATTCTTAATTTAAAAATGATTTTGCTCGGAGTGGGAGTGTAGTAATAAAGCAGGTATTGACCAGCTCTTATTGATTGTGCTGTCCTCGGGCAAGGAACACTGACCTTGCTCACACTCTTATTGCTTACGCTTTCCCTGGCCTTCTTCATCTATGCCCGCTCAATAATATATTATTAATATATATTTTTAGCAAAAACTGTATGTTACAAGGTTAGGGCTTCTTACCGATTTGGGTTTGGGTTTTTTTTTTTTTATCCCTTCATGCTGCTCTGCCTTCGGGGTTCTTCAGGGAAGAAAAGCTTTTGCAGTCGAGTTGCTCCCGGGCTGCTGTTCACAAACACCTTTACACCAAGTTGCTCGGCTGAGCTGATAGAGGCCAGGCACAATTTCCCCCTCTCTTTTTAATTGATAGATTGTTCAGCTGCCAGTCCTTTAAGGGACCAAAATTCACCAAGTAAATATAGTCGAGGGAAGATCTATACCTCAGGTACTTAAAAGAAAGATAGCACATATTTCCAGTGAGATTCAGAGTTAATAACGCAATTTAATTGTTGATCGCTCTTTGGAGATAATTATAACTGATTCACCTCTGCCTTGCACTTGAAGCTGTCCTTTGCACCTTACTCAAGGTGGGATTGAGAGCGTGGGATGGATGTGTTGGCCCTACCAGCCCACGCTCCTGCACCCTCACAGCACGAGCACAGTAGGGTGATCACCTCACCAGGACCTACAGGCTGGCTCCAGCATCCTTGTTTCACCACACTGAGCTCTCCCATGTCACAGGAGTCTCCTAAACATGTCAGGTACCAGCGATTTTACGTCCACAAAACCTCAACCTGATCCAAGTTGCAAGACTTTGCATTGGGTCTATTTCTTTTTAGTGGTGCAAAATAAAACATGGAAGTAGAGAAGAGGGGTATCTAAATGTTTTGTCCAGTTTTGTTTGCAGCATTTTACTCATTATTGACCAACTTTCATTAGGTGCTATAATAGGGAGAGTAAAACATAAAAACCAGCATAAAGAGCAAAACCAGCTGCTGATTTGCAGCCCTTGCGTGGGAAGGCACCAGGGCAGGAGCCTGCAAACGTGGCTGGCTCGGAGGAATAACCCTAATAAACTGTTTACAGACCAAGGTCCTTATCAGGCAGTTAAACGTGGCCCCTTTGGCTGGTTAATTCTGTAAGCTGCCTCTTCTCCTTGTGCATTAGCGGGAGTTATCCAGAAAAGGAACGGAATGATCCGTGATCCACCTGCAGATCCACGGAGCGTCGCGCTCCGCTGGGGAGCCCACCACGTGTGCTGGTATTTGCATGTGCAGCTCGTAACTGGGAGCCGAACGCTCAGTGATACTTTTGCATGAATGACACCGTGGAAGAAAAAAAAAAAAAAAAAAAAATTAAAAAAAAAAAAAAATTGTATCTCATTGTATTCCCAGCCATTGAGGGCTCTTTTGTTTAGTTTTGATAATATTACATGTTTAATAAAACACTGTTGAATTTTGATTGCATCTTGTGAGCGCAGGCCTTTATGCTTTCGCCAGCTGGCTGATACAAAAGCTTATTTTCTTTTTAAAGACATTTTAATTCCCGATCTCCATCTCTCACTCCCCGGGTGAGCGGGAGCTGGGGGCACAGGGAAGGCACAAAGCCCAGCCTAACAGTGACCCCCTTCGGCCGGGCACCGGGGGGGTCAGCCTGGGATGCCCCGGGGACAAAAGCGGGGCACGGACAAATGCAGGTGGGGATGGGAAGGCATTTGTTGGGTTATTTATGCCTCTAAATGAGTCACAGTGAGCAGCCTCAGCGTTCAGCTAATTATTTTGCTTTGCATCAGCACGAGAGGAAGCAGAAACACATGCTGCACGTATGGCCCCAGCTTTTCTTTGGGCTTTTTTACCCTCCAGTGGAAGAGATCAACAAGTTCACCTTGCATTAGAGTTGCATCGATCAGAGTTGATTAAATCCCGAACCGTGAAAATTGATCATGAAGTAGAGTTTATGAAATTTTATGTGGAAAGTCCCATTTTGATGCTTCAGGATGCTCAGGCTGTCGCCAGGGGCTCCTTCAGCATCTGAGGAGCTGATGTCTAGCCCATGGACACCTCTCATGCATCCGAGTACCGTCACCTCCCTGAACCCATGTCCATAACCACACCAGTAAATCAAATTGTGCAGATGCACAGGCCCTCAAACTCAACCATCTACACCAAAAAAACCCTATTAAATTAATTCTGGTACCCTTTGGGGTTGGGCCAGTAGGGAATTATCACAAGCCAGCACCAGCCTGGTCTTTGCAGGTCAAGAGAGCTCAACACTATGGGCAGGATCAAGTCCCTGGGAACCGCGTCCTAACCAGAGTTGGCCAAAACCTAAAATTGCCCAACTTGCCACAAGCACAAAATACGTGAGTAGACACATCTCAGTTTAAGCCTTCAGAAAGGCTGCTCCACAAATAACTCCTCCCTTCACCCTCTCCAAAACCCCAGCAAACACAGAAAGATCTCCCACAAAAATTTTCCTGAGAAGGGGGGAAAACCAGGCCCTTCTCCACTTTCAGCTCTACTCTGCATCATCAGCTGCACATTCAAGGCCCATGTCTAGCATTTCTTCAGGTGAGAAAATACAAGTTTGTCTTGTGTCATCACAACAGCGTCTCAAAAAGTGTAGATTCAGAGGCAGAGATTATTTGTGCTGCTGTTAATGTGTTGTTGCAGTAGCAAAAGATGTACACAATATTTACACTGTATTTGACCACATAAAACATGTCGTATACAGACACAGTTTTTCATTAGATGAAAGAGAGCCAGAGGGCTCTTCATGCTGCCAGTGCTGGCGCTCCTGGTTTTTTCCCCTTATTTTTTACCTTCAAGAACAAATACAGTTTTAAACCATCATTACTGTATTTGGAACAGTTAATATTTCATATCGTGACATTGCTGCTCAGAGGTAACAGGTTTAGTTGATTACTATTTGTTTATAGTGCTGGAGAAACCTGCAATCATAGAGAACATAAAAGGATTGCAATTAGATCTATTGGTTGAGAGCTGCACTTCTCTGACCCACTGTAAAGTGCTTAGCACTATCAAAGAGATAATGCCTACTTGCAGCTGGCACATCTGTACATAATAACATGGGCTACATTGACACAGCCACTAAAGACTGCCACTACCCTCTTTAACTAGCAGCAGAAAACAGATCATGCTTTTAAAGAGCGCATCAACAAAACCCCTTCCACACTTTGCCAGAATTAGCACGCTCGCTGTAACGAGCAGCTTTTCCTTCTCACTCCTGGTTCCTCACAGAATCCACACAGAGCCTTTAAACTAGAGGCCAGGGATACATCCAGGTTTGGCATCGGTTGAAGCAGGGGTGAATTTCGCCCTCCTGACTCCTTGTGAAATGTTTCCTCAGGAAGGTAAATCCAGGCAGGCTTGCACCAGGATACCATGAGGAAACCTGCTTTGCTGCCATGGTGTGGGCAGAGCAGGGCCTGACTCCACCTCAGTAAGTGTCCTGATAATATTAATTTTAACAGAGACCCGGCAGCAACTGCTTCATTTTGCATACAAATTCAAATGCTGCTCAAGTTTGAGACATGCTTTAGGACACACTTAAATATTTTCTCAACTCTTGGCTTGAATGGGCTGAATCTTATGGGGGAGCATCACACATTTAACACAGAGCGGTTCATCCTCCACTGTTCCCTTCACAGATTTGGGAAGACTTTTATTATTATTATTATTATTATTATTATTATTATTATTATTATTATTATTATTATTATTATTATTATTATTAAGTTTTATGAAAGACTTCTCAGCCTTTCCCCTGCTGTGTTTACCATCCCAAGGAGGACCAGGTTTCTCGGACGTAACTTTATGCACTAATTTCAAGGCCCAGTTGGATGGGGATTCGAGCAACCTTGTCTAGTGTCCCTGACCATGTCAGGGGGTTGGAACTAGATGATCTTTATGGTCCCTTCCAACCCAAACCGTTCTGTGATTTTACAAAGATGCAGAATGTGCTTTGGTAAGATAAACCCACATGTTCTGGGGAAACAGCCTGAGCTGGGGTCTCACAGTGCCTGCACTTCACTGAAAACTTCTCATTTCTGTTGCGGCTCTAAGTTTAGCTGCCTAACTGTATCCATCCTTCCTCCCTCTACACCTCTGCCCAAGCCGCTGCTGAAATGTGCTGTCGAGATCTTCCCCAGAATGCAAACAGCAAGAGCATGAGAACATTTCTCATCATCCCATCACCTGGCACAGGATGCAAAACCCACCACAGGTGGTAAAAGCCCTCTCATTGACCCCGGCTGCCTGCAGATTAGGCCTTGGACAAGGAAAAATGGAAAGAGAGAGGGAAAAATACCAGCAACAGGTTTCCACGTGCGTTTTCCATATTGCCAACATCCACGGGCTTTCAACAACACCTTGAGAGGAGTCCTCAGCTCTGCCCAGTGGGGGAGGATCGAGGGGCACCAGCCCTGGCTGCAGATGTGAAAATGCTCCTCAAGTGGACACATAACCCACCACAGAGGGTTTGCACCCACGTTCCCTCATTCCCACAGCACCAAGCCCAGCAGACAATTCAACCAAAGGCAAAATGATCCACGTAAAACCCATATAAAAGGCTGCATATGAAAAAAGACAAAGTGCAATTAAGCCTGAGGAGTTCATTGCCTTGTGCTAACATCAAGGGTAATGTCATAACACACCAAAAAAAAAAAAGGAGTGTATGGCTGAAGAGAAGAACCCCCTTGTCTCATCACAGTAGTAAAGCATTCCTACTGCAAGGGAAATTCCAAATTTCCACATCACGTTTCCTTACGAAACTGAGTTTGAGAGATTGCAGAGAGATTAATTACGAAAGAAAAAAAAGTGTTTGGATTTGATCTCCTCAAAATATTTTACTGGGATATATGTTCAACACCTTTCACTTTGATACAATTTAAGGTGTTGTTTTGGGTTTTTTCCCAGTTGGCTAAACTCAATTTATATGTTACAATGTAACTTACAGATAGCGAAAGTATTTTTACTATTGTTGTAGTGTTAACTTTCATGTTGGGCCAATTTAGTTGGCTACGACTATTTTGTAACGACTGAAAGAGTCAAAAGCTGTAGGCATTTATACTTTAAGGTCATACCACTTAGCAAAGCTTCCAGTGGTGTAAGTCAGAACAAATCCAGGTCCTTTCTCTCTGAAATAAGAGGTAACAAGTACACCAGAGCTACTGCAGGGCATGAGTGCCCATGGGCTACATCACACTCCATACTCCAGCAGCGATGGGAGCTAGAGAACCTTCCTGTTGGCATCTTGATGCTACTTTGAAACAGAATTATCAGCTCTCTCACCCTGTTTTCAAACACTTCGAGTAGCAAAGGAAGGAAGCAATAAGCATCAGTTTTGCGACTGGATTGTACCAGCTCTCACAGTTTGAATCCGCTGTTTGGAAATCGGATGCTTCCATTAAAAGTCACAGCTCCTGGAGTCCTGTGACCAAAAACAACTTCAAGTTTATAATTGTAACTGTTGCTCAACCTCGGGACTGAAAGGAAAATCTTGAAAATAAACCCTACAAAGACCAACACAGAAAAGTGATATAAAATAACGCGGGTTTGTCACCTTTTCACGGGGGAAAGCCCCACCAGCCTCATTCTGGTCCAGCCAGACCCTTGATGATGCTTAAGCAAGTAAGACCTGAAGTTTCATGGTTTGCACGAGGATACAGCCAGGGCTTTTTTTTTTTTTTTTTTGCCTTGCCTCTCGCTTGTACAACCCCAACCACACAAAGAAAAGCCGGTGCCATTATCGAGCGGATCATTTGTATTCCTCCCTCTGCCTCCCAGCTCCTTATCTCTCCGCTGTGTAAAAGTACGTGTGGGATCCTGTCATTCAGATGGCGTTGTTGGGATGCAGGCATAAACACCAGCTTGATTACAACAAGCAGAAATGCTACTCCCCACCAGAGGAGGAATTCGCTGCAGAAATCATTGGGTCTGGTTTTGTTTATGTTGCGGCACTCCAATAAGTGGAACAGCTGAGTGTTTATCCTACTGCAAGGAAATTCATGTTGGTATTTGTAATAAATGGTTTATACTTTAAGGGATAAAAACAATTTTAAAATCTCCGGGAGAAAGAAGGGAAGGGATTGGAAAATATCTCAGCAATGTTGCTGTGGTGTTTCCTTCTGCTTCCTTCTCCCAGGAGCCCCCCCAGCCACTGCTGCACCCTCAACAGCTACTGGTGTGGGATATAACCAGAGCGGTCCCAGTCTCACCCACCACTTCACCAAAGCCCAGAGGGATGAGGGGCGAATGTGGACACATAGCAGGAGGCACAAAGTCCACCAAAATCACATGCATCTCATTCCTGTGCTGCTCCAGGTCTCTGGGAGAAGTTCTCTATAAATTGCAGAGCCAAATTCTCATTCACAGATACGTAAGAGAAGATCCCACCTAATTTCAAGCCGTTCACGCCGGTCGTGCATGTCTGAAAATGAGCCTTTGCTCAATAGCGTGCCTGGCAGGTCTGAGAAAATAAGGAAAAAAGTCACATTTCTAATACACTTGGAGCACATTGGTTCTAGTTACACAATATCATAAGTATCCTGCATGGATTTGTACCTGGGAGTTTGAAAAATGCAGCCTGAACGCCTGACATGGGCATTTGGCATTTCCTGCGAGGATGAATTGCTTCGAAATTGGCTACCTGAGGTCTAAGCAATGAGACATGGTAATGATGCTGAAATGATGGTGGGAAGGAGGGAATCTGTTGATGGCACTGGAGTGGGAACAATATTATTATTCTCATTGTTTCGACATCACCAGCAGGTTATCCACAAAATAATGGAATATAATGAAGCGATTTATCCTCTGCAGACACATATTTTATAAAGGCTCAGGAAGAAAAGACAGACTTTTAAATTGCCTTGGCTATTCAAATTTAGACCAACACAAAACACAGGAGAAATGACAGGAATTTTCACCCACTTTGAGAAGACAGTGAGGATGCCCAGAGACCCTGTGGAAGGATTTGGGCTCTTCCCTTGTTAACTCTTCAGTAGAGTTCACTTTTAGAGAACACACATGAACTTCTTTTGGACAGAAGACCTGATCGCAGTCTTTTAGAAGGTTCCTGTTCTTAAAAATGGAAAGATGGATTTTACTATAAATGCATAACCCATGGATTCAGACTCACTGTCTGAGAAAGTGACTCTGAACAATGTGGGGTTTAGCCCCAAATTCTGCAGCACCTGTACCACACTCTGCCCCTCATCCAGCACTACTTTTATCTACCAAAACATTGTTTAAATTCAAGCCAGCACCAATATCTGCTATGGTTGTGGTACCTTATGTTGCTAATGAAGGAAGGATTAAAGGATGGGTTTACTGCCTTTCTCCAAAGGCACTTTAATTTGGGGGAATCTTCTATATGAAATCGAAACCGCAGGTTGCAAACGCCTCTGGACAAGCCATTCCCAGTTGGCAACGAGCCCTCGCATTTCTTCAGTGTGCCAAAGGGATAAAATCCAGCCTAAGGAGCACATCACACTTGCAAAAGAAAATAGTAGCCAGGCACTTTGAAAAGCAAGTGCACACATATTACAGAGAGCTGGTATCAGCAGGTTGTAAAGTATAGATTCCCTAATTCATAGAGTATCAAAGATCAACGAGTTACTTAAAAGACAGCTATTTGCTGCCACTCTGGTGGAGTTTCTTACCCTGGATTTTATTCAGTAGTTTTCAGAAGGCTATAAAGTTCTTTCCCTTTTTCTTTCCATCTTTCCCTTCTCTTTTTTTTTTTTTTTTCTTTTTTTTTAAGTGGTAGGAGATACTCATTTAAATAAAAGAGGAGCCACGACTTCTTTCCATTGGTAATCTGGTCCATGTGTTCCCTGCAACTGAGCGTTTTCCGAAGGGCCTGACTGTCTGGGTTAATTGTTTAATGCTTTTAGTTAGAATTAAACTTTGCACCTGCTCTGACAGTGATAAATTAAATGTGCTCCTTTTCCAATACTGTTGCCCTCTTTAAGTAGAGACCAAGAAGTGTATCTCCCTTCTTTCCCAGCGTTTGAGGAATCTGTGCTACACTTGAGTGTAAACCAGTATAATTTGTCACTAGAGCTAGCGCCAATTAAATTGATTGCGTTGGACTGAACTTTAGGACCTCTAATGCAAGCACTAAGGGAAAAATGGGCTTTTTTTCTGCCCATTTCCCCATGTGGCACTCAGACATAGCTCAACAGTGGAAGGCTTTCAAGGTTCAAAAGGGTTTTATTTTCAAAAGAAATGGGCATTGATCAGTTGCATTTAAAGGCAAAGATAATTCCAGAGCTTGAAGGCTGGATTTGTGTTTAAGGTCTAAATCTCTTTCTTTAACCTTGGGGGGCCAGTGTAACATAAAAGCCACAAAGAGATTAAGATTACAAAGGGTTTGCAAGTGTAAATGATGCAGTGGTATTCTTCAAACACAACTCGGGCCGGCTTCACCACCACGGCCGGGGTCAGCATTTGATCTGTTGATTTTACACCTGTAAAAACAACCCGTGTTTATTTGTCACTTCGGCGTTATCTTGGCAAATGTTTGGGTGAGAGCGCTCCCGACGCTGAACTTGCTCACGCCGCCGGGGAGTTCAAGCTCGCCCGCTTAAGGCTGATTGAAAAGTAAACACTCTAAAGGTCAGCCTGGCAGAGACAATACCAAAAAAGCCCTTTTCTTTGTCAGTGTAACGCAGCCCACGTGAAGGGTCGCGCCGCTATAGTCTTAAGTCAAGACGCATAGCTGGGACGCCCCGGCGGCTCGTCGGGCGGCGGGGAAGGCGCTCATTCATTATGCAGCCCACATCGGCCGCCTGCCCGGCACGGCGTTGCCGTGCGGGTTGTAAATATGCAGCGAGGAATTACCCTTTGTAATGCCCGTCGTATCTCCCGGCGCGGTGGAGAATTCCCCCACGCTCGCAGCCCTAAGGTATCCCAGCCTGGGCAAGGCCCCCGCGTAGGTCAAAAGCCTGTAAGCATCAGTGACCGGGGAGCAGCTCTCCTTGGTGCGGTGCGTTTCCATGGCGGGTGCAACAGCAGAAACACGTCGAAAAACGCTTTTGCCAGCAATTCAGAGGCAGGTTACTATTCACATCCTCCCCAGCCTTGAAAGGGGGCTGGCCAACAGTCCATGCAAATCTACCAGAACATTTTCGTTTGGGGCCAAAATCTCTTTCCAACAGTCTGTCAGATCTATTGACTGTGCAAGGCAAACTTTGCTTGCAAAGTCCCAGACACACTGAAGAGAAGCCCATGCTCACAGAGGAAAAAATGTACCCAAAAAAACATACCAAAGTCCTCACTACGCACCTGGGATAATCATTTTGTTGCATGTAAGGAACGAGTCTCAAAGAAAATCGGTTGCAAGGTGGAGCTGGACAAGCCAGGGGCCACAGGACAGATTTGTGCAGCACTGTGTGACACAAGGGAACTGTCCAGTGGCTTAAGATGTTTTTTTTAGATGATGTTTAAGGTTCCCTCCCAACCCAAAAACATTCTCTGAATCTATGACTGGCATTTCATGGATATGAAATGCATTCAGCTTTTCCACTGTTCCTTGATTGGTTCTTTTCAACTAAATCCCGTTAAATTAAAGCTCCTTCGAAGAGCATATCAAAGTAACACCTGAGAATTTTTCGTAAGCATTACTTGACCCACATAATGGTTCCATAGGTACAGAAATGGTTGCACATGTAGGTGCACGCGGGGGTTGACACCTGGTCTCACTTCCGTATGGACACTCGCCAGACCTCCCCATCAGCTCCAGTTCCTTGGGAGAACTGTAGTTTCAGCTCTCCAAGTCTAAGTGAAGTTCAGGTGCCACCCTATCAAGGCTCTGACCTTCACGGTTGGTCAGCCAGCATAAACAAACAGACAACCCACACGTGTGGGCTGTGCACAGCTCCCCAACACACCATTACCTTCAGCTCACAGCACAGGAGACGCATCCACAGACCGACATGAAAATTAACAACCCCTTCATCAGAACTCATCAGCGGGGTGCGGGCAGCCAGGGCTGGGTGCAGGTGTGCACACACACGTATGCATGGGGATGGTGGGTATACCTGCACAGATGTGTGTGTACGTGGATGTATACAAGACCACATGCCCCAGCATGTCCCCACTTGCACCAGCGCGTGATCCTGCCTGTAAAACATGCCTGTTATCACTTAATACAGTGAAAGGAGAAATCACTTTTTTTTTTCCTTCCTTTTTTTTTTAGGGAGACTTGTTTCAAAATCTGGAAAAGAAAGTAAATTTTGAGCCAAGATAAACCGCACTTGAAGCCACACACACACAAGACAACTCGTCAGCTCGCCTCATGCTGAAACCGTACAGCGTACCCAAATCAGAAATCAAGAAGCAGCCATCCCTGAAACCTCCAGCTACTGAATTTACCAGCTGAAGAGGGTGTCTTGTGGCTGACCAGCACAGTTGTGCTCCTCGGGGAAGGCAGCAAAGGAAGGGCACAAAGGCCAGTATCATTCGCCAGGCTGGAAATTTAAGACACACGCAAAGCCGATTGCAGTTTTGTTGCTATTTTCAAAAGTGCAAGTTGTTTCAACAGAAGCCTAATCTGTGTATGTCTGGAATAGGAATGAATGGATTAGCCTTTCAAACCCTTCACGATCAGGTCAAGATCATTCAAGCGAACCACAGCTACAGCGAAGTTGAATTCTGCATCCCACAACTTGTATCACAAGCAGAACATTTACTTATTGTGAAAAGTGCCCGGTGTGGGGGTACTGCTTTGAGGAGTCTTTTGAGGACGAATAAGAAAGCAAGAGATTAGTAAACAGTAATCTGTGTACCCAGATCCATGCAAGGCATTAGTCATCCGTGCACATTACCTGAACCGACTGGCAAGGGAGGCCTCCAAGCATTGTTTGAAAGTCCTCTCCTGATTACAGCCCAACAATGGCATTGTTTGGTTTTGCAGGTATTGTGTTGGGCATTCAGCTTTTCCACTGTTCCTTGATTGGTTCTTTTCAACTAAATCCCGTTAAATTAAAGCTCCTTCGAAGAGCATATCAAAGTAACACCTGAGAATTTTTCATAAGCATTACTTGACCCAGCTGGTGTATTTTTCATGTTTGAAAATGATTTTACTCACAATGGGACCGGTTCCTGCTATTGTCAAGGAGAGTTGCTTTTGTTTCTCTTGGTGCCACTAACTAGCCCAAGCCTCAAGTGCCATTAAGATATTTGGCAGAGGTTCTCCAGATAGCATATTTCCTTGGAGAGGCTATTATGAAAACCAGTCCTAATCTGAGTCAGGCAGAGAGAACTGAAATCTGGATTACCTTCTGCACAAACGAGTCCCCAGACCGTCGAGCAGAGAAGGTCAGCGCTGCTACACACCCCAAGATGGGCGGAAAACACAGAGCTCCCATTGGAACCTATTCCTCCAGAGGTTCTGCCTTTCGCTATTTAAAAATGCAATTTAAATCTTCAACTGGAAAAGACAGGTCATTGCAAATAGTAAAGGAACGAGAGGGAAAGCTTCCAAGCACATCAGAAAAAAAACTTTTCCAAGGATGAAGGTGGCAAAGTCACTAAAGCCCGTGGAACACGATCGGTCTGGAGCTGCTTGTGTTCCTCACCTTGGGGACAGAACGTTGCTGTTTGCGCATGTTTATAACACATGTGCTTCTGGAAATGTGTAAAGATCTGGCTTTGTGTACAAAGCAAGCCAGCAAAACATCAGCCAGTTTGGGAAAATCATTCCACATTGCCCAGGGCAATCACCTCCACGTACACACCCCGATCTCCTGCTGTCTTCCTCCTAATGTAGACAAACTCCAAAGACCCTGTGTCTCTCCCTCCTTGACTAAACCCAATCTCATCCCACATACTTTCCTGCAGCAAACCCTTCATTCTGACATGCACCCATCCTAAATCCTGTAATGCTTCCCCCAGGAACAAATTAGCCCCCAGCACATTTCCATCCCCTGTGGCTCAATCCTGGCAGACTCTGTCTCTCACTTACACCGTGTCGCATCTTCCACAATGCCCTGGGATCCAGTAGATGCTGGATCTCCAAGACCCTGCCCTGAAACACCTCAGATTCACCAAACTGCACGTAATCAAGAGAAAGCAGAGACTGCACAAGCGATTTTCATTTCCTTCAAGGTTCACCCATGGATCTCGTATCCCTCAGTATGTAGCACACAGTCCAGTCAATCACATTACTAGCACTGGAGAGATTTACACAGGATTTTTTTTTCTTTCTTTTGCTAGTAGAGAATTAGCAGTGAGAAAAAGCCACCCTTTTCCTCTGTCATGTTCATTTTATATAGAGGCTCTCGTGAGAACGTAATTGCTGATCCATGAATTGAGTGGCAAATGCTCTAAAACGTAGGAAAA
The DNA here is from genome assembly GCA_013399855.1 of Oxyruncus cristatus. Taxonomy (NCBI): domain Eukaryota; kingdom Metazoa; phylum Chordata; class Aves; order Passeriformes; family Cotingidae; genus Oxyruncus; species Oxyruncus cristatus. The sequence continues at coordinate 153,687 of VXAY01005285.1, read as the reverse complement.
AAGTTGGGCTCCTAACATTTCAAAATTTCTCTGTTTCATGTTCTGCATAAAACACTTTTTTAAGTACTGACAACAGACATGAGTGAAGCTTCTGACACCCTGCAAATATCTCCCAGTAATATTCATTGACATTTTCATGCACGTAAGTCAGGGCTGACTTTGTGTCACTTCTGTTGTTTGTTTCCCTTGATTATTCCAATACAAGAAAGTACCACCAGGGACTACACCAAAAAACGTAAATGTGAGGGGTGCTCACAGAAAATTAATAATCCATGATTTAGTTTCCATGTCGGCCATGGAGACCACTCTGAAAGAGTTGTATTCCTCCAGCCCAACAGAAAAATACCACATGTCCCATCCAGCTTTGAAGACAGCCTGTGTTTTGCTTTGACTACCTACGCCAAAAACTGAACTTAGTCGTTAATTCAGTGACAGAATTAATTGATAAATCGTTTCAAATAAATGACTCACCTGAGAAAGGTTATATCCCTGTCTGAGAAGATGTACGTGGCATGCTGAGGTAGGGAGATCATACAGAATCTAAGGTCTACCTCGATTTCCTCTATTTCACTGTAGACCCTTCTCCTTCATCTAACTGGTGACCATCTATTACTCCCCACACCTTTCGTCCTACATCTCCTCTGTTCTTGACTGAATAAGCCACTATTAGTGACAAATTCGGAGGGAGGGACCCCCACACCCCAACCCCGGGGAAAAAAATGACGGGTAGAAAGAAACAACCACTGAGAGGAGTTTCTGAACCGCTGCATAAAATGACAGGTTTTGTTTATCCCAAATCTCAGTCCCAGTTGTGGCACAAGTCATTCCATGCGACATTCCTGCCTCGAAAGAGCAACCTCAGATAAACCACAAGTAATGCAAAACCTCTGCCTGTCTTGGGGCAAGCCAGCAGTTGACTGAGATTTCTCCTGCTGTCTTTGCCTTGATTGCAAATGAGAGACGTGGTAAGAAAAGTGATTATGCTTAAATTCAAGTGGCTGAACTTGTTGGTGGGGTGGCGGGTTTTTTTTTTTTCCTCTACTCTCTTCCTTTTTAAAAAGACATCCCTTAGACAGCTGAGCTAATAGAGTCCAACATCTTTGATGATAGTGATGCTAACACTAGAAACAAATTATAGTGTTCAGAAAGTTTGAAAGACTGAAAAGAAATGCAGAATGTGTAACACCAAATTTGCCTGTCAAGTACTTTTTTTTTATTATTATTACTGCTTGTTTCATTTTATTTTATTCTTAAAACTGATGTTTTTGCAGCTATCTGCCTCTCCATTGGAAATTCCAGGCTTGGAGAATTCTGATTTCCAACTTCAATCATTACCTGACAAACACAGTCCCCGCTAAGTGAGAGCTGATCCATAACAGGTATTTCAAATTTTCACAAGTCACAACATATCACCCCGAAGCAAGGCGTTTCACTCACAGGACATGCTCTTCTAAAATCAGCACATATTTTTAATAATTTCTTTTTTTTTTATTTTGTTTTTTTAAAAAACATTAAGCCAACTTCCTATTCTGAGTGCAAGTAGCCATGTCCACACACCGCCAGCATCACCTGGCCGAGCCCCTCAGGAGTCAGCAGAAATTCCCTTAAACAAAACCAGCTGAGAGTCTGGCTGAACATTTGAATGCATTTCTGACCCAAGAGCTGCTTTTTAATTATGGGGTTTTTTGTGGTTTTAACCATACATTCCCTTATGTGATGCTTTTCAGTGAGTGATAGAAGGGGTTCACTGTGAGACCACGTGTGTTATTTCCTGGGCGGGGGGGAATTAAACAGGCAGGGCCGAGTTTTCCTGCTCCACCAGATGACCTGTTACAAGCTGCCTTTTCTCCTTGAAGATGGTGGAAGGAAAGACCACCCACATCCTCAGCAGCCAACCTCAGCAGGTGTAAGGCGTGTAGGAACCTGCCCAGATAACAAAAGCAGTGCAAGCTCCAGGGGTAATAGATGTTGCTCGCTAGCTTTTTATCTGTGCAGCAGCATCTGCCTGGAAAAGATGGACTGCACAGAAAACGTTCACCCAGAGAGGCACCCTGGCAGGGATGTCACCAAAGAGGAGGAAGAAGCACCGTGGGACACGTGTTCATCCTGCCCAGAGTTAGGACAGAGCAAAGCTCCACTGTTCTCAAGAGGAATATTATATTGCCTGGAATGATGGAGTTTGGAAATAGAAGATCTTTAAGGTCCCATCTAAGCCAAACCATTCTGTGTTTCTGTACTGTCTTGTCTAGGTTTGAATCAGTAGAAATACTCTTCCTGCACTGAAGAAGTTATAAAACCTGCAAAGTTTGGTTTCATTTCATCGTCACTCAGCGTTTAACACAGATCTGCCCCCCCCAACAATGTGATGGAAGCAGTGTTTAAATGACAATTTCTAAAAAGAATTGGATAAAGCCTTCTAAATGTGGCCATGAATTACATCAAATCCAACACAATAATGATACAGGGAGAATCAAGTGGTCTTCCCAGCTTAAAAACCTCCATAAACATCTTCTTCAGTTCTCTGGGTCTGCATCGGTTTCTCGCATCCTAAATTTCACACTGACTTTGGAGTTCAAACGCACAGCAGAACTCAGCCCCGAACAAGAGCACTTCCACCTGACTCTCTAACTCAGGCCAGATTAGCTTAAAACTCAGCCCAGGTTCACCAAAAGGTTTGCAAAACCTCCAAGAACTTGGCCTGAGTTGGGATGTGTAATGGGTTTCAGCTGCAATGACTTTCACCCAGTTTGGGGTTTTTGCTCACCAAAGTTTTCCCACAGTCCCCATTAGGGCTCAGATGGGAACTGCTGCTCCCCACCCATCCCTCTTTATCTCTGCATCTCAGAACTAGTATTATTAAGCTAATGCATTTACTTTGCTCTTCACCCATGGGAAATTATCATCCTTCTCTTACCTCTTTGATTTTGGTATCGAATATGAGAGCACAAACCTAGAATTGGGTGTTGGAGCATATTTGTATTGACCTCAACCAGGACATTCTCATAGATTAAAAAGCATGTGTTTAGACCACACTGAACACTACATTTATTACAGGATGAGATAATTCAATGTGTGATATTCATGCTTAGCCTGAAGGTGCCTTGAACTTGGTAAGTTCACAGCAATCGCAGGAAGATTTGGTTCCTGGGTCTGTACACTCCCTTAAGCACCTTTATAGGGATAACTGTACTTTGTGAGACTATACTATCTTTATCTCCCTGAGGGTGGGTGATGTCTACAGCAAAAGAGAGAAAACTAAGCGTGAGGAGAACTGTCAGGAATTCCCAGTTTTCATTCCAGTAGCCAGGCAAGTTCACTGAATGCTGCTCGGGGGGCTCAGTGCAGCCTGAGTGGCCACAGTGCACATACGCTTGGCCACAGTGACTCCATGGAACTACCAGGGTGTCCTCCATGCCCAGGCTCTTCCTGCTGACCAACACACATGGCAACAGTGGAAAAATTTCAGGCAACACACCCAGTGACACCAGCAGACTTGCAAATGGCTTTGAGCAGTTGCAAGCCATTGCGCGGTAATAAAGTCTACCTGGCTTGGGGGATGCACAAGACAACTCAACCTTCCCTTCCTCCCTGTGCTGGTTTGTAACTAAAAACAGACACTAAAAGCACCAAAAACCTACTTGGGTTGCTACTTGTTCTAAGAAAAGTGTCTAGAAAAGCAAATTAGGCATTACAGGAAGGTTGCACAACAGGAATGGAAAAAGAGCAGATTCAATTCAAACCACAATCCAATAAAGAACTACCCACTTCAGCAAATGATGTTGACTTGAGTAATTACATTCTTAGAACTAAAATTTGCTAAAAACCCTCAAGTAATAATTTTTTCCCGATGCCATTTTTTAATTTGGTGCTGATTGCTCTGGGAATGGTTACACTTTCTCTGAGACCAACATTCAAAAACCATCTTGGCGCTCTGCTGCAACATGCACGAGGTACCACCAGCCCATCTTATTCCCAAAATGGGATTCTTTCCATGGCTTCACTTCGGACCACAGACCTGAAGTCTTTCAAGGACACTCAACAAGCGAGCTGGCTCCTTCCAGCTCTTCTTGCAAGGTCCTTTGGGCAGAAAAGTCCAGTCCCGTGATCCTTGCAGGTGAAATGAAAACCTAAAGACAACACCTTGTCCTCCCATAGAGCTTAAGAGAGACAAAATTATTAAGGATAATCAGTTTTTAAGAGTCCCAATCAAAGCCTTACGTTCATCTTTCTATTCACTGAGTTGCAATCAAGCTATGAAATTGGGAATAAATTTTTTTTCACAGGAAAACTGAGAGCTTGTCCTCCTCCTAGTGCTGCCCAGACTTCTAGGACAGCATTATTTTTCCTCACAGGGAAAGGAAGAGCTTACCCTTGTCACTTTTCTGCAAGAGATTTCCACAGGTCCACTTAAAAAAAAGTGCCACATAAACTATCACGGGACTTGCTCAGGAATTTTAAACCAAACCAATTATTCCAGCACCAAAAGGTGTTTCTGTAAAACCTAAATTATCCTGGAGAAAGGATTGATTTTTATTTTTTTTTTTATCTGGGAATATCACATTTTCTACCAGGAAACTGTTATTTTCTTCTGGGCCTGTTCAAACTTCATCAGGAGTATTCAGATGGTCAGAATGACCCCAAAGGGTTCAGCATTCCCGGTGCCATTCCCCTGGCAGGGCTCGGCTTGCTCCAAGCTGTATTTATTCTCTGTCCCAGGCTATGGGTGCCACCACAGAGCACAATTGTCTGAGCAGCATTTGGGGTCAGTCAGTGGGAATATAAAAATGCCAGCATCAACTGCCTCTTTTTTTTCTTTTTTTTTTTTTTAATGTGTTGTTAAAGTCAAATTGACCTGATTCCTTCTGGAACGAAAAGCGCTGACCCCATAAAATTTAAAGATGGGTCTTCTTCCTGAGATGGCCATTCCCATTTTTATCCAACTAGACCTTTAGTCCTAGGATTTTTTTTTCCCAAGATTTTTTTTTTTTCCTACCTTCTAAATAAATGCCCATTTTGTCAGCTCTTTGTTTTTCATGCTGCTCCTTAAGGTGAGTAGATCCACCCCACAGAACACACAGGTTGGACTAGGAAACAGGTTCGGAATTCCTGCTTCTCCCTTCCTACCTTTGCTCACATTCTGGGCTGTTTGCACTCGGGGAATCATGGAGCAGTTTGGCTGTACTTACTAGGCCCAAGAAATACATAAATGTTCAGACAAAAAGACTGGAGCCAGTAAAAAACAAACCCACCCGTGGTTCCTGCAGTGCAGAAACTCTAAATATTTCTAGCAGAGTCCAGTTATTTACGCTTATCATCTACTTTATTTGTTTTCACTTTTGTTCAGTAAAGCAGAGCCCAGACTAAATACAGGAACAATTAGACCTGGAAAATATTTAAGATATTTATTTATCTGCTGTTTGGCCAACCTGAATGTTTACCATTGGATATTTTTAGCTAGAAACTCCTTTTTTTTTATTTCTTCTTCTTCTTCCCTCCCTTGCACACCCCACGCATTTTAGTGGTGAAGTTTCAGGGATCCATCATCTTTTCTGGAGGAGGGAGACTTGCCATAACACTCAGGGCGAGGTGTAACACTGAAACATGGTACCTCCTGAGCACTCCTGCGAGGCAGAAGGCAGCAGAAGTTTCAAGGGGGTATGTAAATAACATCTTAAATACGTTAAATAACATAAAAACACAGCCAACCATGCGAGCGAAAAGAAAAATAAATAAATAAATAAATAATAAAAAAAAATTTGCTGACAACACAAATGGTTTTGAAGCTGCACAAAAATGAAATAAGATGCTCATTCCATGTTAAGCTGCCTGGACTTCAGGATAAAAATTCCTTAAACTGAGCAAACCCACCTGTCAAACCAGCTCACTAGGAGCCCTATCTGTGTGTAACATCTCGGGATATCTGGCTACCTCAGATCAAAAAGCCTTCCCAAAACTCCTAAATAGCTTCAAAACCTCCAGGGTTTGCAGTCCTGGCAGAATTTTGCAAATGCTTATTGAAATTAAAGGCTGAATATAAAACACAGGACTGACCTACTCACACCCTTCTTGTTTCCTTCTCTTCCCTTCCCTCCTTTCCTTTTTCATGACAAATCTTAAGGCACTATTTGAAATCACCCACAAGTCAAATAGGGTTGAACTCTGCCATGGACTGCATCCCTGGCATGAGGATTTTTCTGGATGGACAAAAATTATCACTGCACTGAAGTCATTAAACAAATCTATCACTTCTTCAGTGTCTAAGAAAATAATCAGCTGTCAACAAACAAAAAGATCTTCTTCAACAACCGATGGGAGCCTTTGTCTAGAAGTTCATCCAAATATTTATACAACTTTTGCTGGGGTTTGCTCAGGAAGGAGCTTTAAATCACGGGAAAATGGAAACTGATGCCCAAGGACCTGATACTGCAAAGCCAGTCTGTGATTTAAAAAAAAAAAAAAATTAAATTGCAAAATGTGAAACTTATCTGGTTTTCCTTAAGCTGTGTGTGAGTGCATGTGGCAGTCTGCGTGTGGATGTTGATGAGATGAGGTTGGAGAACCAAGGGAAGCCTTGAGGGATTGCTCCATGCAGTAGGGGAAAAAAAACCCCCAAAACTACCAAAAATCCAACCCCTAGGATTTCTTCCTGGAACATACAGCAATGAAATAGGGCCCTGCCTAACTTAAACCTGCCTGAGGTCTTCTGTTTTGTGGAGAAATAACACAAAACTGGTTTTTTTTCTTGCCCATTCCCACCTCTCCCTGTCCTTTCCCTCCCCGGTCTGTTCGATGCGCTGCCAAGCCCTGCGACGGCGCTTTGCTCTGGCTTTGAAAGGATGAGAAAGTGCTTTTAAGTAACAGAGACACTCCTGAATAAATTCTCCCTCGGGAAATAAAATCCGTGAGCAGCCACTCCATGTCACACGTGGTTTATGTGCCGCAGGTGGAGCCAGGCGGGAGCCCGGGTCCACACGGATCTGCCTGTGCAAAGCCAGCCCGGGTAAAATCGGTGAGGGGGGGGAAATAATTATAGCAGATTCTGCTGGTAGTCAAACTCAGAGAGATTTTAAAAAAAAAAAATAAAAATAATCCCTCAGTTGAATAGATTTTGGGGCCAAGACCAGCTGCTCATAAAACTTCGATAAAGGATAGGATGAAATCTGCGTGAGGGGGCCGGTTTGGTAACGCTTCCTTCACGTTCGCCCACTCCCTTCCTCTGCTGCCTCTTCCCAAACCAAAACACACAAGTGGAGATTTTCAGCCCAGGGCAGGTTTTGGCCACACTCTCACCCTGTTTGGTTTTTTGTTTTTTTTTGTTTTTTTTTTTTTTCCCCTTTTATTATTATTTTTTAAACATTCTGCAAAGCCTGAACACAAGCTGGTCTCTCCAAGTCCTATGCCAAGGGTCTTCTCGGGACCATTCTGAGACAGGGGTCAAGACCTGATAAACAGCAAACACCACCCACATGCAACTGGCACTATGGTCCAAGAGGAAAACCTTTCCGTAACAAACCACCCCTAGGGATAGCTCTTTTGTTTACTGGTTCCCAGATTGCAGCATCTCCATCCATGGCTCCTTTTCTGCTGCATACACAGATAATTAAGGTCCTGAGTGTCCCCTCCTACACCCCCCAGAATGCCACGGCCACAGGAGGAATGATGTGAAATTTGGAAAGGTTTCATTTTTCCCCCTGATTCAGCAGCACCACAATCCTAGAGACGTTTTAGGGAACATGATGTCCAGTCAACCAGTTGTTCCCCAAAACTTGGTCCAAGAACTCCAGGGGCTTTCCAATCAGCACAGTCAGGGTTAGTTCAGAAAGATTATCCTGGCTTTCGAGTTATAGGAGCAACTAAGTTCACACAGCAACATGAATTTTCCTCCCTCTATCATCCAGACAAAGTAAAATCCAGACTAAAAAGTATGGATTCACAAGGCAACATCTTCTTGAGCTCATTATCCCCAAGCTCAAGCCACAGGTTCAATCCCAGACTAAGGCAGCATTAACAACCATCAGGAGCACAATGCCAGGTAGGGATGGAGGCGAGATGAGTTGAGTTCTCTCTCCAGACCCACACACGAAAATGATCCTGCCATAAACACGATGTGTGCCAGGTTGTTACCTCAAGGCCAGGAGAACATCTGCGAGGGGTGGGAAGAGGGCCCAGGCTCCGCTCTCTCTCTCCAGGGGGCAATGAGAGACATCCCCCTGTGCAGGGGGTGAAATGCCCAACCTTCAGCCCAGCACCTGCCTGTCCCTTCCCATGGCCAGAGCTACAGCTTTTGTCTTTCAGATTTGGCGATTTTGACAGTTAAAAATGCCTCTATCAATCAGGAACAAACCCCAACGATTTCTTTATTTATTTTTAATTCAGTAAACTGAAAACCCCTTCAAATTGCTTCAGGCTGATGATATATTGATTTTTCTAAAATAATACTGATTATTCCAATAAAATTGAAATCAATTTTCAAATGAAAGCCTTTTCAGGAGCAGACGGATTTAACAGTCTGCACAACAGGCACGCGCTCGCACGATGGGACCCCTGAGAAAGAGGTCAGCAACAGGGGTTTGCCCCATTCCTTCAAGGAAGCCAGGTTGGAACAGCGCGTCCTGTACATCCCAATACATGTACATGACCCAGCAAAGCAGCATAGTCCTTTGTCCAGGATGGAATAACCAAGGGAATCTGAACCAGCTCTGCTCTGCACCCTGGCTATGGATGCTCCACATCTGGATGGTCCCAACAGCCACTTTAGGTGGGAAACGCTTCCTAAAGCAACACCAAATATCCAGCACCGAGTTGGAGAGTCAAATATTGCCCTGCAACGGGTCCAGTGCGTGGAGCTGCCTGTGCAATTCCATGGTGAACCTCCCACAGAATCGGTGCGAGCCGGACGCACCCGCTCCCAGAGCAGCGCCGAGCGCCGTATCCGCTAATGGAAAGGTCACAAAACAAATATTAGCCAAAGCAATCAAGAACGTCAAGTGGAAATTCCCTTGGGAACGTGTCCCCTTATACCCCAGAAATTCAGGTTGGCAACTTGTGACAGGTACAATCTGGCTCCCATATGTCTCGCGCGCAGAGTGGAGGAATGTGTATCCATGCTCCTTCCATCACTATAACAACATGTCAAAAGAGCCACCTCTCAGCAGGAAGGCACACAGAAACACCAAAAAAAAAAAAAAAAAACCCAAAAAAAAACCCCCCCAACCCCAACAC